>CM035414.1:105936424-106293924 GCA_020310875.1 Ceratopteris richardii
CCGCAAAAAAAAAGGCCATAAGAGTGCTTATTTTTTTGTTTCATAACGCAGCTCCCATAGTTCAGCACTGTATAGGAAGCCGACCCTTTGGTGCCCAAAAACAGATTCGACATCCCCTGTCCTCCCTCCTCTCGAGTCCCGTCTTCAGTCCTAAATCAAGGACTCTCACCTCATAGACTTCGTTGTCCACTCTCTTTGAGAAGTGAATTGTCAGTCGCTGCAATCAACTTCTCATCGATTTCATGAAGCGTGCCTGACCAGTTTTCCGTATTTGAGAGTTTATTGAGCTGGTACTATTCCGACGCCACTGCAATGGGAGCTACCCGTAAATTGCAGGGGGAGATCGACAAGGTGTTAAAGAAAGTTCAAGAAGGAGTCGATGTTTTTGACAGCATTTGGAACAAGGTTTCTTCCTTTTCACAGAAAAATGGAGAATGTGGATACATTATTCTTCAATTGATTAGGAAGGAGTGACATGTAGTTCTTAAGGTGTTTCCGCATTAGAATATCCATCCATATATTCCGGCCCGCCCACCCATGAATCTACCGAATTGCTGATATGCAGTCGTGTTTTACTAACCAAATCTAGGGATGGAGATTGGTACCAGTAATTTGTAGTTGTTGTAAAACGAGGCAACCACTGATTTTCTTTTGATGTTTTGCATTGTTTCAGGTTTATGATACAGAAAATGCTAATCAGAAGGAGAAGTTTGAAGCAGATTTGAAGAAAGAGATTAAGAAGCTGCAAAGATATCGAGATCAGATTAAAACATGGCTCCAGTCTTCAGAAATAAAAGATAAGAAGGTGGACTCTATGAATTTTCCTCGAAGACTCATTCAAATCCTGTGATTAGGAAATTACGAACCCAATTGGATCATGTGCGTCATACTTAGTTTTATTAGCTTGTTTAAAAGAACGAACCACCATCTTAACAATATTCATTGTTTAGTGATTGATGGAGACTCCCCCACCCTCAATACAAGTTAGTCCTTTATCATATACTGCATGAATCTGTTATCTCAGCAGTTCCCATAATATGGTTGATTTGAAATTCGTGAACCCAGCTTTAGGATCATATGTTGATGCTTGTTTATATTAACAACAGGGATATTGTGCAGGCTTTGATGGATTCACGAAAGCTTATTGAAAGAGAAATGGAACGGTTTAAAATTTGTGAAAAAGAGACCAAGACTAAAGCTTTTTCGAAGGAGGGACTTGGTCAACAACCGAAAACTGTATTCTTTTTTGCCTAATATTCTTTATTTATCGATGAATTCTTGCGTTTTTGCATGACCAATAATTCTTGCATTTTTGCATGACCAATAATTCTTGCATAACAATGGATTGGAAAGAGTGCTTAGAACAATTAGAATTTGAAGAGAGAATCTAGGAATTAACTTTTGAGTACTTTGTTTTTATTCTGTTACAAGTGATCTTTCTTATAATCCACTCTTCATCATTGTTAAGCTGAAGGGACTCTTAATCATGAAATCATGCATGTAACATGATTGCATTAATACTCAATCTTTGGACATTTAGACCGTAATGTGCTGAATTTATGTTCATTGCTCGGCAGTGTCGGTGTATCTTCTTGGCTTCTCTCAGCGAACAAGGGCTGATACATGGCTGTTTCTTGCCTTATGAGAATTATATCTCTATGCAGGATAGGCCATTCTTTAGTTTGTGTTGTTCGCTTTCATTGTATAATGTAAGGATTTACCCTAGATTTTAGAGAAGTTTCATCCTACTGTATAAGTGTGACCTCCCCTCTTAGAGTTTAAGAAGGGTGCTTCGTTCAATCTTTGAAGTTGTGAGGGGTGTGTGTGTCTGTCCGCCTGTCATGAGAACAGTGGTGACCCGGGACTCGGAATGGCACTTAAAAACTGCTGATTTTTCAAATATATCATTTGAAGATCATGTACAATGATTTTGTTAACGTATGAAATGACCAAGAAAAATAGAACGAAAGAAAATAAGGTGCTTTCAAAGTGAAAACATTAGCACATTGATCATTAAGAGTCAACTCGTCAAAATAAGGTGCTTTCAAAGTGAAAACATGTATGTAGCATGCTGATTATTAAGATTTTGATACTTCTTGTTTTGGTTCAGACATAGAAGTTGAAGATGCACTTTTTGTTTTGTTTTTGTTTTTTGTTTAAAATTTGCATTTTACATATATTTTTTATTTTGATAGCAATAATTATTATTATTATTATTATTATTATTATTATTATTATATTTTTTAACTTCAAATGTTAAAATAATTTTTTATTTTGTTTTTTTTGGATTGGTTTCCTTTCTTGTTTGTATCTTTCATGGCTTATATTGATCTTATTTTTTGTGTACTCTTTGCTTTTGTTGTTGTTTTTTCTTATGTGTTTATGCCTGTGTTCTCTATCTTGAGTTTGTAAGTTTAGATAACTCAGAACTTATGAAGGTATATATAACTTGTCAACTCTGGAGATAACATAGACATTGATTATTGATAATCTTATTGGACAAAGAGTCAAAAGTCATCTGTATTTTATCGTGTAAAAAAAAACTACATCACCATCATGATTCATCATCATATTATATATGACATAACAAGAGTCAATGATCATATGACATTATCATGACAACATCGTATCATGGATTACAGTTAGATATTAGATTCTAGAAAGTAAAATCTAGAGACTAGAGATAAATGACAAATGAAGGTCCGTATGGAAGATCCAAGTGGGGAGTCATTCTTTGCCCTTGGTTCTCCACTATATTCCATTCTCTTAAAGGGTAAGCTTCCATGCACTGAGTCTTGTGTAGCATCCTCATGTTGGCATTGACAAACACGATCATTGGGATGTTACACACCAAGTCTCTCTCTCTCCCTCTCTCTCTCTCTCTTCTTGAAGGCTACATGTACATACTCAATACTCACTTCATAGTTGCCCAAGGCAACTTTTGGTGCAATCTTGATTAAGTATGTGTATGGCCAAGTGCTCGAGCTCTGGACCATCGTAATCAAAATCCTCCCACTATAAGAAAGCACAAACCCATAATTTATCCTCTTGAGCATTTGCACATTTATAAGAAGCATCTTTCATGGTCCTATATTTGGATAGATATGTGATAAGTAACCTAGCTGTGCCATCTGGGTCAAGCCTCTCTAATATGATCCTCCATCCATTACCCACCTTTGGATCTGCATAATACTTTTTTATCGTAGAATTTTGGATCCGACATGTACGTTGCCCCATAAAGTGGGGAGTAGTAAGCATTTAATCTCCAAACACAAATTATTGGTATTCCTTCATAACTATCATCTCATGCATCGATTTTTTAAGTGATTCAATTATACGATTTTGTTATTCATTCCTCTTATGAGGCTCTTGGACTCTTGGCCCTTGGTGGACCCCCCACACACTTGTATGATGTGGATAATGGTATGGGGCACCATGCCCTTGAGGGGACAGGCCACTCCTCCACTCTCCTTGGGTGTGTTTGAGAAGGTGCTTGCTCAAAAGCTTGTTGGAAGTGTGGTAGGCCTGAATAATAATCAGTGGTAATTTCTAGGATCTTTCCAAATGCTTAGAATCTTAGCACATAACACACCTTGACCAAATTAAATGTGAGATGAATGACAATAGAATAGAGAGAAGACACTTATTCAAAAGTGTAGCAGCGGAATGCGAACTTCACACTAATAAAATGCTAAATGTTAATATACAATGTGTGTAATGATACAAAACTGAATATAGGCTGAATGAAAGGGTTCTAGTTACAAATTGTAGAAAGAATGTGCCTAAGAGGTTATGTGAGGAAGAATATGTGCGATTTGAAGTAAATAAAAGGCCAAAACAAGCAAGTATAGCAAACACTAATATCTTCTCCAATGTTGAGAAGAAGCTATGGAACCGTCAAGTGTTGAAGAGGTAGGTAGAGACATGCTACAACAACATGTGAAGAAACCCTAAAATAAGAAGCCAATACTCACAAAAGCAGCATACACACTATGTTATTGTGAAGAACTATACTAGTGTGAAGAAGATGAAGGGAAGGCTACCAGAAACTCCCCCAAATCTAGAGCTTGATGAGATAGCTTCCCAAAACTGATTATCAATAAGGTTCCCAAAGCTCTCTTTATATAGTGTAGAGCTGTAGGCAAAAAACTTAAAAAAGCTTTAAAAAGCAAAAGCTGAAATCATGTTTGCGCCTAAGTTTTTCGATTATCTTTATTTTACTTTTCATGGGTTGATTTAAGCTTTTCATATAGCTTTTGGTCGAAAGAGACCTTAGCCATTGGATCTTTAGCTTTTATGATTTTAAATCCTGGCCATTGATCTAAAATAATGTGAAAAGAGACTTAGGGAAGAAAATTAGGGTTTGACTTTTCAACCAGTTTCAAGTGTCTGACGGCGGAATGCTCTATACTATTAGAAAGCTCTCAATGATTACTTTCCCATGAGCCAATAAATATTTTCGACCATATTTGACCCTCATTTGACTAATAGTGGCTTCACAAAATGTGACTGCAACAAGGAGAGCATGTGGCAAAAAACAATTTGCTATCCTGGATGTAAGAACATTCCAGGCCTACATAATATTGTGCCAGTTTCACCCCCTTGGAACAAAATTGAGACACGCAGAACTTGAGAAATCTATGATCGTGCAATTTCAGATGGATAATGTTAGCTACATGTTCTCGAATATAATGATAATGTACTTCAATATGCTTTGCCCTTACATGATGAACATGATTTTTTATAATAACAATAACACTTTGACTACATGAAAATATTTGCATAGGAAGATGAACATGAACATGAACATCAAGATAACTTAGGGTTTTTTTAAAACCAAATAGCTTCAAGTGTAGGTGTACAGGAACTTGGAAGTCCTATATTTTGCTTCACTTGAAGATGTAGCCAGTGTTGTTTGTTTCTTAGAAAGCCATGAAATAAGGCATTCTCTAACATAAAAACAATAGCCGCTTGTACTTCTTGTGTCTTTGTCACCTTCCTAATTAGAATTTGCCGAACTTTGAAGTATATGCAACGTCTTTGGAAAAAAACATTACATAATTATAGATCCTTTCAAGTATCTGAAAACTCATTTAATTGCATTCCAATGAATTTTTAAAGATTTGTGCATGAACCTTGATACTTGAGAAACTTAAAATTGAATGTCTTGTAGTGCATCACATAGATAGATTAAGCATCTAGCTGTATGACCATAGTAGGATTAAAAACTCGAACTGAACGTCGTTTGGTATGTACGAAACATATGGTACATCCGACATGTTTGGAACTCTACGATACCCATTCAGTAGTATGCATTTACATTATACCCTTGGTTTTTGAGTGCCGTCCCACATATGTTATAACTTTTGCTCTCTCGATTTTTGATATCATTGTGTAATGTTGATATTAGATAACTTGAATCTTGAATAAACAATGTATAATGTCTGATTATTTTTGTCATTTATGAATTCTAGAATTATAGAATCATGTCTGTTTACTTT
This sequence comes from Ceratopteris richardii, assembly GCA_020310875.1. Lineage (NCBI taxonomy): Eukaryota > Viridiplantae > Streptophyta > Polypodiopsida > Polypodiales > Pteridaceae > Ceratopteris > Ceratopteris richardii. The sequence continues at coordinate 105,941,926 of CM035414.1, forward strand.
GATGTATCTCGATTTTGATATCATAATTCATGTCATTTTGTAATGTGGTAAGATAGAGTGTGTCAATTCCTTTGTAGCTCTTTCCTCTGTCATTTTGAACTAAAGTAAGTGGTGGAATGTTACGGATTTTAAAAGTTACTGCATACTTTACCTTGTCTGTTTGATCTTTCTTTGTCCGATTTTGAACTAAAGTAAGCGGTGGAATGTTACGGATTTTAAAATTTACTGCATACTTTACCCTGTCTGTTTGATCTTTCTTTGTCTGATTTCTTGTCCTTCATGTGAGGTTCTTTATACCACTATCCTGCACTCTTTGAAAGAACCACTTTGGAAGTGTCTTGGAAACTGGTGCAACATGTTGTTCCTTTGTAGCTCTTTCTTCTAGAGCTCTTGAATTTTCTCCAACTTCACAAGTTGGTATGTCAAGAGGTTGTGTAGGAATAGGAGAGGGTTTGTAGATAGTGGTGAGTATACATGTAACTTTTTCTTTACCTTTATTTACAAAAACCTTTGGGATTTGAGAAGTTTGTTCACCCATTCTATATGGTCGAATGTAAGAATCCAAATTTCTTTTGAAAAATGCAAAATCGTCCGGATTCATAAGATCCGGAATTTTTGCATGTTTATCATAAATTTGACTTTTTGCAACGTATGAATTGCATGAAAGGAAGATTTCACCTTTTTTTGGTACATAGAATTTGGATGCTTTGCTTTCAATAACATAACCAATAAAAACAACTTTGATGGCTTTCACATCAAGCTTATATGATCTTTCAATGTGAACATAAGATGCATTTCATGAGGGTAGAATTTCATCTGTTTTTGGTGCATGGAAACTGTATCTTTTGCTTTCAATAACATAATCAATAAAAACAGCTTTGATAGATTTCACCTCAAGCTTACCACGATCCTTCTTCTCAATGTGAACATAAGATGGAGAACCAAAAACTTTGAAATAACTTGCATTGAGTTTTTTACCATAATAAGCTTTGTAAGGTGTAATGAGTCATGACCTTCAAAGCTTTTGTGGAAGACCTATTTAGAATGTGATTAGTTGTGCGTATTGTCTCAAACCAAGACTTAGGTGAAAGCTTCTTCAAAGATATCATACTATGCATCATTTTAAAAAGTGTCCTATTCTTTCTCTATGCAACACCATTTTGTTATGGAGTATAAACAATACTGAGTTGATAATAGATGCATTTGTCTTCAAGAATTGACTTAACAATCTTTTGACACGTACTTTCCTACTTTTTCACTTCTTAAAATCTAAATTTTAGTCTGACTTTCAATTTCAGCCATAGCTAAAAACTTCTTGACGTGCTTGAGAGCTCTGTAACTGACATAGTCAAAGCTAACATGCCATAACTTCATATTCTCCTTTGATGTAGAAGGCGCGACAATGTTGGCATGACGAATTTTGGATAACGCAAACATACCACTTTTGTTTTCACCTTAAGATGTGGCAATCTTGCATGAGTTAAAAAAAAAAAAAAAACCTTTATAATCATTTGATAAGAAAGTAGAGATGGAAAGCAAATTCTTCTTCATTTTAAGAACATAAAGAACATTGGAAAGAGTGAAATTTCCTCCTCCTCTTGACTTTAAAGTAACTTCTCTAACACCAACAACCTCCACGTCATGACCATATGCCATGGTCACCCTTCTACTTGAAGAGTTAGCGAGGGAAGAAAATACTTTCTTGCAACCTGTCATATGCTTAATAGCTCAAGAATAAAAAATCCAAGGATTTTCAAAGATTGCATTTAATGTTGCTTTATGAAAAGCTATTTCTTCAATATTGACACATGCATAAGATTCTTCATTTGAAGGCTTAGGTTTTGAACCTTTTTCAACACTGTTATTGGATGCTTTTTTCTTCTCATTTAAACACCTCTTTTTGCAGTATGCTATAATATGACTAAGTTTCTTGCAATAATGACATATACCTTTCTTTGAAGTGGATGTAGTTGAAGTAGACTTCTCTTTGGGTGCGAAAGAAGTAGCTGAAGTAGATGTGGAAGAAGATGTTGAAGATGACTTTGAAGTAGATGACTTACTTTCCTTGTTATTTTGCTAAGTCTTCTTTTCCTTCTTTCTAATCTGTGTTGTCTTCTTTCGTTTAGATGATGACTATGGCTTCATCATTCTCTTCCATACTCTTTTGCTTGTCTTCGTCTTGAAGTAACAAAAATCGCAAATCTTCAAATGATCTCTCTCTATCTTTTGTAGAAAGGGAAAGAGAAGTAACAAAAGAATGATATGTAGATGGAAGTGAATTTATGAGAGTATTCACCATCTCTTCATCAAATACGCTAACTCAAACATTAAGAAATTTATCACATAAATCCTCAAGTTTCAAAATATGAGGTTGAATTGACTCATAAACTTTCATTTTCGTGTTGATTAACTATCTCTTCAAATGCTTTTCATAGTAAGGATTTTTGCTTTGATAGAGTTTCTTTAACTCCAACCAAACCCGATGAGAAGTTATGCATGATTTGATTTGAGGAATGATATGCCTCTTGACTCCCATAGCAGTAAATGAGAATCCATCTATCTATCTAATTATCTAACTATCCTTCTATTTATGTATCTTCCTATCTTTCTTTCTTCCTATCTATCTATCAATCTATCTATCTATCTATTTTTCTATCTATCTATCTATCTAATTATCTATCTATCCATCCATCCATCTATCTATCTATCTATGTATCTATCTATCCATCTATCTATCTATCTATCTATTATCTATCTACCTACATACCTACCTACCTACCTACCTACCTACCTACCTATCTATCTACCTACCTATCTATCTATCCATCTATCTATATTCTACTTGGATAACTCACCTTGATAAAGCTGGTAGAAAGCTTGGTATGCGAGGAAGAGTTTATCTATATGCTTCATCTCATAAATGCTTCCTTGTCACTTCTTGGAAATTGAGGACATGTGTGGCTTTCAGGGTCCTGCTTTGCGCACCTAGATTTCACGAAGGGGTTGATCAGGGTGATTTCCTGGGTTTGTTGGGTATGGACCTTATTTTCTTCTCAATGTTGAGTACTTGCATGTTCTAATATTCATCAATAGTCTTTGTTTTGTGTAAGGATTGTGGTTGCATCATGTAAGGATTGTGGTTGCATCATGTAAGGATTGTGGTTGCATCAGTTTTGCTTCCTCTAATTTGCTGTAAATAACATGTATCTTTTTTGAACTTTTTGTTGATCACCTTCTGCATCTGCTCGGATTGCAAACTCAACTTGCCTCTTCTTTGACTACTTCAGCCTGTTCCCTTGTGTGAGCGTCATCCTGAGCTCCGTTCTTCTTTCCAGTAGCTTTTGAAATTCTGCTTGCTATGTTGTAAGCTGGAACCAAGGTTGACTGTTTTCTTCAGTGATGAGTGATAAGGAGTGAGGGAGGCAGGTTCGTTATGCATGTCATATTTCAGAAATAACTATGTTTGTTTTGCTTAATAATCTGTATAATTTGTGCATTTAAAGGTCAAGGATTAGTGGAGGATCTGAAAGGGTTGAAAAATCTTAGATGGCAATAAAATTTCTTAATTTGTGCAGGATCCAAGAGAGAAGGCTAAAAGTGAATCAAGGGACTGGTTGAATAATATGGTGCGTATAATCTGCAAGTATTTTGCAAGAGGCCAATTTCTAAAGATTAAGATTATTAGGTGAATTCAGGGCTTACCTAGATTCATCCAGGTATATGGACAGCATAAGAAACCAGCATATTCTCTTTTTGATCATTGTATGGTGTCTCAGGTCAGTGAGCTGGAGTCTCAGATTGATTCTTTTGAGGCTGAATTAGAAGGATTGACAGCTAAGAAGGGGAAGAGCAAATCTGCTCGACTGGTAATGTGAGCTGTAATGCTGAAAATTTATATTTGAAGTCCCTGCTTTATTCATCAGAATTGTCAAGTGTTGAGATCCTGAACCATATTGCAGGCACATTTGGAAGATTCTATAAGTAGACATAAACAACACATTGTGAAGCTTGAACAAATTTTGAGACTTCTTGACAATGATAGTGTCAGTCCTGAAGAAGTGAATGATACAAAAGATTTTGTGGAGGACTATGTAGAACGTAATCAGGTGCAATGCATGTAACAATGAAGCTTTTTTGTTGCTCTTGTTCTCAGGATCATGTAATGTGATATGTACTTCTGTTCAATGTAGGAGGACTTTGATGAGTTTTCAGATGTAAATGCGCTGTACAGTTCGATCCCTGTTGAAAAGTTTGAGGCCTTAGAGAACATGGATTCATTACCCAATTTACCTCCATCACTTCTACCAAAAGAAAAGGTAAAACCTTCCCACTGTTTCCCTTTTTCCCTCCCTCTTTTCTCTCTTTTCCCTTTTCCTCTACTTGTCCAAGTTTTAGACTTCTAAAAGAATACATTTAGTGATTTTGTTCCATTCTTTAGCTCTTAGGTACTTGCTTACCATAGACATTAGGAAAGCATAATGAAGGTGATGATATGGTGTAGGATTATGCTTACTCAAGATCTTAGAGATCACAAGGGATAGTAGAACACTGGAGAGTAAATGTTGCAAAATCATTAATAAATAAATTATAGTACACATCAAAACTGATTACAAAGACTTTATGAGCATGAGCTGTGTTGGAAATATGAGCAACCTTCCACTAGGGAGCTCTAAAGTGAGAGAAATATACAGATAAATGCAGGTCAAAGATTGGTCAAAGGCTCCTCAAAATGGTCAATATTTAGCAGATTTTTTTAATCACATATTCTTGAAGAGCTTAGAGAAAGCTATCCAACCATATATAACACTATGTCAAAAAGCTATCCAACCATATATAACACTATTGTCAATGTCAAAAATAAAAACACTACTTTTTGGTCAAGCATGTTTTAAAGGTCAAAAGAAGAGGACATGTGGCAATCTTGCATTGGACAACACCCAAAAGCAAATGATTAAGCAATATACCATTGAAAATTAAAGAAAATATTGAAAAAAACCCACTTTCGGAACTGCTAATTTTGGAATCATGCGTTTTAGGCTTTTTGTGGCGATTTTTCATAATTGGAAGGAACACTACATAAAAACAACACTTAGAGCATATTATTCACTCATGCATAGTACAAGAAGAGGTTTAAAAACGAGGTTTAAATCGAGGTTTAAATCGTTTAAATCGTAGAGATTTATAAAATTGAAAATAAAAATCGGGGTTTCTATTCCCTGTGAGAGATTTTTATATTTTGAAACATAAACCTATGTACCAATGCATGTTTAACACCATTTTGATATACCTGACATGAATAACATATAAAATCACCTGCCATGTATTTTAAATAAAGGAATAAACATCATACATGAAAGTTAACACTGGAACAATGGACATAATCAACTACAGTCTACCAATCAGTCAATGACTCAAGTCATACATAATACAACTGCCAGCAATGTCAATGATCAGTCACTAGTGATCATACAAAAGAAACATGTAGATACTAAAAAGTAAACAAGCATCAAAATATAATGTCCATCATCCATGGTAGTGTCGTGGCCCGTGTGTAATATCAATGATCATATAACATATATGCCAATGTCCAAGATCCAACTCCAAGAGTAGGTGAATCCTAAAGACTAAGAAGACTCTCCAATGTCAAATGTAGACTAATCATCTATGGTATCATCATCTGCATCAAATGTACTAGCCCATGATGATGTACTATCGGAGTCTGAATGACCAAACTGTGCTGCAAGCATGACAGCATCTCCTCCCAAATCACCACCTCCACTGGAAGAGGAGGCTGATGCCTCTTCCCAATCCTCTGGATCAACTCGAGGAGTGGAAGCCTCACCACGCCTTCCACGACCACGTCCACCTCGTCTCGAAGCACACTTCTGCTTCCGCGTATGAGAAGCCTTCCGGCTAGTAGAAGGTAATGATAGATCATCTAAAAATAATACACAATAAATAAACTTAGAAGTTGGTAGTATCCAAATTCCAATCTCAACAGTCATTATTTATGAATCATACCTGGAGCATGTCTAGCTCTCCTGCTGTGGCTACGAGTCTGACGCATATTCCTTTGTGACTCCGTAGCAAGCATAGCAAAAATACTCCTCTCTTCCTCTGGGATTTGAGGGATATCTTTAACTTTTCCAATATCAACTTCATCAATATTGACCTATAAATTATAATTCATATAAGTAAAAGGTTACAAGCTTAGAGTCATGATTCATGAATATTCAAATTGTATTGACAATTGTAATTTGTAAATACCAAACTTGAAATTTACCTGAAGAGGAGCTATGTTTAGACCTTTTGACTCTAGCAACTTGAGATTGCAATGACAAAACACTAACTTCTCAAGTTGTGACGGGCTCAACCGGTTTTTTTTTTTGGTATGAAATAATGCCCATGTGCTCCAATTCCTCTCCGCAGGGCCTGTGCTACAATCTTGTGAAAGAATCCGCAATGCCAATTTTCTCTACATTGAGTAATTATTCATCATTCATCATTCAATGAATCGTGATCGTTCATAAATTGATACATCATACAAGTATAAAATCAACTATAAATGGCTACTTATCAACAATGGGGTACTCACTCCATACAACTCCCACCATGTCACGGGTGTAATCTGGTTCTCTCTTAAACATGCAGTGGGCTGCCCAAAATAACGCTGTTGGGTACGGAATTGAAGCCTCTCTCTCTCCAGCTGTGTGTGCAAAGTCATATTTCCACCTGTCCATCTTTTTATATAATCTATCCAGCTATCCTCAAGCTCAGTGTCAGTATATTGTTGCTCTGTTCTCCACAATGGATGGAGAATGTGAGCAACAGCATGGATTGGTCTATGAAACCAATCCCATCTCCTCTTCACAGCATCACATAAAGCTGTCCTTCTATTGACAAATTAAACAAAACTTTGTGAATTGAATGATGAATCATGTATGTAAAGTTTAAATTGTAGAATCTAATATAAAAAAACAAATTTACAAAAGCACTTACTCATCATTAGAAAGACCTTGTACTTTTTGAATGCATTCTTGTATACGGTCAATGTACTCGTATACAAGTCCAAGTGTGTTGCCCTCCATATCCGTGATGCGAAGTACTGTATACAATGGCTGAAGAGCAGCTACTAACACCTCTGCCTTTGACCAAAATGCCTCATCCCCCATGACAATGGATGAGAACTGTGTGAATAAAGGATCAGCAGCTTTCACCTCAGAGATCTGGTACCATTCCTCGGCCACAACAGTACGCAAAAGCCCTTTCCTGACCCTCAGTACTCTATCAACAACTATGAACATGTAACAAAACCGAGTGACAGAGGGCTTTTGAAAATCCAAATGGCTATGGGCACGAAAGATGTTGAGAACTTTAGGCCGACTCGTGACAAATTTGACAATGAATTTTGCTTTGTCCAAAATTTGGCTCACCCATGGCATGTGACCTATATCTTCCATCATGAGATCAAGACTATGTGATGCACATGGTGTCCAAGTGATCTTAGGATACAACTCTTCAACCATGCGTCCCATGGAAACACAATTCGCCCAATTATCGGTCACCACCTGCACAACATTATCAGCACCCACATCTTCTATGGCCTTCTTTACATGTGAAAAGATAAATTCGCCAGTCACAACTGTGCAGGGTGCATGTGCAGGTATGGCACGTAAGAACATAGTGCCCTTGCATGAAGAGACAAGAATGTTGTAGACATTCCTCTTCCTCATGTCTGACCAACCATCACATAGAATAGAGCATCCATATCTTTCCGAGGAGCTCCTCAATGACAACATCTCTAGCTCCACTAATTGTGATTGCTTATGGAGCTCGGAAGTACGCAATTTCTGTGAATTTGGACCCTCCCAAGGAACTCCTATCTTACTCACAGATCTCATGGCCCTCTTCCATGCAACTGTGTTTGCGACGTTGAAAGGGATGCCACACAAAATAAAGAGCTTGGTGAGCTCACGAGTAGCCTCTTCCATAGCTTGCTTTTGAAAGCCCGCCTTGATACTCCCTCTCACAAATATGTTTGTCTCTGGAGCTTGAGCGTTGCCTCTAGAATGAGGAAGTGTAGAGATACTTGCACTACTCATGCTCTCCGTTCGTGGCACTTTAGGTGGAGGGCCTAGGGGGGAAACAATGTCATCACCACCATGAGCACTTTGAATATCCTCATTGATGGTATGTGATGATGAAGGAGAAAGAATGTCACCCACTCCTTGGCTTAACTGAAGTTGAGCTCTTAACTCATCAATTACATCTTGAGTGATGGATGGACATTTGCCAATACCTCCACCTTTCAATCCAAGTAAGTGGGCTTTGATACGGGAAGCAGTACCCGTATAAAAGCCCATGCAATACTTGCATTGCCATTGATTTTGTCCAACGGGCTTCACGTGCTTACGAATGATATCAGGAGTTCTACCCATCTAGACTCTATAAGGCAAGTGGAAAGGGGAAAATGGTGTCAAACTGAAGCTTGAAGAAAGGGGCAAATAAGAAGGTTGAAGCAAAGGGAAAATAGAGAAGGCTGAATTTCAAAGAAACCTACAAGTGGCTGAATTTTCTCTATTGCTGAATGCTCTAATGCTCTCCTTATGCTATATATTCTTCCTAATGAAAGCTCTCACTATAAGTGTGCAAGCAAAGGCCACAAACTCCAAGCGCAGCAAGTGCGATTTCAGAAATCGAAGGCGTAGGGCATCTTTTAGACCACGAATTTTTTCGGAAAAAATCCTACAAAAAAATCGTAAAAAATCGTAAAAAACGATTTAACGATTTTTAAAACGATTTTTATTTTTAAATCGGCGATTTAATTGTACTATGCACTCATGTACACTAGCATAGCTCTTGGATTTGATCATCTTGGAGCATCTTTGTAAGTTTCTTTTGTAAGATAGTTATTTTTGGAGCAATTTAGCTCCTTTACCATATCTATTCTCTTTCTCTCTCTCTCTCTACTTTGTCTCTATATTTGTTGGGGGCCTAAAAAACCAACAATTGATATCCAAGAAGGTTTGTGATAGTGTATAAGAGAGTTAACTTGATCATTCATTTGAAGCAAAAGTGAAGTGAAGCTACTAGAACAAGGACTTGGATAATTGGATTATATACAACAGTCACACATGAATTCTTTAGTGCCCAAGCTCAACAAGCTCAAAGTGCTCTCATCTTCATCAAGTACTCAAGCAATGGGGGCAATTGTTTGGAGGGGTTACAACCTCTACTACAATTCAAGGCCCAGATGTAGAAGGTTTATCTAGAAATAGAAAAGCTTTGTCCACTATAGCCTATAGGTATGAGTTTGAGTGATGAATATATCATAACTCTACAGGCATCAAGAGTACAGGGGAAGCATGGATCAAATTGGAGGGAATATTTGGAACAAGGCCCAACTGTCTCTTATTTCTCTACTTTTATCCTTGTTTAAGCTAAAAATGAGTAACTCTACATCAATGGAAGAGCAGATTAACAGGTTTAAGAGCTATATAGTTCAATTAGTAGGGATGAACAATCCTATATGAGAAGAAATTGCTATAACAATTCTTTTGAAGAGCCTTCCTTCTTCATACAACATGATTTGTCACTATGCCACGAAACAAGAATAACCTTAATCTTGACAGAGTATTGATTACCATATGAAAGGAGGAGAAAACACTTAAGGCAAACGAAAGTAAAGATTTGTCTTTTTCATCGAGTTTGCATGTTTAGCCATAATATTTTGTGTGAGTGTGTATGTTTGATAGGTATAGATAAGAGCATATAATCTTGACTTGATAGGCATGGCCAACCTTTATAGTTGAGAATGCATGTTTGAGTCTACATTTCGTCTTTATTCTTTAGCATCCTATATTTGTTTCTATCCTTCCAACTTCCAAGTAGTAATTGGTTGAGGAGAGTGGGGGATGTGCATTCTACTTGTGATGTGTGTTGTGGGAGTGCTCTTCATGTCTAAGGTCCATGTGTTTGCTTGTTGATACTTAGCATGATCTATGAGAATCAAACAAGTACCTACTTATTAAACTTAATAAGTAATTATTAATCAACAACTGACAATGTACGTACCTGGAATATTCCCTTAGTGTCAATTTAGGAGGGGATTCTTGGAAATATGAGATAACTTCCACTAGGGAGGTCTAAATGTAGAGAAGTATACAAAAAAATGTAGGTCAAAGATTGGTCAAACTCATCAAAATGATAAAAAATTTATCGTTTTTTTTACCAATTTCTTGAAGAGCTAGAGAAAGCTATCCAACCATATATAACACTATGGTGTTTGGGAGAAGATTCAAGGTCAAAACAAAACCCTAATTTTGGGTCAAAGTATGAAAAGCATGTTTTAAAGGCCAAAAGTAGAGGGCATGTGGCAATTTTCTATTTGACAAGGTCCAAAAGCAAATAATTAAGAAATATATCATCAAAAAATAAAAAATTATTGAAAAAAGCCCACTTATGGACCGTGAATTTAGGATTTTTTTTGCTTTTTAGGCTTTTTTTTTTGGTTGTTTTCGTAGTTGGCAGCAACACTATATAAAGACAACACCTATACCACATTATTCACTCATGTACATTAGCATAGCTCTTTTTATCGCCTTGGAGCACCCTTGTAACTTTCTTTTGTAACATCGTTAATTTTTGGAGCAATTTAGCTCCTTTGCCATATCTTGTGTCTCGTCTCTATATTCTCTCTTTATCTCTCTCTTTACTTAGCTTCTATACCTTTTGTGGGCCTAAAAACCAACAGACTGAGAATAAGCACATGAAGATTTGAACTGAGCTGAAAATAACCTTGGCCAAATAATCGAGCTTCCAAAAAAACTTAGTGTAGACTGAGGGAAATAAGAGAGGCAGAGATGAAGTTTTCAAAAAATCATAGCTGAGTTGATATGGAAACTCAACATTATGTGGAAACAATAGATGATGTGATATAATTTAATGGTTAGTGAAAACCCTCAAGGCTGGATGTGTGAAGAGAGCTTCCTCTGTCACCTCTTGAATCAAATTTAGAAAATTTTCAAATTATAATGATTAGTATGTCACATCATAGAGGTAAACTCTTCAAAAGCACAACAATAGTTGTATCATATGGAGTTGGTGTCATGGGCAAAGGAAACCATCCTAAACCTCAGATTCCATGTGACTTTACATATCTCATGATTGGTTCAGAATTTGGTGAAACTAATGCTTCCATTGAGTCCAGAACGTTCCAAAACCCCAAGATCGACCGTCTATTTGCTGAATTCTGACATTGGGAGTTCTTGTTTCAAGTCGATGACATCATGATGACATCATCGAATTGTAACCGCCATATAGCACCGCTTTTGAAGACCTATAAAAGGAGGGGTTGGCCACATTCATAATCAGTCTTGCCAATACCAGTCTTGGGAGCTCAAGGAGTTGTGACCGCAAAGTAAGTACTCTCCAAGTTCCAGTTCTAGTTATTGTCTTGTTCCTTGTTCTAGTCTAGTTCTTGGACATCCTATCTTGTCCTCTTGTAATCTCGTAGTACGAGATCCTGTCGAGTTCTTTCTTGTATCTAGTTCATCTCCCAGAAGGGAGTTCTTGTAATCCAGATATCTTGTTTCATACTTACGTTCGCGGGTTGTGGGATCTCCTGTATCATCTCTAGTCGAGTTATTCATACCTATCAGTCCCGGGTTGTGGAACATCTTGTATCGGTCATGTATTCTTGTATTGTTTTCCCTTCCTGGGTATTCTTGTAATCAGAAGTGTATTTCCGAAATCTTGTCTAGTGTAGTCAGAGAGCACAATCTAGTGCTCCCCTGACAGCTGGAGTAACAAGTAAAGCAAGCTGAGGAGAATAATTCTTAAAGTGAGGTTTTTCGAGATGGATTGCTCTTCTCTCATCTCGAGGGTGATAAAATAATATGCCATATGAGGATGCTCCCATGATGGTAGCCCTCTCAGTACCTTAGCAGAGTTGGTACCTTTGTGGGTGTTTTCCTAGGAGATGTTGCCCACAATTGTATGCTCCATGGTTGTGCTTGCAGTTGGTATTTGGATATACAAGATATATGTCTCATATACGGTTTGATTGGGAGAGTAAGCTTCTTGCTTGCAGCATGCTTATGATGATGCATAATATTGTCTTTCAGACAACTTGTTGGTATTGAGTTAGTGTAATGAGGGGTTCCCTAGTTGCCATTGGACTCATTGGAGGGATTTGGGTTCTTTATGAGGTTTCTTGTTAGGACATAGAAATCATAGAAAAGGAGAGAGAGGAGAGCATGAGGATGACTTTGAACTTGTCTTTTTCAAAGACAACCTAGCACCATGTTATCTTTATCTTATTCTACTCTGTTGGCCTCGTGATGTCCAACATGGCAACATAGGGATACCTTAGGGTAACCAAAAATTTTGAGACGATATGAAACTGACAGGTTCAAGGACTTATCTTCCAAAGATTGTGATCCTTAACATATCATACGGAAGGTAACTCAAATGTCCTATGAGCTAGATTTTCCTAGAGGAATCATTGTTCTTGCATTGCACACGATGGGTTTGTGATATCACAAGATGAGATAAGGAGCTTAAAGGATTTCACCTAGGGATATTCCATGAGTTGGATTTGCATCGAGAAGTCTCGATACTTGGATTGCACTCACCTCCCTGTTTGGTAATACTTGAGCAGATATGGATGCGTGGATGATTTTAAATAAGATTTTACACTAGATCTTGTGATGGTTATGGTTAAGTGGCTAGAAAGTCTCTTAGGGTTTCTTATCTTGGTCATTGAGCGAGTGGGGGCTCAATCATGTCTTTGAAGGATCGATTCCTTGATTTGTAGCAGACGAAATTTTTGAGGACAATAACTAAGAATAAGGGGGGAAGTGTTATGTCCCCAAGCCCAAAGGACGTCAAGATGGGTGTATGTAGGTAAGATGTCTAACCAAGTGTAAGTGTTTACCGAGTATGAATTGGCTTACTTTCTCAAGCGAGTCCATAAATCGGACCCTGAGACATATTTGTTAAGTATTCCTCCCATGACACACTTGGACGCTTGGCCCTTTGTGGAGTCATCCATGTATGTGTATGGTGAAAGTATCATTGTATGGGATGCCATGCCCTTGAGGTGACAATGTGTGTTGTCTTCCCTTTCATATTTGTGTGTATGGCTTGTCCTTTGTTTTGTGAGCAACAAGGATCTTGGGATAGTGATAGAAGGGCTCCAATGCTAGGTTTGCTAGGGGAAAAATTAAGAGCTGCCTACCTCATGTGATGGCTTGGATGCCATAGAGACGATAGGTATGTTTTTGATTGAGACATCCTTTGGATGATTAAAAAATAAAATAAAATAAAGAGATTTGATATGTTATTGAATAGGCCTATGTTTGACCTATGTAGCCTCAGTGTTACGAAACTTGCTCATAGGTCAATTGTATAGGTGCTTGCCAACACAAAATGTCTTCGTACCTTTGTGTGGCATTGATTGGTCCTTCTCTCACAGATCAACTTTGCATGATCTGTGCGATTTGCAAGACTTGCAGGTGATAGTTGAGAAGGCATCCATACCCATCTTCAGACTCATAGACACTCGATTTAGGGGACTTCCACATGGTGCCTCTATAGTATTAGGGGTTTTTGCCAACATGCTACCAAAGAGTGAAACCTTTGCATGTATCTTTGTTTTGCATGTCTGGTGGCAAATGCTCATAGCAGAAAGCAATGCTTTCACAACGGCAAGGACAATGGGTTAGCGACATGGCAACGTTTGAAGCGAGGAGTTTCGATAAAGTGATTTACCTTTCACGACATGGCAATGTTTGAAGCAAGGAGTTTCGATAAAGTGATTTATTTTTCTAAATCCATATATAAATTATTTCTATGTTTTGGGACATTTGACATATATAAGGTGGGATATGACTAAGTAGTATAGCATAGGACATATATGATATAGATTATCGAGTCTAGACTAGTCACTACACAATTCATCATTTGTGTTAATATCAATCATCATAGATAGACCAAATTGTAAATTGTAAGACAATGATCAAGATTCATCATTCAAGAGTCAAAGTACATAACTATATACCATTAAATATTCAATTGGACACTAACATGAGTTATCATATGGTCAAACATCAACCATCAAATGACACATACCATTTGGATCAATTTTTGAGGGTCAAAAGTCAAACCCTAATTTTCAGATTTATGAAAGCAGTTTAAAATCGAAAAGCAAGTATGACAAGTTGCAGGATCTCATGAATAACATCCAACGGTCATGATTTGTTGCAATAAAAGTGAGACGACCAAACTTATAAGCACATATATATATTTCTCCCAACAGAAAAGCTAAAAAGCTTCTTTTCCTTAGATTTTTGCAAGAAGGATTTCATAGCTACTATGCCTATAAAAAGACAAGTATATGGTCACTTTTACATCACTTCTAGGTGAGCACAACTTTTGAGCTTGTCCGAAAGAGGGGTCTCTCTGAGCATTGGAAGAGTTGGAGCTAGGATTTTGTCATCTTCAACAAGGAGGGCAACTGGTAGGGTTGAAGTTTCTTCTTCAAGTACAAGGAGGATATGAGCTTGAAGCTTATCTATACATGGAGGAGATCATCTTTATCTCATCCAAATTGTGAAGCTGTGAAAAAAGGAAGTAGCAAGGACATATTCATGCATATCTTTATGCTTCTTTGTAACATTCATGTACTTCATATTTTGGAATTATGGCATATTTATGGAGCTTTGCTCCTTCATCTCTCTATGATATTGTCTATTATCTCTCATGTCTCTATTTCATTTTTGTCTCTATATTGATTGTGGGCCTTAAAAGGCAACAAATAATTTGTAGTCTGAAAGTGATGTTCTGTATTTTAGCATACCTGTGTGGATAGGTAGCCTATTTTTGCCAGTTAAGTTTCCCAACCAAGACTGATCCAAATTATGTGATTCATAGCTTGTTTGAAAGCTCTCTTTGTCTAGTTTAAATGCTAAATCATCAGTCCATTTGATTTTGGAGTTGAGAGAAGCCACCAATCCAGGGTGCAGGTTGGGGAGGGGAAAGGGGGGGGGGGAGAGAGAGAGAGAGAAAGAGAGAGAGAGAGAGAGAGAGAGAGAGAGAGAGAGAGAGAGAGAGAGAGAGAGAGAGAGAGAGAGAGAGAGAGAGAGAGAGAGAGAGAGAGAGAGAGAGAGAGAGAGAGAGAGAGAGAGAGAGAGAGAGAGAGAGAGAGAGAGTTTTTTTATGTCTATGATAGGCCAAAGTCTTCCTGTGAGACCAAACATAAGATACATGATGCGAATGTCATCCGGTTGTCACAAAAGCAATACAAGATCATAAAAAAGCTAATACAACCCAGTCTCAAACATGTGTGGCAAAATAAAATACTAAGGCGGATGGAACCCTATCTCTGGGGGTATATGCATGTCTGTATGCAGAGGGTATTACAATCATGAAGATGCATCTGTCAACTAGCTCCATCCAGTGGTAATGGAGGGGTGGAGGATATGATACATAGGTGGAGCTAGTGCTAGAGCTGCCTCTATGAAAGCTATAGGATCTGCTCTCATCTGGGCCACTCGCCCTGCAGTTGCCTCGCGATGTCGGGCTCAAATCTCCTCTATCTGGCGATGGTATAGCCTCACTCCTCTGAGTGCTGTGACTCGTGGTCGTCGTCTAGCTCGACTCACCTCAGCCTGCTGTAGTGTCACTCCTCGCTGACGAATCAGGTGAGGAGGGGGCTCTAGACCTCTGGAAAAAATCAGTGAGCTGTAGCTTTCTCCTCTCCACCTGTGTAGCTGCGTGGGCCAGTGGTTAGAGTGCATCTCTATGCCTCTGAATCTCTATCTAGAAACGTCCTAACTGTCTCTGATCTCTGGAGTCCATAATCTCTCGTAGGGTGGGCTGTCCTCTGAACAAAGTTTCATATCTGTCTCTAATCCGAGTGTATGCTCTACATCGACATATGAAATATGAGAGAGAGAAAGAAAGAAAGAAAGAAAGTCATATTAACGTCTTCTGGAGGCCAAACTTGGCCTATGAGACAAAAACCATGTACAAGTGTAGTAACCCTGTGTAGAAGATAAAATGAAATAAAAGGTATATCGCTACACAAAGCTATATAGGGCTGGAAAAGGCTGGGGAGACGTGGCTCTGACTCTGCAGATAGTGGCCACCTAATACATGGGGGGATCCAAAATGTGAGTAAAACGCCCTAGCGACAAGTGATGGGTGGAGGTGGATGTAGTATGTGGTACATCGGTGGTGGTCTGAGTGCCTCCTGAAGGAAGACAACCCAGGGGGTGGTGGTACGCCTATGCTCCATCATGTGGTCATAGGCAATCCTGATGCGTGAGACATCCTCATGATATAGTCGTGGTCGACGATATCCGCCCATGCGTGGTCGGCGCCGTGCTCTCTGTGCTGCTGCCTGGTGGAGAGTGAGCCCTATAGATGGACCTCTCTGATGTAGCTCAACTCGCTGAAAGAACTGGGTAATGGTCTGCTGGGTACTCACCCGTGGCTGATGTATGTGCTGTAGTGACCGCTCTCGCCTCTCGTATGCTGCTGTGAGAAAGCATCCCAAGCGTCTCTGGTCTCCCATAGTCATGCACAGCTGGAATGACTCCTCGATCTGGAACTGTGCTCGTAGGTCTAAGTATGCTGGACAACTGATAACAAAATGCTCCTCACTCTCTACCTCTGTCTGGCATAGTGGGCACCACCTCTCCTCACGGGGGACTCCCCTGGACCGGCCCCTCTCAATCTCGAGCTGATGTGATGAAACCCGGAGCTGCCCAATGACGACTCGTAGGTGGTGGGGAAGGTAGGTCTGCATGTATCTCGGAATCTCGATGAAGCCCGTGTCTGATATATGTAGAAAATGCTCGCGGTAGTAGAGCGTTTTCGGTGGCAATGTACCCCTAGGGCTCACCCATGTCCTCTGTATGTATGTATGCCATATCTCCTGACGAATGATCCTATTCCTCTCTTGATGAGAGAGCGAGTAGGTGGGTGCATGAGAGTCGTACTGTAGTGGTGGTAGCCTGTCTATGTCAAAGCCATGGTGGGCAAGCCAGTCTCGTGTCTGTGCATACCATTAGGAGGTGTCGCCTGCTAATGCCATATCACGTGATGCCTCGAAAGCACGATAAGCAATACGCTCTGTATCCATGCTCCGAAGTCTGTGTAATAGGCATACTGTCTGGAATAGTGCCTCAACTAGCATCGGTGGTGCAGCGAGCTCTGCTCTAATGATGTCATGTGGTACTGAAGGCTTACTGCGGATCAGTCTGGAAATCATTAGGATCTGTGGCCTCTCTAATGCTGTCCATACTAATGTAGCTAATCCTGGTCCCCATATGGCTGCCCCATACATGAGCGCTGGCGTAACCAAAGTGTCAAAGAGCCACCCCTTTGTGCGGGGCTCCTGAAAAGATGCCTGGTGGCACTGTCTCTCCATCAAAGCTAGTGCTGCGTACCCACGTGTGATGCGGTCACGGGCTGCCTGAGCCATAGAGAAGACTCCTGATGCTGCTGTAAATGTCACCCCCAAGTAAACATATGATCCGACCACCTCGATCGGTCCACCTACAGCTGTGAACAAACTATGTCTGCGTACCTGTGCTGATGTATGAAAGATCAAGACCTTGGTTTTACCAAGGTTCACAGATAACCCTCTGTGTCTGCAAAAGTCATCTAGGCCGTGTAGATGATGCTGTAGACCTTCTGCAGACTCTGAAACCAATACAATATCATCAGCGTATAAAAGAATATGGACAATGGACCCGTGTACCTCAATGCCATCTCCTCCCTGCTGCTGTATGAAGTCCACTATCTCATCAATGTAGAGACCAAAGAGGGTGGGCGAGAGAGGGCATCCTTGCTTCACCCCGATAGTGCTAGCAAGTGGATCAGATAAGCCGCCTGGACATCTGACTCTACCAGATACTCTCTCGTATAAGGCGTAGATCCCCCATATCATCTCCTCTGGAGCTCCGATGTCAAGTAGTCGTCTGAAGAGTCGATCTCTAGGAACAATGTCAAATGCTTTGCGAAAGTCCACAAAGCAACAATATAATCTCCTCTTCCTCACCCTGGCCTGGTCGATCAGGCATCTCAGAGTGAAGATGTGGTCAATGGTAGAGAAATCTCGTCTGAACCCTGCCTGTCCTAGAGCCCTGATGCCCTTCCTCTCAGCGAGAGTACTCAACTCTGTCTCTAGTACGGCCCCATATAACTTGGCCAATATAGGGCCAATCATGATCGTCCGGTATGTAGCTGGATCCATAGTGTCACCTGACTTATGAATGGGCACTATGGTGTGCTCAGTCCATGAGTCTGGGAACCCTTCAACCAATGCACGGTTGAAGAGATGGGCAATGAGCGGTGCTAGAGTTTTGCCTCCATAAATGAGGTGCTCTGCCTGTAAACCGAAATGATCATGGGCCCTGCCATGCTGCAGCCGGGCAATAGCGCGCCCCACCATAGTGGGTGTGAAGAAGTCAGAGGTAGTGGGACGTGAGCTCTGCGGTCTGGGAATGGGGGGTTGGTATGGGATCTCGTATAGGCTCCGTGCATAGCTATGCCAAGTGCTCGGGTCTCGGATAGGTGTCTGCTGTCTCCTCTCTCTCAAATGTCGCCATGCCACTACACTGTCTCGACTCATGAGCAAATGGTAAATATCCCAATACTGTCTCTCCTCCCAATCCCGCCGTTTGCGGCGAGTAAGGCTCTGCATGCGACGCTGTGCCTGTGTGTGTGTAATATCTCCTCTATGCTCTAAAATCCGTAGGTGCTTCCGCAGCTCGCGACAATCTGCATCATACCAACGGTTCTGGGGCATGGATCCTGTGCGTGGAGGGTGCATATGTGTGTGGTGTGGGAAGCTGCAGAGAGCTGAATCCTGTAGGATGGTGGTGATATGTAATGTGAGTGTATCCAAAGGTGAGCATGGATCGAGGGAGAGTAAGCGGGTGTGTAAATGGTGTGCATAAACGTGTGAGAGCTCGTGTGTGAAGTGTATCGTGGTATGTATCTGAGTGGGTGAGGGAGGGTCTAAGGGAATCGGAGATGAGAGTGTGAATGTGATAAATGTGTGGTCTGCACCGAGTGGGCGTCGTCCAATACTAAGTGAAGGGATGAGTGAAGCTCCAGAGGTAGTACCCAAAATGTAGTCGACTGTGCTCTCACCTCCTCCGTGAGGGAAGCAAGTAAATCCGCCTGAACCTGGCCAACGATTCATCCCGTTGTATATAACGAGATGATGGCGGCTGCCTAGCTCGAGTAGATGTCTGCCATAGCCGGTGGTGTCCTGACCCGTATCTGCTGACACTCTGCTGGTGCTAATCTCAACCGGGTCTCTGGCCCTCATGAGATGTGGGTGATCCATGTCGTATGCCTCGCACTGATGCGACTGAGTGCGGCCATTGAAGTCCCCCATAAGGAAGACTTCACCTAGTGTGCTGTAATGTAGTATCTCATCTGAAAGCGCTGTGTATGGTGAGTCTCTATCTCGGACCGGTCCCCCAAGATCCTGTCCTGCGTATCGAGATCCGCCTGGTGGGAAGTAGCATATAGCAATGTAAATCGAGCTCCCCTGTGCTATCTCCATGCGAACCCACATGTATCGTGCCTCCTCATCTCTACATATAATATGGATCCGGCTCTGTATCTCCTGTCGAAATACGATGGCCACTCCTCTCGATCCTCGCGCTGTACTCTGTCTCGTCGTGGTCCTGAATGCAGATTCCCAATGAAAACCTGCAATGCGTGGTAGACCTCTCTCTGGGCTCTCGTGTGTCTCTGTGATGCACACAAAGTCATGTGATGCCAGGATCTCCTCGACTCTGTCTGGTCGCGTCCAAAGTGCCCCGTTGCAGTTCCACACTGCTCCTCTGAGTGGTGTCTCCTGGTGTAGTGATGTCTCATAGGCCGCATGGCCCTATTTGATAGGGCGTCCATCTATGAAGACCTTACCATCACGGTAAAAGGCCTTCCTCCCCTCTCGACGTGCCTGGAGTATCTGTGGCATGCAAGCACGTCGGTGTGCCACTTGCATACGCGTGAGGTCCTCGTCCATGTAGAGGGTGCCGCCGGGTAGTCCACGTAGTACTGATCGACGTCTAAAAAAGGCGGTCCGTGCCTCCTCAGAACTCATCTTGAGGATGAGTGCCCGCAAACGCGATGTATCCCTCCCAACCCTCCATGCGTCTGTGTAGGGCATGCTCTCGTATCCAAGTCGACGGCAAATGTCAGTGGCGTCTGCCTCGGGTGATACCCCTTCGGGTAGGCCTGTAATCCGAATGTGAAGTTTTCGAGTGTGTCGAAGCCTCTCCTCCTCAAGTGTATCCTGGACTCGTGTGAGCTCTTCTTTCTGCACGTCTTCCCTAACTTCCTTCTTAACCCTTTTGTGTACTACTTCCACCCATGACTCTCGAGTAGATTCTACCTCCGTTTTGATTTCCTTCTTTATTTCTTCCTTGAGTATCTCCACGTTGGAGATCTCCCCCTCTTCTTTCATGTGCTCGTAAGCTGTCCTCCAATGGTCTCTTTCTTCTGTGAGAGTCTTCACTTGTTCTTCCAGTCCTTTGACTTTATTCATGACTTGTTCTTCGAGCCCTTTGAACTTTTCCATCATCTTTCAATATCTCCATATTGAGGTTGCGGTCTGTTTCCTTTTTGGCCTCTTTGAGAGCTTTAGCGATAAGGTCGTCCACTTCCTTCCGGTCCATGGGAGCCATTTCAAGGTTTAGGATTAGGGCTCGGGTAGAGAGAGAGAGAGAGAGAGAGAGAGAGAGAGAGAGAGAGAGAGAGAGAGAGAGAGAGAGAGAGAGAGAGAGAGAGAGAGAGAGAGAGAGAGAGAGAGAGAGAGAGAGAGAGAGAGAGGATTAGGGTTAGGACTCGGGAAGAGGGTTAGGGTTAGGGTTAGGGTTCGAGTTAAGGTTGGGGTTGAGGTTTAGGGTTTTGGCTTAGGGTTAAGGTTAGTTTGGTTTGGGAGATTAGATTAGGCATTTTGGCACGGGTTGGGTTTTAGTTTTTAGGGTTAGGGTTAGGGTTAGTGTCCAGTTAGGGTTAGAGTTTCGATGTCTAGGGCAGAGCTGTGGGGGGTGTTCGGGGAGCAGAGCTTAGGCTTGTGGTGGGGCATATTAACGATGGGGCGTAGCTGACGAGGTTCAGGGCCTAGATGGGGCTGGGCGGCGCTGTGCATAGGGGGCGACGGGGAGGCCTGCTCTTAGGGTTCCGATGAGAGAGAGAGAGAGAGAGAGAGAGAGAGAGAGAGAGAGAGAGAGAGAGAGAGAGAGAGAGAGAGAGAGAGAGAGAGAGAGAGAGAGAGAGAGAGAGAGAGAGAGAGAGAGAGAGAGAGAGAGAGAGAGAGAGAGAGAGAGAGAGAGAGAGAGAGAGAAAGAAAGAAAGAAAGTCATATTAACGTCTTCTGGAGGCCAAACTTGGCCTATGAGACAAAAAACCATGTACAAGTGTAGTAACCCTGTGTAGAGGATAAAATGAAATAAAAGGTATATCGCGACACAAAGATATATAAGGCTGGAAAAGGATGGGAAGACGTGGCTCTGACTCCGCAGATAGTGGCCACCTAATACATGGGGGACATGTGAGTAAAAGTGTGAGTAAAACACCCTAGCTACTGGTGAGTGGGTGGGGGTGGGTGTAGTATGTGGTACATCGGGGGTGGTCTGAGTGCCTCCTGAAGGAAGACAACCCATGGGGTGGTGGTGCGCCTATGCTCCATCATGTGGTCGTAGGCTGTCCTGATGCGTGAGATATCCTCCTGATATAGTCGTGGTCGATGATATTTGCCCATGCGTGGTCGGCGCCGTGCTCTCTGTGCTGTGCCTGGTGGAGCGTGAGCCCTATAGGTGGACCTGTCTGATGTAGCTCAGCTCGCTGAAAAAACTGGGTAATGGTCTGCTGCGTACTCACTCGTGGCTGATGTGTGGGCTGGAGTGACCGATCTCGCCTCTTGTATGCTGCCGCGAGGAAGCGTCCCAAGCGTCGCTGGTCTCCCATGGTCATGCATAACGGGAGTGACTCCTCTATCTGGAACTGTGCTCGTAGGTCTAAGTATGCTGGGCATCTGAGAGAGAGAAAGAAAGAAAGAAAGAAAGTGTTTTTACGTCTATTAGGAGGCCGAACTCGGCCTATGAGACAAATCGATGTACATGGGTGTATCTTCTGTCAATCAGAAAAGATAAAAGTGCTGAAACGAAACTGGTTAAGCTGATATAGATCTCCGTAGTGTGCATGTGGGGATACCCATGAAAGTGGTGGGGGGTGTATGGAGTGCGATATCTATGATAGTCTATATGCAAAAGGGTAGTACAACAACCATGAGAATGCATCTAAGACGACTAACTAGCTCCATCCTGTGCTAGGGGGTGGGATGTAATATGTGATACATAGGTGGAGGTGGAGTCAGGGCCACCCTGATGGCTGCAACGGGATCGGCCATCATCTGGGATCGTCTCTCCTCCATGGCGCGATGGTCACAAGCCTGGATCTCCGCAATCTGGTGTCGGTGAAGTCTCGGGGCCCGATATCCTATATCACGGGGTCGTCTCCTAGCTCGAGATATCTGAGCCTGCTGAAGAGTCACCCCGCTCGGTATGTGGGCTGAGGGGGGGAGGGCTGCAGCACGTCGTGGAATAAAGAAGTCAGTGAGCTGACTCTGTCTCCCTCCTGTATGGAGTGCTACAGTAGGCTGGAGTAGGGAATCTCTGTGACTCTGTATCTCTAGTAAGAGTCGCCCGAGCTGTCGCTGGTCTCTAGAGTCCATGATCTCTCGGAGGGTGGGCTGCCCTGCAAACAGAGTCTCGTATCTGCCTCTGATGCCATCATATGCGCTACATCTGCATACAAAGTGCTCCTCATCCTCCATCTCTACTCTGCATACTCTGCATATCCGCTCCTCTCTGGGAATGTCTGCGGCTCTTCCCGTCTCAATCTCGAGTCGGTGTGATGAGACTCTCAGCTGGCCAATCGCTACCCTCAAGCTATGAGGCATGTGAGTATCCATGTAGCGTGGTCGCTGGATGAAACCGTCAGCTAGTATGTCTAGGAACTGGTCTCGATAGTGCGATAGTCTCGATCCCATGTGTGGTGTGTGCCATGTCTGACTAATGTAGAGCTGCCAGAGATCCTGTCTGAGCACAACATTCCTCTCACGACGAGAGAGGTGGATGTGAGGTGAGTCTGGGTCATACTGAAAAGGCGGCAATCTGTCCATATCAAGTCCATGACTATCAAACCAGACTCTAACCTGAGTGTACCAAGCTCTCTCATATCCTAACTCTGATATCTGTATAGATGCCTCAAGAGCTCTGTGTGTGAGTCTATCTGTAGGGAGGTCCCTAATCCTCTGAATAAAGCAGATAGTCTGGAATAGTGCCTCTACTGCCATGGGTGGTGCAGCTAGCTCTGCCCTGATGATGTCATGTGGCACCGACTGTTTCCCACGAAATAATCGCGAGATCATACGTACCTGTGGCCTCTCGATCGCACTCCACTGGGTGACTGTGAGACCTGGGGCCCAAACCGTCGCAGCATACATCATAGCTGGTCTGACCAGTGTGTCAAATAGCCAGCCCTTCGTGCGGGGCTCCTGGAAGTGTGCTTGGTGACATCTCCGCTCTAACATGGCTAAAGCTGCATATCCGCGTGTGAGTCTATCGGTGGCTGCCTGCCTCATGCTGAAGGGGCCAGGCAAGCTCGTGAATGTGACTCCGAGATAGACATAGGAAGTGACCACCTCAATCTGTCCACCACCAGCTCTGAATCCTGCTCCATTCCTCACCATGGGGGAGGTGTGGAAGATCATGACCTTGGTCTTGCCAAGGTTTACTGTCAAGCCCCTCTGTGTACAAAACTCATCCAGGGCCTCAAGGTGGCGCTGTAATCCCTCGGGTGACTCTGAAATCAAGACAATGTCATCGGCATATAATAAAATGTGGACATGTGTACCTGCGAGGTCTGCACCCTCTCCTCCAGCTCGGAGAATGTAGTCCTCAATCTCGTCAATGTAGAGACCAAATAGAGTGGGAGAGAGTGGGCAGCCTTGCTTAACACCGATGGTGCTAGCAATGGCCTCAGACATACCTCCTGGACACCGTACCCTCCCAGTCACCTGCTCATAGAGTGCATAGATGGCCCAAATCATCCCTGATGGTACTCCCAAGCTCTGGAGGCGTTGGAAGAGCCTCTCTCGCGGCACTGTATCAAAAGCTTTGCGGAAGTCCACAAAGCAGCAATATAGCCTCTTCTTCCGCACCCTTGCCCCATCAATGAGGCAGCGCAGAATGAAGATGTGATCAATAGTAGAGAAAGCTCGTCGAAAACCTGCTTGGCCTCGTGCTCGTAGCCCCTCAGTCTCTGCATATGAACTGAGCTCTGCCTCAAGTATGGCACCGTATAGTTTGGCCATGGTGTGGCCAATCATGATGGTCCTGTAGTTCCCTGGATCCAGGGTGTCGCCAGATTTGTGGATAGGCACAATGGTGTGCCTAGTCCACTCCTCTGGGAAGCCCTCTCCTATAGCCCGGTTGAAGACATGTGCAATCAACGGGGCTATAGTGGAGGCTGCATATATGAGATGCTCGCTCTGCAATCCTGCGTGGTCTGTCGAACGTCCATGTCGAAGTCGTCGTATGGCCCTCTCAACCATCTTTGCTGTGAAGAGAGAAGAACTAGTAGGGCGAGGCTCAAGTGGCTGGGGAATGGGAGGCTGCCTAGGTACCTCATATAACCTCTGAGCATAATCATGCCATGTGTGTGGGTCTCCAATAGGTGTGGTCGGGCGTGGCTCTCGTAGGCTGCGCCATGCTGCAGCACTGTCCATACTCATAAAGAGATGGTATAGCTCAAGCTCCTGTGCCTCCTCAAAGGCTCGCCTCTTTCGACGTGTGAGAGTCTTCATCTGTCCCTTGGCCTCTCTCTCTGTGATCTCTCCCAATGCTCGCTGAGCTCGTAGTCGGCGGTAAAGATCTCTGCAATCCTCATCATACCAACGATGTTGTGGCATAGTCCCGGGAGGAGGTTTGTGACGAGAATGGATGGTGTGTGGGAAGGAGCTGATGGCTGATGTCTGAAGAACTGATGCTATCTGAGAGGTGAGTAGGGATAGTGGAGTGTCAGGATGAAGTAAGAGAAGACCCTGCTCGACTCGAGCCGCATATATGTGAGCTAGCTCGTGTGTGAAGTGGATGGTGGTGTGTGGGATGCATGCTGCGGGTATGCGTGTAGGGGTGTCTCCCTTCAGGGAGAGTGCGAGGTATGTGTGATCAGCCCCAATGGGTATGGGTGGGATGGTGAATGAGGTAAGTAGGTGGATGGCCTCTCTGGACCCCATGACGTAATCTACTGTACTTCCCCCGCCGTCTGTGACTGAGTGTGGTATGCATGTCAATCCTCCTGAGGTAGGCCACTGAGTCATCCCGTTATAGATAACGAGATTATGTCGAGAGCCTAGTCTGAGTAGGTGAGTGCCATAGTGAGTGTGTGTAGCGTCAGCTGAAGCTCGAGCTGTAGACTCATCCTCTATGGTATGTAGTATCTCCGGGTCTTCTGGGTCAAATATCTCACACTGATCATTGCCTGTCCTGGCATTGAAGTCTCCCATAAGGAAGACTTCCCCTAATGCAGAGTACTCTGTAATCTCTTCTGACAAGCAAGTGTATGGTGAGTCCTCCTCTCGATCTATGATAGCGAAACGCGAGCTAGAAGGAGCAAAGTAGCATAATGCTATGAAGATGATCCTCTCCTGCGAGAGCTGGAGTCGAATCCAAAGATATCTGGCCTGTGAATCACGTGCGACTATCTGTATCCTGCTCTGAAGTCCATCTCTAAAGAGTATGGCTACTCCTCCTGATCCTCGGGTGGTGTGCTGACGTGTACACTCTCTGTATGTGGACTCCCACTGAAAACCGTGGACACGAGGTAGGCCCCGGTCCGGGCTCTCATGTGTCTCTGTGAGCATAATGATGTCTTTGCCTTTGCGCACCTCTTCCAATCTCTCTGGGTGTGTCCATAGATCTCCATTGCAGTTCCAAACTGCAAGGTGTATCTCCTCGAGTGTCTCACAGGCCGCGAATCCCTATGGAGAGAGAGAGAGAGAGAGAGAGAGAGAGAGAGAGAGAGAGAGAGAGAGAGAGAGAGAGAGAGAGAGAGAGAGAGAGAGAGAGAGAGAGAGAGAGAGAGAGAGAGAGAGAGAGAGAGAGAGAGAGAGAGAGAGAGAAAGAAAGACTTTTTAACGTCTATTAGAGTCCAAAATCGGCCTATGAGACAAAACATATACATCAGTATGATCCAATCCACTGTCATCCAAAACGAAAATAAAGTGTGAGTACTGCAAACGGGTATAAAAGGAGGGATAGTAGCTGGTATCAAGGGTGTGGGGTGCTATGGGTATGCACTCTATATGCTCAATGGGTGAGATACAAATATGATATGCATAGGGAGGGGAGGCTGGATGGTATCACAACCCCCTAAATGCCTGGAGTGGGTGTAGGATATAATGCATCGGTGGGTAAGGCATCATGGCGATCCTCAAAATGCTCTGGGCGTCCAAATCGATAGGGGTGCGCTGCTGACGT
Organism: Ceratopteris richardii; assembly: GCA_020310875.1. Classification (NCBI taxonomy): domain Eukaryota; kingdom Viridiplantae; phylum Streptophyta; class Polypodiopsida; order Polypodiales; family Pteridaceae; genus Ceratopteris; species Ceratopteris richardii. The sequence continues at coordinate 105,968,505 of CM035414.1, forward strand.
CTCTGTATCTCCATGTCATGGCGTGCGTGAATCGCCTGAATCTCTCTCTGATGTGGACGAGCTCTCCGGACAAGGGGTCTCGGTCGTCGACGCTGTCGTCTAAGCTCCTCTGCTCTGTGTAATGTGACACCCCGCATCGAGCTGGCCCCTCGAGTGTATGTGGGTCTGAAAAAATCTGTAATATAAGTCTGAGGGGGGGGGGGGGGTCAGGTGTATCTCCATCTGCTGCTCGAGGAGTGATGCGCGACGGTGCTGGAGCTCTACTAGGAAACGACCTAGAGGGCGCTGGTCCTCTGTCCCCAATAAAGCCCTGATCTCTCTAGGCCCCCTGAAGAGCTGTGGGTAGCGGTCTCTGATGTCCTCATATGCCTGGCATCTACATGTGTAGTGCTCCTCGTCCTCCACCTCCTCTCTACATATCCTGCATAATCGCTCACCCTTGGGGGTATGTGTGGCTCGCCCAATCTCAATCTCGAGCTGGTGTGATGATACTCTGAGCTGCCCAATGGCCACTCTCTCAGCTGGTGCCATATATGTATCCATGTATCGTGGTCTCTGAATGAAACCATCCGCTGTCAGAGTCAGGAAGTGCTCTCTGTAGTGTTGCCTCTTTGTGGGAAGAGGCTCCCGTGGTGCTATCCATGTCTCCCTGACGTGTATCTGTAGTAGGTCCTGACGGATGATCCTATTCCTCTCCGAACGAGAGAGGGTAATGTGGGGGGAAGAGAGGTCATACTGAAAAGGGGGGAGATCCGTAATGCTCATGCCATGGTCTGCTAACCATCGGTAAGTCTGTGCATACCATACTCTCTCATGCCCTGTCTCTGCCAAATGTCTAGAGCTCTCAAATGCAAGCCTGGTGAGTCGGCTAGTGGGGAGCTCTCTGACTCTCAGAATAAAGGTCACCAACTGGAAGAGGGCCTCCACTAGCATCGGTGGTGTGCCAAGCTCAGCTCGTATAATGTCATGTGGAACGGAGGGCTTGCCGCGCAGCAAGCGTGATATCATGGTGATCTGGGGCCTCTCAATCTGCGTCCACATCGCCTCTGTAATGCCTGGTGCCCATACTGCTGCTGCGTACATCAATGCGGGTGTCACTAGAGTGTCAAAGAGCCACCCCTTAGTCCGGGGCTCCTGAAAATGTGTCTGAAAGCAGCGTCTCTCCAATCCTGCAAGTGCCGCATAACCTCGCGTCAATCTATCTCTCGCAGCCTGTGCCATGGAGAATACCCCTGTGCTGCCCGAGAAGGTGATACCTAGGTAGACGTAGGAGTCCACTACCTCTATCTGTCCTGACTCCTCCAGCCTCTGTGAAGAGGCGTGATGGCGTACTGTCCTGGAGGTATGGAAGATCATGACCTTGGTCTTGCCAAGGTTCACTGTGAGTCCTCTCTCCATGCAAAAGGTATCGAGCGCCTGTAAATGTGACTGCAACCCCTCCTGTGACTCTGAGAGCAGGACAATGTCATCAGCATATAATAGGATATGTACTGGCGTACCTCCGAGGTCTCCTCCTCGCCCTCCTTCTCGCTGTATATACTCCGTGATCTCGTCGATGTAGAGACCGAAGAGAGTGGGTGAGAGAGGGCAACCTTGTTTCACACCAATGGTGCTAACAAGGCTGTCTGATAGACCGCCGGGGCAGCGTACCCTGCCTGTGACTCGTGCGTACAAAGCGTGGATGGCCCATAGCATGTCAGATGGAAGCTGTAACTCCTGGAGCCTCCGTAGTAGTCTCTCTCGAGGGACCATGTCGAAGGCTTTGCGGAAATCCACAAAGCAACAATATAGTCTCTGCTTCCTCGCCTTCGCGCTCTCAATCAAGCAACGAAGCACGAAGATGTGGTCGATGGTGGAGAAAGTGCGGCGGAAGCCTGCCTGGCCGGGTGCTCTGATCCCCGCTGCCTCAGTGTGTGTACTGAGCTCTGCCTCTAGTACTGCCCCATAGATCTTGGCCAGGATATGGCCTATCATAATAGTCCTGTAGTTCCCTGGGTCCATCATATCGCCGGACTTATGGATAGGCGTAATGGTATGCATAGTCCATGAGTCGGGTAATCCCTCAACCAAAGCATGGTTAAGAGATGGGCGATCAAGTGGGAAACTACATCTGCTGCGTATATAAAGTGCTCTCCCTGTAGCCCCGTTTGGTCTGCAGAACGGCCATGCTGTAGCCTATGGATGGCCTGTCGTACCATGCCTGCTGTGAAGAGGGTGGATATCACCGGACGCGGTGTGGAAGGAATCGGTAATGGTGGCTGTCCTGGGACGTCATATAACCTCTGGGCGTAGGTGTGCCAAGTCGAAGGATCTGCTATGGGTGTAGGTGGACGTGGCTCACGTAGTGCCCTCCACGCGGTGGCACAATCCCTACTCATGAGAAGGTCGATCAACTCTGCCTCTTGTCGCTCCTCGAAAGCTCGCCGCTTCCGGCGTGTGAGGGCTCGCATCTGTCGTCGTGCCTCCCTCTCTGTGATGGATCCCAAGATACTCTGTGCTCTGAGATGTCGGTATAGTCGCCTACACTCCTCATCGTACCATCTATTCTGGGGTGTATGCCCCAGCCGTGTCGGATGTGCAGTGCTGTGGGTGGTGTATGGGAAGCTGAGAGTAGCGGATGTATGGAGGATCGAGGAGAAGTGGGCGGTGAGGGTGTCCAAGGAGGCAGAGGGATCAAGGGAGTAGATGCGCTCTCGAACATGGGAGCTATAGATATGTGCTAGCTCATGTCTAAAGTGAATGGTGGTACGGGCTCGTGGCTGTATGGTGACGGGGTGGGGTATGCATGGTGAGCCGTGAATGGATAGGGCAAGATATGCGTGATCAGCTCCAATCGGTAAGGGTGGGATAGTGAATGAGGTGATCAGATGTGTCGCCTCCGGAGGTCCGATAACATAGTCTACCACACTGCCCCCCTGTGGTGTCTTGGGTGGAATGCATGTGAGACCGCGCGAGGTGGGCCAGCTCTCCATCCCATTATATATAACGAGACGGTGTGCTGCTCCCATCTGGAGTAAGTGTCGGCCATATAAGGTGGGTGTGGCGGTGTCGGCTGAGGCTCTGAGTGTAGGCATGTCCTCTATGGTACGAAGCATCTCAGGGTCGTCAAAGTCGTAGATATCACACTGGTGGCTCTGAGTGCGGGCATTGAAGTCTCCTACAAGGAAGAGTTCACCCATCCCGGTATACTCCATAATCGTGTCACTGAGGCAGTCATATGGCGATGTGGTGTCTGGTCCCTCCCCTCCTGATAGCTTCTCAGGGGAATGTGTGAAGCGTGAACCAATGGGTGCAATATAGCATACGGCGAAGTACGCTGCTCTCTCCTCTGATAGCTGTAAGCGTATCCACATGAAACGTGCCTCTGGGTCTCTGGCTACCACCTGTACCCTGTGCTGTAACGACTGTCTATAGAGCACGGCTACTCCTCCTGATCCCCGTGTGGTGTGCTGTCTCATCTGGCGGCGGTGAGCTGACTCCCACATATAGCCCTCAATCCTCGGTAGGCTCCTCCCCGGGCTCTCGTGTGTCTCTGTCAAGAAGATAATGTCTCTGCCCTCCATCACCTCCTCGAGGCACCCTGGATGTGTCCATAAAGATCCATTGCAGTTCCAGACTGCAATGTGCACCTCCTGGTGTGCTGTCTCATAGGCCGCGAATCCCTAGTCAATGGGCCGTCCATCAATGATGATCCGACCCTCTCTGTAGAGGGCACGATGTCCCTCTCGTCTTGCCTGGAGGACACGTGGCATGCATGCCCGTCTGTGCTCTACCTGCATCCGTGTGAGGTCGTCATCCAAATAGATGGGGGTGCCCGGTGTAGTGCGTAGTACCGCCCGTCGTCTGAGAAAGTCTCTCCTCCTTGCCTCATCTGAGAACTGAAGGATAAGTGCTCTGCTCCGTGTGGTATCCCGTCCTGCTCTCCATACTCTGGTGAAAGGGAGAGGCTCATCCGCGCAGTATCCAAGTAATGTGCACAAGCGACGCCCGTCCTTCTCTGGTGATCCGTCTGTCTCTGTGAGGCCGGAGACGCGAACATTGAGCCTGCGGGCCTGTCGCATCCGCTCCTCCTCAATGGTGGTATGCACTATGTGGATCTCCTCATGGTGGTTGTTCTTCTTTGCCTCCTGTCGAAGGTTCTTTTTGACAACCTCGACCCATCCATCTTTCTTAGTCTCAAGCTCGTTCTGCACCACCTCCATACACTCCTTCTTGATAGTCACCCGAATGTCCTCTAGATGTGGAGCGATCTCCCCCTCCTCGTGCATGCTGTCCAGTTTCATTTTCATATCAGTAAGCGCAGTGTGCAACTCCTCCAGGTCCCGTGAGTGCTGTTTGCGGGTAGCGAGAAGCTCTTCCCGAAGGGATTCGTTTTCCTTCTCCAAGGTTGCCACCTTGGCTTCGAGGGCGACAACTCTACGGGTAACCCCGTTCAGTGCAAAATCTCCTTCTTTCTTGTGTTTTCCTATCAACTCTCGGAGGGCATGCTCTAAGGTGGCCAACTGTTCCTCCAGCTTGGGAGCCATGAGAGAGAGAGAGAGAGAGAGAGAGAGAGAGAGAGAGAGAGAGAGAGAGAGAGAGAGAGAGAGAGAGAGAGAGAGAGAGAGAGAGAGAGAGAGAGAGAGAGAGAGAGAGGGAGGGAGGGGGGGAGGGAGGGGGAGGGAGAGAGAGAGAGAGAGAGAGAGAGAGAGAGAGAGAGAGAGAGAGAGAGAGAGAGAGAGAGAGAGAGAGAGAGAGAGAGAGAGAGAGAGAGAGAGAGAGAGAGAGAGAGAGAGAGAGAGAGAGAGGGTTTGAACTAGGGTTAGGTACGGATTAGGGTTAAGGTTTCAAGAGGATCCTAAAAAAGAGGAGGTTCAGGGTCGGGAAGGATTGGCTTAGGGTTAGGCTTAGGTTTCTTAGGGTTTGAGATTAGGGTTAGGTTAAGGGTTGAGTTCTCAAGTTAAGGTTAGTGTTCAGGTTCGTTTTAGGGGTAGGTTTAAGGTTAGGTTTAGGAATGCTAGGAGGCTCAAGACGATGGTGTTGGGGGCGACGAAGGGGGCAGAGGAGGTCGACGGGTTTAGGGTTTCGCGCAGCAGGTCGACGGGATGAATGGGGGCAGCCGGTCGCGAGAGAGAGAGGTTCTGAATGCATGCGCTTCTCCTAATCGGACGGTATGGTGCAGAGCTTGTGACCGGTTTAGGGTTTCGAATTCGACGGTCTGCTGCGACAGAGGCAGTGGCGGGAGACTGCGACAGAGACCTGCGACGGGGGTATGGTGCAGAGCTTGAGAGAGAGAGAGAGAGAGAGAGAGAGAGAGAGAGAGAGAGAGAGAGAGAGAGAGAGAGAGAGAGAGAGAGAGAGAGAGAGAGGAGAGAGAGAGAGAGAGAGAGGAGAGAGAGAGAGAGAGAGAGAGAGAGAGAGAGAGAGAGAGAGAGAGAGAGAGAGAGAGATTGCAGGTACCAAAGGATACACATTCTATTGCTCAGTCTTCTGATGATGGCAGTATACAACAGACACCTGTTGAGAACGTGAGCAAGACTTTACCCTTGCAGACACAGCAAGATCAAGCACTTGTTGGTTCAGTGACTGTTCCTGGAATAAATCCTCCTGTTTCCCCGTTGAATGGAACGAGTGCGTTAGGAATTGGTAGCCCAGCTATATTATCATCCATCAAGACATCTAAGGTAGGAAGTCAATCAGTTCCACAATCTCCTGGGAGCTTTACAAGTGCAGCGGCTGAAGAGGATGAGGGGAACTATCCCGGCAGGAACATTGGTCTGGCACGAGGAACCGGGCGAGGAACATTGCCATTGGCTCTGAGCTCTGGACAGACAACCCAAGCATTGTCGATTGGCATGCCTACAAGTTCAGTTGTTGGGTCACTACCAAGTGGGCATAGTATTGGATCATCAGGTCCAGATTTGAGTAAAAGAAGTACATTGGGAAATGAGGAAAGGTTTACTGGAGCTTTAAGCCAGCAGCTTAATCCATCAACACCTCAGAATAGGTTTATGCAGCCAATAAAATCAGCAGATATTTCTGATGCAGGTTTATCCATTGAAGGAGGTGTTAAAGGAGGGACCAGGCTGTTTAGTTCACCTGGAAGTCAATGGAGGTCTCCTGGAGCAGCTCCATTTCAAGCATCAGAACCAGTGAGTATCCCTCCATTTTGCATGCATTAAAAAAATAAAATCAATTTCTATGGCAATGCATATTTGTGGACATTTACCCTTATTTTTCACGAGATATATTTCTTTTAGGTTACTCTTTCCACAAGGACAGAGGTAAATACAGATCAGAAACCAAACTTTATCCAGCGCCTTCATTTGTCTCAGCAGCAGTTACAACAACATGCCAACCCCATTTTAGCAGGTGCACAACAGATGGTGCATGCAGGATTGACAAGTCAGAAGCAGGTGCACTGTTTTAACAGCTTGGCTGGCTTTTTATGCAAAATGATAATGTGGTGCCGTATTGATGTTTATCGGTTGCAGTGATAGTTAAGGTCTATGCAAGGTGAATATGCCATGCACATATTCAAATTGATATGGGGTTTGTAGTTACAGGATGGACATGTGAAACTACATGCCATAATCATGATATACAAAGGAAAGCCTGTGTCTATCATGGGTATTTGTATTGGTAAAGGGGAGCTTTGGCCATTCCTGTTGTGGTCAATGTTCATATGTATGATTTAATCTGATCCTCTGTATCTCTGTCTCATGATGCAAGGCATTCCTGAACCCAGGGACACAGGGACTCTGCTGTCTGGCTCTAGGCCTGTTTGAGTGAGAGTCTGGGCCCTTTAGGTGGATCTGTGGTTCAGGGACACAGGGACTCTGCTGCCTGGCTCTAGGCCTGTTTGAGTGAGAGTCTGGGCCCTTTAGGTGGATCTGTGGCTGTAACCTTCTAGCTCTGCAGAAACAGTGAAAGGGGAATTGTCTCAAACCATTCCCTGGCAAGTATTTTCCTGAATTTCAAGAATACAATATCCAGCAACCTGAAATCTGATGTCTGCAGTATCTATGACATGAAAGGGGATGTACGCAGTCCTGATAATGTCATGGAACACCATTTGTAGGCCAGAGTTCAGCTGCAATAACCCATTACATTTGTTAAGTGAAGGGTGACTATCATGTGAAAGAGCTAGTGTTTGCTTATGGGGGCTCTTCGAAGAACCGATGACACATCTCTCTCTCTCTCTCTCTCTCTCTCTCTCTCTCTCTCTCTCTCCCTCTCCCTCCTCTTCTCCGCCCCTTCCGCTCTCTCTCTTCTTTTCACCTGTGTTTTTGCTGTTCTGCAAAGGGAGTGTTTGTCACATATTTAGCTACACATGTTCCAGGCAATGGTACATGAAGTTGTATTTTGTTGCAGAACCCAACAGCCTCTTTGTTGCAGAGCACAGTCTTGCAACAGCAATCAGGATTGACTATTGGTGGTACAGCTGCAGCAACAAGCCATTCTCAGATAGGTTTACAACAAATTCCAATCATTCCATCTGCTCAACAGGTTACTCTTACTGCAGGAGGTCCTGGAAATGAAACTGGTGTGCTTGCACTATCTTTTGTAAATTGCTAACATCTGCATTTGCCTCTTTCTTACATTTGTAAGTTTCATGTTTGGTGCTTGTCTAGATCCCACTTCATCACGAACAGGTGAGCTCTCAATGGCGAATCTACAATACAGGCCACTTGATGATGACAAAATTGATGGTGCAATGCTAAACACACCGTATGGGAGGCCTGCCCTCAAGAGTGATGATGATTTAAAGAGTTTGGACACATTTGATGTGCCAGTAAGTCTTTAAACTTTTTAATCTGATTAACAATGCTGATTATTTATGTTACAGGTTAATTTGGGTGTTGAAATTGTAGTCCCCTCTCCCACATCTTTCTCCCCCCTTCTTCTACTTGTCTTACCCCTCTTTATTTTCCTTGTTTCTAGGTCGGGGTTTCAGGTAGACTTGCAGAATTCAACAGGTGGCCTAGTAATGCTGAAACTGGTAGTGAAAATGTGCAGTCAGCTCAGGTAGCTTTGGGACCTGGTGTTATTGGCCGCAGAAGTGCTACAGATGTGGGAGCCATAGGGGATAGTTTAATCAATGCAACCTCAAATGATCAGAATTTCAATTTGCAAATGCTTCAAGCAGCAAGCCAAATGATACCTTTGCCTCAAGATTCAGAACAGACAAGGAATTATAAACCTGTATGGATAAATGAATGCATTGATTTTGGAATCCAATCCCATGTCTTCTGATTTTGATATTATTGTTTTGAGTAGATACACATGAATGTGCAGATACATACAAATAGCTAGATTTTCAATTTGGATACATTGATTCACTGTTGCATAGCTAGATTTTAAACTTTTGTGTGTTATTGTTACATGCATATGGACCTTCTGATTCATGTTTTTATTTACATGTGTACGTATTGTTCACAAGCTGCCCCCCTCTCACCCCTCTTTCCCTTTCATGTTCCTCTTGCATACATGCATGCACATTCATGGACCCACAGCCTCGCCCCAAAACCCCCCCCCCCCCCCCCCCCCCCCCCCCCCCCCCCCCCCCCCCCCCCCCCCCCCCCCCCCCCCCCCCCCCCCCCCCCCCCCCCCCCCCCCCAAAACCCAAAAAAAAAAAAAAAAAAAAAAAAAAAAAAAAAAAACACCTGCCCCATCACCACTCTTAATTACAAAGCATGGGAGACTTGGAATCACCTGTCCGTCCAAAGTTGCTAGAGATATTATAAGTAGATATATTATATATACAGCTTTGGCTTGAACCTTCTCTATCATTGCTTTATTTTCCTCTACTTTTGTGTTGTCCATTGTGTCCACCTCCTTTCATTTGCGTTAACTTGCATAAAAGACTTGAGCCTCATTGACTTTTGAATGATCTCCATTGAGGTCCATCTCTTCGGTCATCATGAGTGTGGTCAATTGCTCAAAATCTGGTAATGAGTCCCTTGCATGTATTGAAGTAGTGAATGGCCTCCATTTGTCATTATCCCTCGTTCGATTTGGTGCGTGAGCTACCAAATCATCATCATCAATTACCTATTAATCTTAAGGTATCTGCAATCTCTTTTATCTTAAGGATATAATAATTGATGCTGCACTTTGACGCCATCCTTAAGTTGTTAAACTCACTCTTGAGTTGGATCTTTTGAGGTTGGCTAGGATGAATATAACTCTTTTGTCTCTTTCAATCTATTCATTCATTTCCTTGGCTTTTGCTTGAGTCAATGGCTTTACACATTGAGCCTAGGCTCAAGTCCATTAACCAATCCTACCTTTCTCCAACTTCTCCATTTGAGTAGCATATTGAGCCATTGCTTAAGTCTTTACGCTTCTTAAACTTCCCTTGAGTGTGATTGAATAGCCAAAGCTAAATATGATTAACTTCTTATAGCTTCTTCCAATGATATGTCTTTACGTGTTTGCTTTTAGCTTTGAAATCCACTTTGGAATGTTGATGTAACTTTCAAGTATGCTACAAGTCCTTTTTCAAGAGCTTTACAAGCTTCAAATGGTTGCTTTGACCTTCTTCAAAAGCTCCAAATGGGGGATGAATAAACACCCCTATGTACCTTTGGAAGGTTATAGAGCTTTAAGCTAAGGTTTAAGGCTTGATTTTTGAACACTCTTCATATCAAAGGTCTTTGTGGGTGTTTGCGGATACTTTGCATCATATGTGAAAATACACAGATACCGAAATCTTTTATATGCGAGCCATGTCTATGTAACATTATATGCGTGTATAACTTACATGTGTGTGATTGTGTGTATTACACCTGGTCAGCTTAGGAGGGGAACTGTTAGCAAATGATCAAATTTCTGTTGATTGGGTCCACCTTCCACTAGATTGAGCCTAAATTTGAAGGTCAACACGTTGGTCGAAGGTGGTAATAAATGATCAAGATTTGCAAATGAAGATATTCACATATTCGCGAAGTACTCAAAGAGAGCCTTCCAACCATATATAATACTTATGAGACATCATTTGGCCCATCAACTAGCAAACCCAATTTGTTCATATTACCATGCCAAGTGTGAAAAGAGAAATCCAATAGATAAATTCAATAGACAATTTCAGTAAAAAATCATGTGTGTGTATTAAAGAAAAGGCTGCCCATAAGGGGAATGAAACTCATATATGGTAAAACTAAAAACTTAGTAAGGATTTTTTAAGATTTTAGGAAAATTGCTTTATTGGGTTTTTTTGAATAGCTTTTTCACCCATATCTTATGGCTATATAATGAAGCTACGGGTTCACTCGTTTATCACTTTTGGAGCCTCTTCAAGAGCTTGAGCTTGATAGCCTTTTACAACTATTTTGTTTGGAGGTATTGGATGTCTTCATCAACAATTTGGGAGTGTCTCAAGGTGTGCTATATCCTCTTATATTTCTCCATCATTGGAGGAAATTGGAGCAGCTATACTTGAGCTGTTGGAGACTTATGTAGTACATGGACAGCTTGTATCTCAATGGCTTATATTTAAGCTATCTTTTGTAATGTCAAACATTGTAACGTGATTAATTATGTGGAGCATGGCTACTTATATCTCTAATTTGTGCTCTCTATATAATACACACAGAGAATAAAGCTACATTTATGAATTTTAAATCTCCATCGTAAGTTTAAATTAAGCTCATTCATATATTCAGCAAAGGGCATCAAATGATCAATTGAGATCGAGCAGATGAATATTATATTGAAGAGTTGGGACCCCATGAGAGGTGAGGATGAACAAGAACATGACAGACTTCAGCTTTTGCAGCAAGAACAGCATTGTGGACATATTATACACATAAAGAGGTGGGAAAAATTCAGGTTAATGCTGGAATTTTCTACAAATCTGCTCAACAACTAGCATTGGAGTTGAAAATCAACTTTCTAATACTATTTGGTGTGTGGAAACATTGCATATATGTTGACAAACGAGTTTTGATGGTACAAATTCATGATGCATGCCTAAAGGGAAACCCATCATCAGCCTATAAGATGCATTTGGTTGGCCTGAGGAAATCACATGTACACTCAGAAATGAAGGGGCTGGATGGGAAAAGATGAAAGGAATGGGATGGAGCTTGTAGGGAGGGCTGGATAGCCACTATATCTATTGGTTGCCCCCTCTTTGCGCTCCAGCCCAGCCTAATTTTTTTTTTTAGCAGCACCTCTATATGAGTGCATAGTTGTGCATGGCTGTAATTTATCCATCAGTCGATGGAAAGAAGGCAGTCATCTTCCTTAAGCAGCAGGGCATCATTAGGGCAGCTGTAGTAGATGGGCAATGGTTTTTTTACCTTGCGCAGGTAATTACTTGGGCTGCAAGGCAATTACTTGCGCTGCAAGGCAATTACTTGCGCTGCAAGGCAATTATTTGGGCTGCAAGGCAATTACTTGGACAACAAGAAATCTTCCATTTCTGGTCTTCTTGTATAAATTTGGTGGACCCACCTCATCAAATTGGGTGCATGCATTCTCCTTCATACATTCTATGTTGGCTGGTATTACTTGGGTGATGTGTACAATGAGAGTTTTGAAAACTTTCTAAATTAATTAAGGATGTAGCTGGAAAATAGTGGAGGTGGGAGGATCTTAATTTAGGAACATACTGATGGCTTCTCCTCTCTTCATCTTGGCATAGCATACATTTACCAAGATTGCACGCAGAGAGAAGAGTCCTTCACACCTCAGCCTCCATACTTGCAATTTCAGCTACTCCACCTTCATCGTCGTCATGGAGATGTTATCACAGCCTATTAATTCTCAACCATCAGCTTTAGCCAGTCCGGTTCAGCCAATGGAAGATATGACGACTTCCATATCCTATTGACAAGCACGGGCTACGTTTCCCCTAGTACTTCCATAACATTGGGATTTATAATTGGATGTATAGATTAGGAGGTGGGTATATTCAGATTTTTAACTCCATTAAATGAGCCATGGAGGCTGTTCATGGTCAGGTGGGGTCCTTTGCCCATGATTTTAGCATACCCATGGTGTGCTCAAGATGAAGGGCATGAGTACACTCACTTTCCTCTTTGATTAGGAAGTGGCAGGAAGAGACCCTGGATGCATATTCATGGGGATTCTAAGGGTCTTGGGCATTGGCCCAAATCCTAGAGGATCTATTGGATCCTATAGCTGCTCAGCTGAAGTGGAGATGCCGAAAGGAGTACTTCCTTGAAGTGCTTTGTAGGCCCATTGGGTGTGACTGCAAACATGAGGAGGGATTGATCAGGATACGACCCTGACTATCCAAAGAAATCCTTGGAGAGGATTTTGCCTACCAAGGTCGGACAACATCTAGATAGTCGAGGAGACCTATGGTGAGTGTCATACCTTGCAAGGTCTACAACCTTCGTGGAAGGGATTTCCACTTGACGACTAGTGGTTGATAGAGGATCCGGGTCATCCTTGTGACCCCATGGATACATACCAGTAGCTTCCATGATGATAGACTTACTATGGGACAGAGGGAGACAGTCGTCTACCTCATGCCACACGGTGTGACTAAGAGTCACATAAGTGATTGATATTTTTTGGGGATCTTCTTTGAGATCCAAGGCAATCGACCTATATGGTCTCATGTGGATGAGACCCGATCTTAGGTATATAGATGGGTCCTTCCAGACATGTACAGTTTTCATACCCCTGTGTGTGTAGGAGTTTCTCTCTCGTAGGTCACTATATGTGATCGAGGATACGAGTTGAGGGATTGATGGATGATTATTGAGGTTGTATGACTACCAACCTCCACATCCATAGGCATTACATTCTGAGGGGATTCCCATAGGGTGGGTCATAGGCCGTATTTGCCATGAGACCACCTAGAGTGGGGCCTCTGCACATGTTTCTATTGTATATACCCTATGGAAGGCATTAGAAGATGCTTGCCATGAGAGAGAGTATATTAGGTGCCTCTGTATCACCGTTGGAGATTTCCATGTGAGAGAGGATGTTGTTCCTCCATGACCACCGATGGGATCTATCATGTGATTGAGGGCTCATTCCTTGGGTTGAACCACAAATGACATCTACCTTGTGAGAAGGACTACGGTCGTGAGTCACATAGGCGTACTTGTCATGAGGTTGAGAAATTTATACCTCAATAGAGCACTGGGGAGGGATGCATCCACATGGCATGATTGGATTCGTGCATCGTTTGCACATCATTTTTGTTTGATTGGCACAACATTCATGGATTTTACTTTATCCTTCTTCTGCATTCTTTTTACTTATGACCATATTGGTCTTTGTTTTGGCATGATGCGGATGCACTCTACCAGAGGGGCTAGTGGGTAACCACCTGTAGGCGGACTCATAATAGTTATTGCAGCAAATCATGTGCTGATTATTCTCCGTGTTAGGACATCCTCAGGGATGGAGGATTAACAGGAGCAGAGGTGGACTCATGATAGTTATTGTAGATAAATCATGTGTTGATTATTCTCTGTGTTAGGACATCCTCAGGGATGGAGGATTAATAGGAGGAGAGTGGTGGTATGGGATGACTAGATCATTCACGTGGTGATGCACACCTTTAGGGTGAATCATGTTTATGGCATGACCATTAGAGACCCTGTTTGTCTATTGGCACCTTCATTTTCTTGATGAAGGACATTGACGTAGCAAACATGGTTCTAGCCCACATGTGGTGGACAAAGGAGTTCATCACTGTTTTTTGGCACTAGAGCAGCATGTGATCTATTTGCTACAGTGAGTTGTGAACTTTCTGTTGAGAGGTGCCTTGGGCCACACAGATATGTGCATGGGATACCAGAGTCTTTGTGATTCTAGCTATTGCACTGGTACGGGAATTGGTCATTAGTTATTTGTATGTCAGTCTAACCACCTTGGTGGACTTATGAGAGACCTTACAGAGGTTGTTACCTAAGGGTGACCGTTACCCTTGGATTTATGAGGTTGCTCTCTCATTCCATAGAGATCTCGACTATGTGTGTTTTCTCTCATAGGGGACTCCTATATGATTGCCATGTCTGGGATCAGGCAGTTACTCCAAGTCACTTTTGTGACTCGATAGTCATGGGTCTCGGGTACCTATATGATTGGTCACAGTGAGAGAAAGATGGCAGGAAGATATTCCAATATTATTGGATTGCTTCTCGGATAGGGAAAGGCAGGCACATACTAGGATGGGGATATGTCGGCAGTTGCGCCCCATCATACTTGATGCACCTTAGCCCTAGTAGGCTGGTATTTGTTCATCAGTACAAGATGTATTTGTTCATCAGTACAGGATGGGAGACCTTCTATATGAAGTGTCCATAAGTATGCACATGGTGTCAGGTTAGCATGGGCTAGGCACAAGGTACATGTGTATATGCGAGATACCCCATATGTGGTATTTGTAGAGATACATGTATTGCCATGCTAGTATAGATTGAGCATGGGATAGATGGATAGGATGGAGCCCTCGAACTTGAGGTTTCCATTGTTATGTCTATAGGTTGTATGGTTTCACCCAACATATACATCTCATTTATAGTCCGATTGGGTGAGTAACTTTCCCCGCTTGTTATATGCTCATGATAGTATTCAACATCGGCTATATATTTAATCATGAGCTAATCTCTTTCTCAACCACAAGACCTAGAGGCATGGATCCTTAGTCTATAGCAAAGAATCCTTCTTGGAGTAAGGAATTGTTATAGAGGGAGGAGGAGAACAGGACTGAGACAATCTTGCATTATGTTGTCTTCTTTGCACTTCATCGTTCTCCATATTATTCACACGATATGTGTGCACCTCATGGTCTTGGTGGGGTAGGAGGGTGTACCTTTGGGTAAACCGTAGATCTTGAGACAATTCAAATTGACACGTGCATGATGTTATCTTCTCGATGATGATCCGTATTTGATCACTGATCGTTGGTGTATCTTGAGGAATCACTGACATCTTGGTTCCATGATAGTTGACAGGTTAGTAACTTGGACAAGTATCTTGGTCCCACACAGTTGTTTGTTTGGCAGCTTGAGTAGGTATCTTGGTTCCATGAAAATTGCCTTGCCTCTCAAGTCGGACAGGATGATTTTATGTGATAATCCTGCAGGAGATCTGAGCGTGGAAGATATTATCAGACATGTTCCACTAGAATCCGACTTGGTTCCGGACCAGAGGGAGAGGAAGTCCCAAAGACTTCTTATATTGAGTATCTGATTAGTGGAGGCCCGACTCGAGTCTTCTTTGACTTGGGAGTCAGTTAGGTTGTCGACAGATTGGACTCTTGGTTTTAGCCAAGAAATTGCTGAGGACAACAATTAGAAATACGGGGGGAAGTGTTACGTCCCCAAAATTAATGGGCATCTGGATGGGTGCTTGTAGTTAAAGTGTCCGGCCAAATATGAACTGGCTGCCGAGTGTGAACTGGGCCACCTCCTCATTTGAGCCTATAATTAGGACCCATGGGCTCATTTGTGAGACATCTCTCGCGTGAGGCACTTGGACTCCTGCCCCTTTGGCAGAGCCTCGTCACTTGTACTGGTGAGGGGCTGGTGGTATGGGATGCCAATCCCTTGGAGGTGGCTGCCTGCTTGGCTGTAGGCTCCCAGGCTCGGGGGTGAGCCCATATTGGCTCTACGGCTAGGAGGTGAGTCTCATGTACGCCCTTCTATTGTTTGTGAATATGTCTTGTGTCTTGTCTTGTGTAGCAGGGAGGATCCTAGAGGTCATAACATTGATGTCACACACACAGTCGGTGGTCACACATATCACACAGACATCATGCATGTCACATACGTGGCACATGTCACTCATCCATGCCATTGGTCATTGGTCATACATGGTGACAAATGATGTCAACAACTGCGAGTCAGACACACATACACATGCATCATACATCACACACGTCTGGCAGCAGGCGTGTCTGATACACACAATGATATATGTCACACACACACAATGACAGATGATATCAACTGTTGTCGATCAGAGATAGCAGGTACCATAGCAGCATGATTTGAATTTTTTACCACAAATGACAGCTTGCATATACAATATACTAGCAATATTTAATTTTGTAATGGAACGCACGTTACACACCTTTCCGCAAAGGAAAGGTAAGATCTTGACACCTTAAACGCATGAAATGAGCCCTAAACGGACCTTGCGCACCTTGGGATCTATGGTTTGGTCCTCGCACCTTAAATGCACCGAATACACCGAATACACCGAACGGAATGCACCTGATCACCTTGATGAAGATACTTGAACATGAGAATCAACATGTGGTAGACAATATGTTTTGCCTTCTAGTGTGTATGATGATAGGTGTAGATTAGAGTATATAATCTTGATTTAAGTGGCTTGGCCAACTTTAAGAATCTTGAAAATATATTTTAGTCTACATTTCATCTTCAAAAATAATATCATCCAAATTTATCCTTCACCCATTTGTCTCTATCCATGCGACTAGTCCTCGTGGGAGAAGAAGAGGATCTTGTTGATCGAAGTTATGAGAAAAGGATCTTGTTGAGCAAAGTTATGAGCCAGCTAATCTTTCTCTGGCATTCATTCACTGTGTAATGTTTAGAGGATTTGTTGGAGATATTTAGTGAGAACTTTGTCAAAACTCTTTTACTTGGAGGTAACCTTTACTAGATGAATAAGAAGGTAAGATGGATAGAATGTGGACGGTTCTTTTGTTTTCGTTGATTTAGACTTTTACCAAGAAGTCTTGGCTGCAGATAAATCTGTGAACTCATTCAACCTATTTTCAGTGCCGACTTAATATCGGTTGTATTCAGCTCATGCTCAGCTTTTGATCATCCTTAGATCAGCATCTCTCTGGACTCTCGTACCAGCCCTTTTTCTATCTTCTCGAGGTGGCTGACCTTCTTAGATGGGAGTCTTGCTCACTTGTTTCTCTGTACCACTTCCATCTTCCAAGAGTATGTTCTCATAGTCATTTTTCTCAGTTCTCTGTTGCTAATTGAATCCCCTCCTGTTTTTTGCATTGGACATTCTACTTTTCTGGTTCTTAATGCATTTGCTTGTGGTTGATGATTTAATTCAACCTGCTGAAGGAGAGTCTTTTGATGCAAGCTGCTGTTTCTTCTTCCTCAGATTGTATCTGAGTTTGTTTTTATTATTATTTTCAGTCTTATGTTTATGTATATTCAGTTCAGCTCCTTGTCAAAGCTATCCAGAATTAATCTTGAAATCTGAAACTCCTTGTTTTGGACAGATAGAAGTTGTATCTATTCTAATTTATGACTATTTTTTTATTTGTATTGTAATTATTTCTTTGAGTTTATCTTTTATTCTTTTTGGATTTCGCTTTCTTATGTGGATGTATTTTTCATGATTTATCTTTATTTTATTCTTTTGTGCAATCTCTTCTTGTGCTTGTTATTGTTTTATCTTCATATTTATTTGCATTTTTGTTTATTATCTTTTGTTGGTTTGGATAAATTTGAACTTTCGAAATTACGTATATTGTGTAGTGCATGTTACGTCTCTTTAGATGTCTTTTGTAATGAAATTATTTAGCTCACAGTTCAATTTTTCTTTCCTTTTTCTTAAAAAAAAATTTAAAACCTTGAGACAAATCCAACATGCACATGCAGGCACTCTCTCTCTCTCTGTGTATCTCTCTCTTTGTCTCTCATCATAGTGTTTTCTTATGAATGGGTGTATCCACGCGTCTAATTCCATCATACACATTCCGCTTTTGTGCATGTGTTACTTGTGAATATATTGAAACTCAAGTATGTGCATACAATATGCAGCTTGCACAGGCATGCAAGGGTGCATGCACAGATATGTACACATGCCTGCAAAGGCGAACATATGCAAAGTGCTGAATCTGTTAGAATAAATGTTGATTTGTGTGTTCTTTTATGGCAGAGACATCCTGCAGTGACTCCCTCAAGCTATCCCCAGACACCTGCAGAAATAATAGATAATCCTTTATTTTGGGAGCATCTTGACACAGATGTTCTATTCTTTGCTTTCTATTACCAGCAGGTTTGATCAATTTGGTTGATTTTGATCAATGTGTACCAACATCGGAAGTTCACATGTTGTTGCTTTATGATTAGGGTACATACCAGCAGTATTTAGCAGCAAGGGAGCTAAAGAAGCAGTCCTGGAGGTACCACAAGAAATACAATACGTGGTTTCAGCGGCATGAGGAGCCAAAGGTGACAACTGATGAGTATGAGCAAGGCACATATGTTTATTTTGATTTCCATATTCCTCAGGATGATTATGGACAAGGCTGGTGAGTTGATCAAATGATTTAATAGATTTCCTTTATGAGGTGTTAATTCTGTTCGAAATGTTTTTGCAGGTGTCAGCGAATTAAAACTGAGTTCACATTTGAGTATACATTTCTGGAGGATGAGCTAGCTGTATAATATAGCAATTGTATGTGATTATGCAATGGGCAACACCCTTTTGTGTTTTGGGCGTGTAAGATCAAAGGCTGATCTAATTAAAGAGATTATACAGAAAACTCGTGTTTGTCATCAGGTGAAATGTTATCTTGAGCAGGTTGGTGTTACATTAGATGCTTGAGTGATATGAGTTGCGTAAAAGTCACCTGGGAGGGGACATAGTGACAATATAAGATCCTTACATTAAGGGAAAAATGTTACATTAGCCTCAATGCTAATCTTAGACCATCAGCTGAGTCCACTCCCAGTAAACGAAGGTGATGTGGAGAACTCATGAAAATAGTGGTGAGATCGCCTCATGTCTTCCAATTATAACATCACATCATGCTTGTAAGAAACAAAAATTGTGATGGAAAAAGTGATGGAAATATGTAATGCTTTTGTGATCTCAATCTTTACTGCATGGACTTGAAGAAATTTCAGTGTAGCCCCCCACCCCCCCCCAAAAAAAAAAAGAACACGCAAAAAAAAAAATAAAAATCCCCCTCCCTCTGTCACACATACACACGAGCATGCATGCCCACTTGACATGCATGTATGTGTGTGTATGTATGTATTTATCTAGCTTGTATGTATGTATATATTCATCCATGTATGTAGATATGTAGGCACATACTTGTGTACATATGTACACACAAATACATGTTTGTATGTTTTTGTGTGCCCATTTATGTATGTTGATGTATCTATGTATGTATCTGTGTGTATGCATATATATTTTATGTATGCATGTATCCTTTGTATGTATATATGCATAGATGCATGGATGTGGATTTAAGTAGGTACATAATTGCATACATATTTACACACAAATACATGTTTGTGTGTATGTTTATGTAATGTGTGTGCTCATCTATGTATGTTTGTGTATCTATGTATCTATGTATGTATCTATGTGAGTATGCATATATATATATATATATATATATATACATATATATATATATATATATATATATATATATATATATATATATAATGCATGCATGTATTCTTTGTATGTATGTATGCATAGATGCATGGATGTGGATCCAAGTGTGTATTCATGTATGGATGCGTATGTTAATGCATACAACTTGCTATTAGGCATGCCGGACTGCATGGAAGTGCTTTTAGAAATCCAATGATGTTGGATGAGAATAAATGAAGAAATATGAGAGAGGGAAGCTTCATGCCAGTATGAGCTTCATGATAATGACTTGCATGTAGGAAGGGAGAGGTGGTCTTGTAAGAGGAATATGATGGTGGGAGTGATGTTAAGACTCTTGAGTGCACGAGAAGGGAAATGAGGGAAAATAGATTGTCAATATTGTCCAAGTATGACCCTTGCTCATATATGGGAAAGTAGTCTTCAGTAATTCCATTTGAGGATTTAATGCAAATGCCACCATTTAGATATGTGGAAGTTGTAGAGTAGGTCCTCAGAGTATTCAGTGTAGAGCATTAGCGGATGTGTCTGTTTTGGCCTTGAAATTCGACCCATGTGGGATCACATCCGATTAAAAATTATGTCATGTATGCATTTGGAAATTGCATCCATGCGGGTTTTGAGATTCATCTTTATAAGATATTATGGACTTGATCTGTATATAAGGATTTACATAGTCTAGTAGTAGAATCCTTGGAAGTGATGGCATGACATGGTTCAGCAATGAACCATATCATGCCATTACAACATCACAGAATGGTTTCCAAAACAGTTGACCTTTGACGGAAGAGATGGAGGAAAGTCAGAGGTCTTTGTTGGTGTTAATGCTTATTGTTGAATGCAAAAAGTGTTATGAATTGCGACTCTCTCTCTCTCTCTCTCTCTCTCTCTCTCTCTCTCTCTCTCTCTCTCTCTCTCTCTCTCTCTCTCTCTCTCTCTCTCTCTCTCCCCCCCCCCCCAAAAAAAAAAAAAAACCCCATCCGGGGCCCCATTTGTCCCATCCTTGCTTTTATTTATTCCCTTTCCTGCACGTGTGAATTTTGATAAATTCCATGAATTTGGAATGCGTGCATGTGCATGAACACATACATACGCATGTATGTGTGCATGCTCATGGATGCATATGTACATGCATGCGTTAATGTATGCATGGTCAGTTGTGTGTACGTAGGTATGTATGTATATAAGGGTGTATATACCTTTCAGAAGAAAGGAAATATGTGATTGCAGATAAAATCTTCATGCGAGTTTAAGTCTCGTTGTAAAGCCTCATGTGTGTACGAGAAAAACATATCCTCTTTAGATAGATGGGAGAAGTGACATGAGTCTGCTATAATGTGCGAACTCACAAGGTTTTAGGAGACCAAAAAGAAAGGAAAAAGAGGTATTCTCACATCCCTATGTATGTCCACTTTTTCTTATGAAAGTCGGCACTTTTAACTGTTCGAGATATAGGGGCATATAAATCCATGGTCATTCGACGTGTGAAATTTGTCATCGTTACGTATGCATATAGTAAAGGCCTCCCTTTTTTTTTTCATTACAAATACGGAGTGGGTGGTATTCCTAAACGTGTGAATGCTTATATGGTCTTCGTGTGATTCTAGATTCATGTGCATGTGCCATTTTAGTAAGTACTTCTCAAATGATTAAATGTATGCACGAAAGGTCCTATCCTTCTTGACATTCCCAAGCCATAGTTCAATTTTTGTGGAACATTGATGCTTGTTCTTGAAGAGTTCCACTTTATCTAGATCTTGGACTAGTTATTTTGACAACGAAATACATATTTTTCCGTTTTCCAAGGGTTATGGGTTCTTTTTATTGCTAGAATTTTGGGCATTCCTTTTTCTTAATGTTTTGTTTCTTAGGGTTTGATGAAAACAATTTTGAAAAGATCTAGATTATGTGCATAACAATGGATTTGATTTATTGTGAATGTAATCATACGAAGATGGAAATTTGATGCTTAAAAGGAAAAAAAAAGGTTGTACGAGGCTGCGAGCATCAGAACAATATATCTCAAATGTTACAAATTGTGTGCATTTTTTAAATTTCATTATAAATTAGAAAGAAACAAAACTTACAAATATTAAAATCAAAAGGTGCTAAAAATTGAACCACTGTTTTCAATTTTATCTTCACTTTTTTGTTATTGGGGTATTTAGATATGAATCATTGCTACATAACTACACCACTTGATTATATGCATGAGAAAAGAACGACGTAAGTTTTTTATTAAGTGGACATTTGTGGATATGTTCTTTTCAAAACTCTATCTGCAATTATTGGATAATTGTTTATTGATTTTTGTGGTATAATAGGAAAGCTTTATGTGCTGCTTATTAATCTTTTAATTGTTGAACAAAACAATTTCTAATGTTGCCTTCGAATTTGTGCTCGTATGAGATGAATGTTACACTTAGTGTTATCTGTCTCTAGGTTTTCTAGAATGAAAGTTGTGTAAAAGCTAGAAAAGGAAACAAGACAGGTATGTTTTGATTAAATATAGTTTCTTCATTAAGTGCATATTGCAATGTGACTACCTATTCTTGAAACTTGTGTATCTATGAAGTTTATTTTGTGTTTTGTTTAATGCACTCATTAAAAAAAATCATAACATACATATACAAAAGTGAGTGTCATACACTTTTGTATATGTAATGATTAAATATAATTTCTTCATTAAGTTCATATTGCAATGTGACTATCTATTCTTGAAACTTGTGTATCTAATGAACTTTATTTTGTGTTTTGTTCTGTGCACTTTTTTTAGATGTATGTGTGTTGCCAAAGAGGTTGTCAAGGATACTATGTCAAAGGACAATCATTGTGTGAGAAACACAAAAGTCATCGTTCTAGTGGGGGGTCTATTGGGATATGTCCCGATTCCCAACAATACGAGGCACAATAGAATCCCCTACACATACCTCCTTGGCTATCGTAGTTCACTAAAACTAAACTTTCTCAAAAGTGAGGGTGGGTTCAATCCATAGACTTCACCACTTTAGGCCACTATGGAGATTCTTACTAAATTAGATCCACTTGAAAAGAAAAGCATGCAGGGGTTTACTTTAACAAATGATTTACTTGCTTACACTCTCAAGTAATTAACATGAGAAGGCCCTCATCATTTCGTTTCTATGAGCTAAATGCATTTTATAAACTTGTTGACTTAGCCTTCAAATCTTGCTACATTTTTCTAGATTTTAAGACAATTAGTTTTTCGTTGTGATTGATAGAGAGATTTGTGAGAGATTTGAATTAGACCACTTAGTTATTAGAACTTGTAGCTTTTGGTTTGTGCTTCTATGTGCAAATCATCATTAAAATGATAAAACAATCCTTTATTTATGCTATTCGATAGGTACCTTAGAATCGTCTTGGTTTTGTAGGTGTGGAACCCTAGGTGCCAACATACATTGCCACAACACATGTTTCATATGATGTGTTTGGCCTAATAACGGTTTATATCAAACACTCAATTATTATTCTTAAAAAAACTATATCTTCCATTTCATCCCCTTTATGTGAGCTAAGCTTGGAGTTGATATGCATTGGATTTGATAAAGGCTTGCACTTTGCTATGCCAAACTTATTGAATGTATTCTAGGGCTACTTCCTTTGAATAAGCTGTATGCCTAGTGACTTCTATATCACTTCAAGCCCTAAAAAGTGTTTAAGTTCTCAAAGGTATGATATTGTAAATTGTGAGCCTCTTGCTTTTGATGTCTTTGATCCCTTATTCATCATCATGTTTGATTGTCAAATCATCAACATACATACATTTATACATACATACATACATATAAATTGCCTTGTTAACATTTCATCATCTTTGTGAATAGAGATGGATTGGTTGGACTTTATATACATAAATTAAAAGAGAAGCAGGTTTGAATCATGTGAACGTAGATGTTAGAGCATGATGGATATTGACGTATCATGCCTCTTCTGTAATGTGAAGTTCATGTTGCCAAAAATTCACAGACCATGTGATTGGGTCCTAAGAATAGGTAGAGGGAGACTTGTAGAAGCTTCATGCTATCATCGGTTGTAGAAATATTTCCATTAAAAGTTATTGCATTGGTCGGGGTTGTTTCAAAATTGAGCAGAGGATGAAGGTTTGAATGGACTCTATGGTTTTGGGATCTCCTAGAAGACAATGGCCATGTCAATCACTTGCTAGGCTCTCATGGAGTGAGTGACTACTCGAGCCCTTGATAGGACAGGCACTTATGGAGATCCCCTCATTGGTGATGAGAAAACTAGGTTTTGATTGGTAGAGGAAGGAGGAGAGTGGATTGAGAATCGGGCCTCATAAATTTGTGTGGAATCAACCTTGAGTAAAGAGATACCCAAGTTTATCAAACATCGACCTTGGCCCTAATGGATCCCCAACGCAAGAGCTAATCTACAAGAATCTACCCAATGCATGCTTCAACAATGGAATCCAAGGTGATCCAACTAAGGAGTTTCCCTAAGGAAAAGACCCCAAATTAACAAACTATTGGAGAAGGATAAAGTGCAAATAAATAAAATCCTTATTTGCATGGCTCCAACGTAGCATCTTCATTTTGATATTGTGAGATGTAGAATGAGACATGTACAAAAAGCATAGAAAAGAGCTTGAACACACATAGTACAAAGGTTTAATGATAGGGGGTCTAGCATACAATATGTAGTTGACAAGGTCGCTTATGTTTTATTCCATTGACAAAGAATGTCCTATGGCCATATAGTATTTCATATGGACACTAATAGTAATAATCTCCCACTAAAAGAAATATGGTTAAGGCTAAAGAAAAAGAATGATAAAGAATACTTGAGTATGAGTATGTAACCCATACCTCCCACAGAACATGTTACATTGTGCAAGGGATTGTGTAAACTTATCAAGTGACGCAAATGCAGTGATGATGGTGTCTAAATCTATCCTATGGTAGAGCCTTGGTCAAACCATCTGCTACATTTTCTTGAGAATGAACCTTCTCAACTAAAATGCAGTCATTGATCAAGCAATCATGAATGATGTGATGCTGCACCTCAATGTTCTTGGTCTTGGCATGATAGACTAGATTCATGGCCAATGCAATAACAATTTGACTTTCATTGAGTAAATGAGGTTCATGTTTTTTCCACAAGCCGCATAATCAGAGACCTATGTATCCAATAATGGATGCATGACCTCTACCTCAGCATAGATACATGTGCTTAGTGTCCCTCAGATATCTCAATATCATTTTGACAGCTTCCAAATGCTTCTTGCTAGGACTCAATATATATGTATGCTCAAAACCCACTACAAATTGAATGCCTTGGTAGCTACCGTGGCTTACATGAGACAACCAAAAATACATTGAATAAGGAGTTTTGGTTATGAATTCCTTCTCCTTGTCAAATTCAGGACAAATATCCTTGTTCAACTTCACATATGCAGATTGGTGTACTTGATGCCTTTCCACCATCATTCTCATACGAAGTGTATGTTTAGCATCTCCGAGATCTTTTATGTCAAAAGCCTATCTTAACTATATTTTCAAAGTCTTTTGAGAACTTTCTGGCAATCAATAACATGATCGACATAAAAGCATTATGCACATCAATCTCCATTCAAAGATCTCTGGTATAGGGACAATGGTCCTATTTTCTTGTAGAATGACATTTGAACTTCATGAATGCATCAAAGTTTTGACACCACTTCCTAGGTGATTGCTTGAGTCCATAATTCTTGAGTTTACACACTAATCTCTCTTTGCCAATAATTGCATAATCCTTTGGATGATCAATATATATCTCATTTATCATATCTACACGCAAGAAGACAATCTTCACATCCATTTGGACCAGATCTAAGCCCTCTTTTGCAACTAATCCAAGCAACATGTATAACATAGCCATCTTGATCACTCGTGAGAAGATTTTCTCAAAATCATCTCCTTGTTGTTGCTTGAATCCCTTTGCAAAAAGCTATACTTCATATTCTTCAAAAGCACTATTTGATGTGAATTTTGACTTGTGAACCCATTTACATGGCAAAGTTTTCTTTCCCTTTGGAAAAGGAGCTATAATCCTATTTCTTTTTTAAATAGAACCAACTTCACTCATTATGACATGATTTCACTTGACATGCTCGTCTGCCTGCATATCTACTTTATAACAAGATGACTCACTAGCATATGTCAATGTGGAAAAACTCAATTTGGGAACAAATATATCAGGTGGATATTAAATCTCAATGTTTATTGATCAAAAGCACTAGCACACTATTGTTGA
This sequence comes from Ceratopteris richardii, assembly GCA_020310875.1. Classification (NCBI taxonomy): domain Eukaryota; kingdom Viridiplantae; phylum Streptophyta; class Polypodiopsida; order Polypodiales; family Pteridaceae; genus Ceratopteris; species Ceratopteris richardii. The sequence goes on from CM035414.1 coordinate 105,994,113, forward strand.
ACATCTTCATGAACAACATTATATGTCACTTCTTTTTTGCATGCTAGAAAGAGGACTAACATCCTCAAACACAAATCTTGTCACTTCAACCTCTTTAATGGTATGTTTATGCATCTTTGTATCATTGAATATGACATCAATAATGACCATGAACATGTTTGAAGATTTAAGTGATAATCACATGAATTGCAGTTAACGCAACTTATTTCCTAAAACCTTGTGTACTTTGGTGGCCTTGCAATTCATAACACTCGAAAATGATCATAATGTGGAGGCTTGCAAATCCGTTCCTCTTATACCACTTTCAAATATTTGGTAAAACTAGTTAAAAATTTATCAGTTGAATGGAAGTTAACAAAAAATATGCCCAAATGCCTTGTGTAAGGTGAGCATGATGCAACATAGACACTAATCTATCTTGCATAGCTCTATTCATCTTCGTTACGATACCATTTTGTATATACATCTAAGGAGCTATAAGATCTCTATGAGTTTATCTAGATTGGCAAGAATGATTGAACTCATTGGAGGTGAAATCACCTCCATTATCGGAACCCAAAGTGTTAAACTTCGTTCCCTTTTGAGTCTCAATTGAAGTAATTCGTTTTCTAAATGTATGGAACATCTTATCCTTAGTTAAATATACTAGCATATACGTGTACTTTCCTAGTGGCTTCATCTATAAATGTGATTTAAGTATAATGCATCACCTAAAAAACTAGTCGGAATAGGAGCATATGCATTTGTATGAACAATATATGAGGGTTGAATTGAAGAGTCAATAATGCATGTTCCTAGTTAGACTATTCAGCATATTGATAATGTTCACCAAATTGGAAATCATAAAATGAGAACATAGCTAAATAGTTGGAATGAGATATTTTTTCTATTCCACCATGTGTTATGTTGTTGAAATGTCAATGCCGTACAAAAATAATGGGCTGATAAATAATTTTCAAAAATGCTCTTTTTGGTGTATAAATAATGTATAAATTGATACAATCTTGTGGTTGTGGCAATCACGATGTTTCCCTATGATATAAGAAAGGATCGAGTATAAAAGAAAAGATTAAAAACAATGTGATCCACCTAAGCAACTGTACTAAGGTGCATGGAAAACATTATACCCCCATGCCAACAACATCACACCCAAGTCTAGGGTACCGAGAGACTTTATTGCATAAGTATAAACCACTCTATGTGGTGTCACATGGAAGAATACCCTATAATCAAGTAGCTACGCATAAAAAAATGAAATAATTCTTAAGTGCCTCAAGCTAAAAATACCAAGTGTCAAGAGGTCAACATAATAAAAAATAACATTTGTCTCTTCTATCTTCATTGATGAAGTAGGAGGTGCAAACAAATCTTTAACATGCCCGTTGACTTTTGATTTACCATTGGCATTTTTCAAAGCCCCAAAATCTTTCGTCTTATGTTTTTTCTTGTGGAAATGGAAGCATTCTATATTTCTCTTCATGGATGGACTTCTTCTCTTATCATGATAGACATCCGCACCTCGAGTCTTTCTTCTACCATGTTGTTGGATATTTCCATGATCTAAACCATATAAATTATATGCATCTCCATCATGTGTGGCAACCATAGACTTCTTGTAGATCTCTTCACTCAAAAATGCACCACATATGCCTTTGTTGACCAAATTTTCACTAGATGCAATATTGCTAATGGTTGTGTAAAAAGTATCCCACAATGGTGGTAGTGTATAACAAGAGAATTTCTTTTTTCTCATCATCCATGTGATTTTGTTCACTTGCAACTTGAGAAAAGAATGCATCAAACTGATTCAAATGTGCATAAAGATTGTCATTGTCTTTCATGTGCAATCTATATAACTTTCTTATCATTAATGGAAGCAATCTATTCCTCATATGTGGTGCACAACTTGTTCCAAGCTTCCTCTCTAGTCTCATGATCCAAAAAATGAAATACACACTATTCGCAAGATGTAATCAGATTGTGGACATGGGCATCTCATCTAGCTCTTCTCAATCGTTATCAACCATGTCAATAGGTTTCTTTGTTGTGCCACCAATTGTTCTCCATTTTCTTCTTTGAATCAAAATGTCACAAATCTGATTCTTCCACAATGAGAAATGAGAACCATCAAACTTTCAGATCTCGAAATGATATTTGCTTTGCGATTTGTAACTCTTCTTTAAACACTTACTTTAATCGCTAATCTAGTGGATGCAACAAAAACTCATATGCATGATATAAAATAACCAAAAAGTGGAAATTTGGTATACTTAGAAGTGATGAACGACCATCAATACCAAGAAAATGTTTTTGTTTAGTTCTAAGTAACTTTTGATAGGTGTTTCCATAGAAAAATTAACATATGACTAGTAACAACCAAAAAACGATCAACCGATGATAACTGTATATATATGAATAGTATTATGATAAATCTATGGGAAAAAAATTAATCCTTGTATGGTTGAAAACTGAATTTTGTAAAATTCAATAGTCTCCTTTGTAAATGGAAACTATGACCATGAAACTACTGATCAAAACATCATGAAACTAGATGAGTGTCTTGCTACATATCCTTTACATGGTTCACTATATGTACGTAAAATAAAAGAGGACAACTTGGCTTATGGAGAACATGTGTTCTAATATCATATTTCTCCTATAGAGAAGTAAAGGGTAGGAATTCTACCTACGTTATTGAAGAGATCCCAACATCAAAGTGTCCCCCAACTAGGAAAATCTAATGATGACATACTTAACCAATTTTTTCAACATGTTAAAAGACTTAGTGCAAATCTTAACCACCATCATAAACCATATGAATGTACACATGCACTATCCAGGAACATATATAGTGTAGCTAATCTATATATGTGAGGAATAAACAAGTATAGCTGATCTAAAAAAGCTCAAGGACAATCAAAGTTCATCCTTATTCAAGGCTCAACACACTGCAAAGAAAGTTGACAAGTGCCACGAGGGTGATCAACCTTCTTTGTACTGCTATCTAATCTGTAAAAGCTACACTTACTCTTAGGGATTTGGGGGATCCCATGGGGACTAGTCCCCTTCACTTGTACTTTTCTTTTCTTTTAATTAATACAAGTCCGAGAGAGTAGGCCAAGGCCGAACTTCCTTTATTTAAAAAAAGTTGACAAGTGCCGATGAATTGAACTATGAGGTATGATTGATACCACCATAATTGAGAAGCCTCAAAGAAATCTACAATAGGATTGAGCTAGTTGGAAAACAATGCCAAAACTAAAGACGTATGTCAAAAAAAGCCCGAAATGATCTTTGCAAGTGCCTTTCAACAAAGTTCCAAACAATGATCTAAAATGCTTCAATATTTGCTTGAGAACTTGCCTAGAGTTTGTTTTGAGTCAAGAATGCTCAAGGATTAATAGTATTGACGCACATGACCTCCAAGAAGTGATAAAACAGACTTTGTTGCTCCTCCAATGGTGAAATCCTCTCTTGTGTGCAACCAACAATGCAAATGGTGACTTTAGTGACTTGGATAACAAGGTATGTTAAGGTCTACGCCTTGGTTTCCATTTTAATCACAACTTTACTCATGGGATAAATGATACTTGTAGAATGGTCTATTGAACAATCTACACATAGTTGAAGAACAACATGTCAATCATAAGATGTATGCAAATCACTCTGATATCAATGAAGGCGATTGGTGGTCCTTCAACTTAGCATCTTTCTTTTGATGTCACAACCTCATTACCTTGCACAACAAATGTACGCAATCCTAGAAAACATGACTCAAACACATAGTTTATAGGTTTCATAGTAGGCACTCTAACATACAATGCTGGATAGTTCACTTATGCTTTATTCAAGAACCATTTACAAAGAATGTCTGATGTCCATTTGTTCTTTTATATGGATACTAGAAGAAAGAACAAGAATGGATGAGAAGAAGAAAGAGGAAAGGTAGAAGAAACATAAGTACACCCCCAATAAAAAAGAATGACTAATATTTCATTGAATGTTTTGGGCCTTTCATGTTTGAATAGGGTCATAATCATTAATCAATGATTGAGATGCAAGATTCTAAAACCGAATTTCATTTTTCTACAAGAGGTTAGGATATACAAAGAAGGGTTGATGAAATAGAATTAAGAAAGTTTCATTGTACCATACACGTTCCTCTATGGATCATTCTAGGGGCATTGAAGAGGTAATTGTGGGTTTGATGCATGCTTCATTCCATCGCTTAACCATTCCTTAATTTATAAGAAAACTTGGTGGTTTTTGCATCTTTTGAGGGTCCAATATGCTTCTCTCTTTGGAGCCTTTAACATGATAGAGAATTTGGGATTGGCCATAGTGAAGAGGCTCATCTTTTATGGGGATAAAAGTTCTAAATTGAATCTCCTCAAGATCTACCTTGATCTTCAATACTTCAAAGACAAACACTCTTCACTTGGTTCCATCATTATCAATATGTATTTGTGAGTGGGTTTCCTCCATCATTCATTTACTTGCTACAAAAGTTTTTTAAGCTACTTGAGGAATCAACCAAAAAAATCCCTGTTTTACACATATAAGAGAATTTTCAAGTTAGATCTTATAGAGATGCAGATTAGATAGTCTCCAAACTCGATAGGAGCAAGTGGTTAAGTCATAATGCTCGAAAGCAAGAACATATCATGGTTTTTAAACCATATAGCCACATTTTCTCCCTCTTTTGCTAAGACTTAGGTCATGAGGACAAGTTTATTTTGAGCTGATTTGGCTTTAAAAACTCTTCAATTAATTTCATTTATAGGATGATCAAGTACCATAATTTTGGTAACCCAATTAGTGTCTAGTAGAAAATTTGATGCTCCATGCAAGATCAAAGCACATTGGGGTGCATCACCACTTTATCAAAGAGAAACTAATTGAAGATGAATTAAATGTGTATCGCAAGGGTATCAAAGAAAAATGTGCATACATTTACAAATGCCCTTGATGTTACCAAGATTGAAACATTAAAAAGACCCATTAGAATGAAGACGTAGGTTGAAGCTTGAAGGGAAGTGTTCAAAGTCATTTTCCAATCTTAGGATGGATGTAGAAAACCTTATGATTTATGAAGATTTTTTCAAAGAGAAAACATGGGAAAATGGAAATGAGCTCCAAACTTTGTAGTTTTCAACCATCTCAGTGTTATACATGAAATAAAATAAATGATACAATACAAACTAAAAAGTAAATATGAATTTGATGGGTAATTGGATCCTAAATTTGGAGACCAGTTTTAAATTATTATATCAAGTGTAATTGAGGTCATGTGCAGGATCCTAGAATCATTACTCATGGATCAAATTTCATTAAGTGTGCTTAGAACTAAGAAAGCATCCCTTAGCTTAATTTATGTGCTTGCTAGCTTATCTTTGTACTTTGAGTAGCCATATATCACGGCATAGTTAGATATTTTAGTAAGAGTTTATCTTTTGAGTGTAATTGACAATTCTACTTATTTGAGTGTCAATTTAGATTAACTTTACGTTAATTCTCTTCCTCCTTGATCTTGTACCATTGAATAAGGTCTTTGGATCATCGAATACATAAGCTCATAAATATTTTGAGGAGTAAACATTGGTCCCTTAAATAATTAGTTAAGATTGAACTAAGTAGTCTATGTTAGAGTACCTCTTTCTTTGTGTAGGAAAGATCATTTGAAGTGAATGTATGGGTGTTATAACATCATAATAGTGTATTTTGAGCTCCAAAAGTATTTATTAAAACCTTTGGCTCAAGCATGATAATTTTTAACATCCATGTAATTATTTCTATAAGTGATATTTTTTTTGAAGTACACAAGCTCCAAAAGTTTCACAGAGATGTTGATTAATCTCGCATGACTCCTTAATAGGAGGTGAAAAATCAAAAGTAAAAAAGAAAATTACTTCAATTGAGAGGCAAATGAATCGCTAAATTAGACTTATGGAAAAACATGATTCGTGGCATCAACATACATGGAATAAAGTATATGCATAGAAGGAAATGGTAAGATGGCTACCGTAAAATTTTTTCAAGTATGTTACATCATATGTTTGAAGTATACTCATCAAGGAAGTATTCAAAGTTGTCCTTCAGGTGCTTAAGTGTTCATCTTGTAAGACTTGTTCATATAGATATTTGGGGTCCAACTAGGACACCATTGTTGGGAGAAAATAGGTGTTTTATTTACATTCATTCATTATTTTATTAGGACGATTTCTGTTTACTATTTTGAAACAAACAACATCTTTTCCAATAAGTTGCAATATTCAAGGTTGAAATTGACAAGGAAAAGGGTAGTTTCATCAAGGTGTTGAGGTTTCAACACCATACCAAGTATATATGGACGAATACTTGAATTTTCGACGTTTTAATATTTTGACCTCTTGGATATATGCCGGAATAGATCTCATAGTAGAAATGTGTATATTTTGGGCCATTGATGTGAATAAAAGGGTTTTATGTTTCATAACCATGATTTAAAAGACATAAATATGAAATAAGCTATGGTGTCTCAAAATTGAATGTTTTGAATAGAAATGATAACCATTTACAAGTGGAAGTCATCAATGGTGTAGATAGAGTCCATCAACAAGGGACCATGCAAGAAAACGTGGATGCTAGTGAAAATTACACATGGTATACTTCACCAAAATGTAGGTAATTCATTGAAATGTAGGTAAGTTCATCGTAGAGTCGAAGAATGATAAAGAAAATCCGTATAATAGGTGAACTCCTTAAAAAAGCATGTGCAAAGAGGAGATTGAAGAAGATGTCCAAGGCCATCTATGGGTGACAAAAATACATAAGATGGGAGCTAGAAGAGATACAAACATAAAGATTTAGATGAGGAAAGCAACATAAAAGAAAGCTCAATACATCTTCTAACGAGGCGATACTCACAAAAGGAATAAGATATCATATAAAAACACTTATGACATACTCATCGGCAACCATTATTCACATATGAGTGAACTGATTCAACATGAAGAGCTTGGAACTTCTGAGGATCCAAAAATCCTTAGAGAATGTAGAAAATCCAATCAAAACATAGGAGGATGATAAACGTTTCTTAGTTCCAACTATTCATCTTGAAGGAAATTAGTTCAAAATGGGTAAACTAGTAAACTCTCAGGTGGATACCAAGAATTATAAGAAAGTAAGGCTTCTTGCCAAAGGTTTTGCACAAAGTGATCACCAAAAGTTTAACAGACATAAAGCCCTATTTTAAAAGATTGTGAACGTGAAAATGCTGATTTCTTTGGATATAGAAAAGTTTGTTGAAGCTTTATCAACTTGGAATAAATAATCCTTTCATCAATGGAGATATAGAAGAGAAGGCATATGTGAAGTATTGAGAAGGTCTTCTTCAACCTTACTTTCTACATTGTGTATCTAGGTTAAAGGAGTTATATGAATTGATAAACACCTAAGATATTAAATAAAGGAGTACATCTAAGATTATCTTTAACTTATGGCCTCAAAAAGAATAATCTTGGCTCATCACTTACATATGATATGATGGTGGCAATGTATTATAGATAGCGCCATCTATCTCTCTCTCTCTCTCTCTCTTTCTCTATTTGTTTAGGTTTTCTTTGATTTCTTTCCAAGGTTTCCATTAAACATGCATCTCTTCTTCTTCTTCACATTTTCTTTGACCTTAGTCCTATAATCCATGATTTTTAGCTTTCATACTTCATTATTGAGACAAAGAATATGTGAACAAAAATCCTAATCTTTGTATGGAAGGCACAAGGTGTACCATGAGTTGAAAATTGAAACAAAAGGCATTTAAGGAGCTCTTCACATCTATGAACTTGGTTTTTACAAAACAACTCTTGGAAAAGATTGATGATCAAAGCCAAGTATCACAATAGCTATTTTTGGCTCTATGGAAATGATATTTTCATTTTGAGCACATAAAGGGAAAGAGGGCATAAAGAGCTCCACAAAAATGTAAAATGTTTTTAAATTGGATGTAAGAAAAACAAAGTATCATGATGTTTTTCTTGATTCAAGTATCACAACTTTTGACTCTTTGAGTATCATGACCCTTGGTCAAGTTTCATGACATTTATCAAGTATAAATAAAAGCTCTTAATATCATGGATCAAGTATCACTGACACTTAATTGGTATCATGACACCTATTAGATTGTTACACTTATATGTCCCTCGAGTAGCTTTGATGTGAACCATTTCCCTATACATGAGCACTTTTTACTCTGGTGCTAGCTAGAGGTTTTTTCCCCATGTAAAAACATATATAAGATATACACATATGTGGCTATACTTTGTGCTTAGGGATTCACTTATGTTGGATGTGTGTAGAAGTGCGAGACACACAAGAAGCACACATAAGGAGCACAAACAAAGAAAGACACATGGAGAATATGGATGGCTGGAATAACTCTCTCTATTGATGATGAATGGAACTTAAGTAAGAGCTGAATAACATCCCTAGTACAAAGTACCACTGCATATGAGTGAATCATGCATGTGGCAACATGGGGGAAAAACATCTAGCTAGCACTAGAGTAGAAATTGCCCAGGTATAGGGAAAAGGTTCACATCAAAGCTACTCGAGGAACACATAAGTGTAAGAAACCGCTCGGAGTGAATGATGTGAACACATACAAGGAGTGACAGATCAACCCTCACTAGGCAATAAGCCTAAAGCTTTGTGAAAAGCTTCAAACTTTTCCAGTGGAAGAGCTTTGGGAATATGTTTGGCACATTATCTTGTGTAGGAACATATACCAAATCAATATCTCCTGCATGAAGGCTTTCTCTCAGATGGTGATAATGCACCATCATATGTTTGGTCCATGCATGAAACACTAGAATTTGTGCAACAACCAATGCACTCTGACTATCACTGAGAATATGTGTAGGAGCATCAATCTCCATGAAAAGATCCATCAATAGGCGTCTCAACCATATACACTCCACTATAGCTACAAAAATTGCCCTGTACTCAACTTCACAACTCTATCACCACTATAGGTTGCTTCTTACTCAACCAAGATATGCATGAGTCTCCAAGGAAAAAGAAATTACTGGTAGTGGACACACGAGTATCATAGCAACCAAACTATCTATAAAAGCATGCAAGCATGGATGGATATCTCCACCATAAAAGAGACCTAAGCTCAAAGTACCTTTGAGATATCTAAACACACATTTCATTGCTTGCCAATTCTTAGTGCTAGGGCTATGCATGAATCGATTGAACTGGGAAACTGCATATTGTATATCCGGCCTTGTGTTGCATGCATATATAAGACATCCCACAGCTTGTTGATAAAGAGAAGTGTCAAATGCATCATTTGAATCCTCAACAGAGAACCTATATCTTGTCTCCAATGGTGTGGAAATGGGCTTGCAATCCTCAAAGTGAAAATACTGAAGTAGTTTTTCAACATACTTTGCTTGATACATAACAATTCCCCCCTGAAAAGATACAAATTGGATGCCAAGATAGTAGCGCAAAAGACCAGGATAAGTGACATCAAAACTATGGTGCAAATCAACCATAAGAATTTCTTGTTTTGCATCACATGACCCAATCAGGGGTATGTCATCAACATAAAGAACAATCCCTCTAAGGTCAGCCCCATCATTGCATACATAGAGTGTGCTTTCAATTGGACTACATGTGAAGCAAAGAGCAATCAGGTGCTTATTGATTTTGTTATACCATGCACATTGATCTTGCTTGAGACCATACAAGGCTTTATGCAAGCAGCAAACCATATTCTCTTGCCCTTTCATGGTAAATCAAGGAGGATGCTTCACATAAATCTCTTCTTGCAAATCACCTCATACACAATGCCATATTGTTGCACATATCCTTTGGCAACCAATTTAGCTTTGTAGCAATCAATGCTACCATCTAACTTTCTCTTAATATTGTAAACCCACTTTGTACCAATGACATTTTTTCCTTTTGGCAATTTCCATAACTCCCAAGTACCGTTCCTATGAATGGAATCCATTTCTCATTGCATAGCACTCATCCATTGTGGATCTTCACATGCATCTTCAAAATTAAGTGGCTCTTCATTACATGCTATCGCAATAAGAGAATAATCCACAAAATTACTTGGTGCATGATGAAAGCTTGATCTTGTTCTACCAAGTAAAGGTGCACTCAATTTGTAGTCCTGCAAATTTTGTTTCAACCACTTTGGCATATTTTGTGCACTCTTGATAGACATGCATCCATTATTTAATACATTGTCAACATGTATATCATGTGTGGGCTAAATTTTATGCTCATTTTCAGACATATTTTGATGCAAGTTTTCAGCCTTATATGGTTGGAAATTTCTAGCAATTCTGACCATTTTCGACTGGAAAATTTCAGCCATGTTTGGCTGGAGATTCTCTACATCTTCAGCTTAGTTTTTGCTAGAAATTTTCAGCCCTTTGAGCCTCATTTGTCTAGTCTACATGGCCATAGTGAACTGCACCACTTTGGAACAAAGGCATGATTGTATGAAACACATCTTGTGAGCTAACCGTTGGCCATTTTTTGCATTGAAGTAGAGGGAAAATTGAATTTTAGTAAATAACACATCTCGACTCATAATACGTGTGTTCATAAATGGATGATACAAATGAGATACCTTAATTTAAGCACCATAATAAAAAAATATACATTTCTTTGCCTTCTCATCAAGTTTGTGATGTTGTTGTGATGGCACAAGAGCATGTGACAAACAATCAAACAAGTGCATATGAAAAACCATAGGTTTAGGTTCATTCCAATTTGCATAAGGAGTGATGACTCAATGTTTTTGTAGGGTAATGATTCTACATATAATCTTCACACATGACTGCTTTTTTCCAAAACTTGTTAGGAAGGTGCTTTTCTTTAACCATACATCATGCCATTTCAAGGAGTGTTCTATTTTTATGCTCAAAGAACCATTTTGTTGAGGTGTATATAGCATCATACATTGGTGTGAAATTCCTCTTTCATGAAGAAAAGCATTAAACTCATGTGACATGTATTCATCGCCACGATCTATGCATAGAGTCAAAAGCTTGTTTCTAGAAAAAATTTTAGCCATATCTAAACATGCTTTGAAGGAGGAAGATAACTCATTCTTTGCTTTCATAAGATACACCCATGTATGGCAAGTACCATAATCAATGAAGATAAAAAAATATATGTTTCCCAGAAGATGGAGTCTTGATGGGACTACATACATCACTATGAACAAGTTGTAATTTTCTTGTAATATGTGTATGATTATCTTTTAGAAAAGAAGCACAATGCATTTTTCCAAGAATGAGACCTTCACATGCATGCTTTTCAATGGAGTCAAGTGTTGGAAAACCAATAACCATGTCCATCTTTTCCAAGTAAAGCAAACTATTGAAGTGTTGAGATATCAAGCTCAACATGTGATGATCCAGGATGACACGTACCAGTTTTTCGTTTCTCTGACATGTATAGTGGTCACGCCGGTATATGTCAGGGATACTTTATTGAGCTTTATTAGATTTATCTACCGCGAGTGATGGCACATTTGTTTCTTGCCAGCTCACTCATTCGTGGACATTAGGTTTTTCCTTATGTACTGGTCTTTATATATTGCACTTGTTGTATTCTTGTTTTTAGGTCATTCTTTTACATTCCTTTTATGTAATAGAAGAAGAAGAAGAAGAAGATCATTCTTCCTTGCCTCGATCTGTGTGTGTGCTTCTCCTTGAGAGTGAGAGTGTGTGTATGAGCTCTCTTCCTTATCTCCTTCCTCGTGACATGGTATCAGAGCCAGTGTGGCTGTAGAGAGCTCGTGGAGAAGGCGACGGTGAAGACTACATGGCAAGGCGTGGAGAAAACGCGATTTCACAAACGGCCTCCGTTTGCTATGAAAATCGCCGTGAAGGTCTTCTAAGTTTTGAGGTTTTTCTTAGATCGAAGTTTTGGAGCCATCTCGACCTCCGTTTCAAGCCCGCAAGGTGGGGCCCATAGAAAAACCAGGTCAGTTTCAGAGACTGTAACTTGCGTTGTGTTCGGAGACACTCATATATTCGAGATTCAGAATTTCAAGCGATTCCGTGTACTGTTGATACACGAAAACTGTGTTTTTCTGAGATCGAACTGTCACGTCATAGTGCGATAGTGTTCAAGCAGAAGTGCTGCTTGTAGTGTGTTACGGTGTTGTGAATTGTTGCAGAAATGGCAAACGCAGATGGAATGAGTCAGCTTATGAGCGATAAGCTGGACAAGAACAACTTCCATGCTTGGAGATTCAGAATGACGAATTTCTTGATGGGAAAAGGCTACTGGAAGTACATCAAAGGAGAGAATGAAAATGCTCCACAGTTACCAGAAAGGAATCGGACTGTAGAACAATTAAGAGTATATGAGGAATGGAATCAAGGAGCACGAAAGGTAATGTATTGGCTATCTGTTAGCATATAGGATAGCATGATTGGACACATATAGGATGCCAAGACTCCAAAAGAGGCTTGGAACAGTTTGGTCACTTTGTACGAGACCAATACAAAGGCACGGAAATTGCAACTCAAGAACGGGCTGCATACATTGGAGAAAAAGAGCATGTCGATAAGTGACTACACTCTAAAAATCAAAAGCATATGTGAGTCACTTGCATCTATTGGCGTGAATGTAGATGATGATGATAAGGTGGAAGTGTGCCTTCGTGGTTTATGAGCTGCATATAAGCAGTTCAGAACTTCTATACAGACCAGGGAAAATATTCCAAATTTTTCCGATTTGGTATCTATGCTGATTATTAAAGAAAAGAATCTTGGTGAGGATTCAAACTCCCAAGGAAAGCCCAGTTCTGAGCAGGTATTCTACTCTGGCAGAGGAAGAGGCAGAGGTAGAGGTTTTGGAAGTGGAAGAGGAAACAGTAACCAAGACCAAGGTCAACAACAGAATCATGCAGGAGGAAGAGGACAGTTTTGAGGCAGGGGGAGCCAAAGAAGTCGCAGAAATTTCCAAAGAAATGATTTAGGTAATGATAGTAAAGGATGCTGGAATTGTGGTAAACCTGGACACTTTGAACGTGACTGCATGTTAAAGAATCAAAATAATAGAAGGTAGCAAAACAACTATGCATCCACAAGTGTAGATGATTTTGAGAAGCTGTTTATGGTTCAACATCACATGATGAATACGATGTCTGCTGGTGTTTCAAAATCGAATGATAATGTCTGGTATGTTGATTCAGGTGTTTCAAATCACATGACCAGTCATGCAGAATGGTTTAGTAGTTTGCAGAAAATGCCAGTTCCTGGATATGTTGAAACAGGTGATGATACATCGCATCCTATTGAGCATACAGGAAACATAGCATTGTCTATGGAGGACGGAAAGGTAAAACATCTCGCTGATGTGCTGCATGTTCCAAATATAACGAAGAATCTGGTTTCTGTTGGACAAATGGTTGACTAGGGATTACAAGTCAGGTTCAATGCTGATGGATTATATGTAGAAGAGTACAAGCAGGATGGACGATTGGTTGCCAAAGGAAACAAAGTGGGTAGGATGTTCACCTTAAATGTGAAGATTCATGAAATGAATGCAGCCATGTTTGCAAAAGGTGCAGGAGTTATTGCAGATATAGAGATATGGCACAAACGGATTGGACATGCAAACTTGCAAAGGCTGAAACTGATGCAGTCAAAGGAGATTGTCCATGGACTACCAAATTTCAAAGTTGTAGAAATGCAAAAGGTATGTGCAGCATGTCTATTTGGTAAACAATCAAGAGCATCATTTCCACATGACAAGCATGTTAGTGAGAATGTACTAGAAGTAGTACATACAGATGTTTGGGGTCCAACAAAGACCACATCTATGGGCAGTTGCAGGTTTTATGTTACTTTCATTGATGACCATACACACAAAGTATGGGTATATTTCATGAAAGAAAAGAGCGAGGTGTTTACTCACTTCCAGAATTTTAAAGTTATGGTGGAAAAGTAGACAGGGAAGTACATTCAAACATTAAGATATGATGGAGGAGGTGAATACATGTCAAATGAGTTCAGCAGTTTTCTAAAAAATCATGGAATTCGGCGTTTGTTTTCATGCAGGTACACACCACAACAGAATGGTGTTGCTGAATGCAAAAATAGAAATATTGCAAAAATAGCAAGAGCCTTGATGGCTGAGAAGAATATGCCTCATTGTTATTGGGCAGAAGCTGTGCATATTGTTGTATACATCATGAACAGAACTCCGACCGCTGCTATACATCAAGTTACACCTGAAGAGAAGTTTACAAGTAAAAACCCAAACTTATCACATCTGAAAGTTTTTGGCTGTATTGCATATGTACATGTTCCAGATGAGTTGAGGACGAAGCTTGATCCGAAAGCAAAAAAATGTGTCTTCATTGGATATTCCCTTGAGCAAAAGGGGTACAAATGTTATAAGCCACTCACATGACAGGTGAAGGTGAGCAGAGATGTGGTATTTGATGAAATGTGAAGCTTCTATGCAGATGCCAAAGAAGGACTGAATCTTGAACCAAATGACAAAGAAAAATGTTGAAAAATCTAGTGCAGAATCTCAAGTTTTGAGTGGACCGGATGCATCACCAAGCAATAGCTCCAACTCAAATCCATGGAGTGGAAGATTGCGTGGAAATTTCAGCCTAGCAAATTCATCAAATACATCCAAGAAAGGTAAAGAAAAGCTTTTTGCTGGTAGTAAAACAGGTGCAGGTTTTGAAGACGTTGATGGAGATTCAAGCGGTTTAGAAAAGAGTCTTGATGAGGAACTTGGATTGCCCTCTGTGAAGACTCCAGGAGTAAGAAGGGCACATGCAGATGATACAAGAAGAAGTGACCCAGGACCAAGAAGATCTGGGAGGATGCGTAATTCAGTGCAACGATTGACATATGATAGTTACATGGCTCGCCATTGTGCCTACATGACAAAGGTAATACAAGATGCTGAACCTTCTTGTTTTGAAGATGCAATTGGTAATGCAGATTGGGAAAAAGCTATGGATGAGGAGATGGCTGCACTTTATGGAAATGATACATGGAAGGTGGTTCCATTGCCGCAAGGAAAGAAATCCATAGGCTGCAAATGGGTTTACAAGGTAAAGCATAATGCTGATGGTACCATAAGCAGGTATAAAGCACGATTGGTAGCTAAAGGTTATGCACAGACATATGGCATTGATTATGAGGAAACATTCAGCCCTGTAGCTAAAATGTCTACTGTCAGAACACTTGTTGCATTAGCTACAGCAAAAGGATGGATTTTGCATCAGATGGATGTGAAGAATGCTTTCCTACATGGTGAGTTACAGGAAGAAGTATATATGGACCAGCCACAAGGATATGAAGATTCAAAGCATCCAAAATATGTTTGGAGGTTGCAAAAGGCTTTGTATGGGCTGAAGCAAGCCCCTCGTGCATGGCATGCAAGGATTGTTGATTACTTAACCAACATTGGGTTCTCTATGTGTGATGCAGATCACTCACTATATGCAAGGAAGGTTGATGATGGCATCACTATTGTGGCTATTTATGTTGATGACCTGATTGTAGGTGGTGATAATGAAGGAAGCATCAAAGAGTTAAAGAAACTTCTTATGCAGGAATTCGACATGAAAGATCTTGGTGTGCTGCGCTATTTCTTGGGCATTGAGTTTATACATACAGAAACAGGTATATGGATGTCGCAAAGGCAATATGCCTTGAATATGCTGCAAAAGTATGGTATGGCTGATTGTAAGCCAATTTCTATGCCATTAGATCAGAATTTGAAATTGGATACTACATCAGGTGAAGCATTGGAAAATGCTACTATGTACAGGAAAATTGTGGGAAGTCTTATATATCTCACAATTACAAGGCCTGATCTAAGTTATACTGTTGGACTTGAAAGTCAGTTTATGCAGGTTCCCGGGAAGCCACATTTGGATGCTCTGAGGTGCACTCTACGTTATGTGAGTGCTACTTTGGATTATGCATTGTTTTATGAAGTTGGTGTAGATTTGCAGGTTCATGGATACACCGATGCAGATTGGGCTGGTAGTACTCCAGATAGAAGATCTACTAGTGGCTTTCTTTTCTCACTTGGAGGTGAAGCTATTACATGGAGCAGTAAGAAGCAACCCACTGTTGCTTTGTCGAGTACAGAGGCTGAGTATAGAGGTGCTTCAATGGAAGCATGTGAGGCATCATGCCTGGAGATGTTACTTGCAGATTTAGGTGTGGAAGTGCAAAAGCCTATCACTATCTATTGTGATAATCTTAGCACCATACAGTTAGCACAGAACCCTGTTTTCCATGCTAGAACAAAGCATATCGAGGTACATTATCACTTCATCAGAGAGAAGGTATTAGCAGGTGATATTGATCTTGTTTATGTGAGAACAGATGAGCAGGTTGCTGATAGTTTCACCAAAGCACTTGGAGCTGAGAAGTTGAAGAAGTTTCGGAAGATGCTTAGATTACAGGATATGGCGTTGAGCTTGAGGGGGAGTGTTGAGATATCAAGCTCAACATGTGATGATCCAGGATGACACGTACCAGTTTTTTGTTTCTCTGACATGTATAGTGGTCACGCCGGTATATGTCAGGGATACTTTATTGAGCTTTATAAGATTTATCTACCGAGAGTGATGGCACATTTGTTTCTTGCCAGCTCAGTCATTCATGGACATTAGGTTTTTCCTTATGTACTGGTCTTTATATTTGCACTTGTTGTATTCTTATTTTTAGGTCATTCTTGTACATTCCTTTTATGTAATAGAAGAAGAAGAAGAAGAAGATCATTCTTCCTTGCCTCAATCTGTGTGTGTGCTTCTCCTTGAGAGTGAGAGTGTGTGTATGAGCTCTCTTCCTTATCTCCTTCCTCGTGACATGAAGTTCAAGTGACCAAAACGAGCATGCCAAATCTCCATTTCAACCTTGGAAGAAGTATGAGCAACCAAGGGATTTGATGTAGCCCTCTTGTACGTATCCAAACAATACAAACCATTACATATTGTATTGGACATCACGATAGTATCACATTGTTGAAATCATGAACCATATACTTATCATCAACAAAGCATACATGAAGTCCAGCTTTAGAAATCAAAGGAATTGAAATTAAGTTCTTCTTGATACCTGGTACATACAATGCATTTTTCAAGAGTATCACACCTCCATTTGCATCCAAAAGCTCAATTTCTACTACTCCATTGATAGGATAAGAGGCATTGTTTGCACAAACCACATTTCCTTCTTTGGTTGCATCTTTCAAAGATGCAAAAAAGCTTTTGCATGAAGTTACGTGCTTTGAAGTACCACTATCAAAGAACTAGTCTGAATTAGCTTCAATCGCAACCATACATTTAGAATGCAATGATTCATCATAATGATGCATAAAAAGACATGCCCAAAAATTTTGAGCCATGTTGGATTCATCATTCTTTGCATTTGAAGAATTTTTAGCAATAGACATGCCAGATTTGTTCTTCTTTTCATTGCACTTAGCAAGGTTTCTACACTCATCCATAGTATGAACAACCATCCGGAAATATTTGCACTTCTTTTTCTTTTTCAAATCAACATCATTAGAGGAATGAGTGGAAGAGGAAGGTTGAGGCTTTGGTTTTGGTGAACCCAAAGTTAAACCATACTTGCTTTTCCCTTTTTGTGAGATAGCAAGTGCTTGCATTCCCTCAATCAAACCACTACTATTCACTCTAGACTCCTCTTCTTGCAAAAGAAGAGACACAAACTCATCAAATACATACATATTTGGATTCCGTTTGGCAAGCAAATGGCATGTAGTGGGAAACATTTGAAAAGATTTTGGTGATCCTTTCAACAATGTAGAGATGAGTGATGCATCTAGAATAATCTCATCTATGTTTGTCAATTGCTCTTTCAAGTCCTTGATGCATGTCACATACACATCCAAAGGCTCATTTTTAGCTATACATACATCCTCAAGTTGCTTCCTCAAGTATGCAACACGTGCATCATTATGCATGTCATACAAAGTCCATGCCTGTCTTGATGTAGAATATGAACGAATATGTGGAAGTACATGATGCTTCATAGAAAGCAAAATCAATGCATGAGCTTGAACATCTTTTCCATCCCATCGAAGTTTTTTTTTTTGAAAGAGGAAGTTTGACATTAGCCTACTCTCTCGCACTTTGATTAAAATAAAAGAAAACAAAAGTATAGATGAATGGGCCTAGCACCCATGGGACCCCTCAAATCCCACAAAGCAGGGGAAGAACATATAGAACATACAAAGCTAGAGGGTTTTACAAAGGAGGTTGATAACCCCTTTGTCCTCCTCATGCAGGGCCCATTTGGCTTTCATCTTGTTGTTCTCGGGGAAAAACACCCTATGGTTCCTAAAAGGTGGGGACTTCTTACAATTGGATATTCTTTTGCCTAGAAGGAAAAGAGATTTCTTGATAGACCATTCTTTAGGAGGTTTTCCAAAATTAGAAGTGCATCTCTCTCTCCAAATCTTCCAAAGGGCCTCACCTCTTATAGAATTTCACAATGATGAGGAGCAACCAATCGCATCGCCTAGAAGTGCTTGCTTCCAATTGATGTGTTCCTATAGATGCAATATTTTTTCAAGAATCCACCAGATCAAGACAGATTTGAAGCATGAGAAGAAAATGTGTCCCAAATCCTCAACACTACGACAACATCTCTTACATCATGGAGGAGCCCCATAAATTTTGCTAGCCTTTATATTGGTCCATATTCCTCGGTGGAGGATTTTCCACATAAGCACTGACTTTTTTATCTCCATGAGGGGGTGCCAGAGAGACATGAACTTCAGATACAAACGCAAGCCCATCCAAGTAAGACACCACTTCTTATTAAGCGTGATATGCTAGTCCGAATTCTCCTTGATTCTAGGAATTTCGTTCAGGCTATTACCGTTGTGCCATTTGAGACCTTCATGGTGGAGAGGGTATTGTCTGATGAGGAGGTGGGTTTTTGAGTGTTCAAAGTGATGGATCTACTTTGTAAAAGCATCCATTCTTTGAAGTTCACTCTAATTTCTGGATTCATATCCTCAATCCCATCTAAGTTTCTTTTGTGCAGGTGGAGAAGAAGTAACCATTGTACTTGAAGAAGAAGCTCCATTTCTGATAGTAGACTGTGAAGTGGAAGAACTTGTGGGTCTTTGATCTACATCTTCCACTATGTTCCATAGATTTTTCACAACAAGAACATGTTTCATCATGTAAGACCACATTGGATAGTTGGTCCCATCAAGCTTATCTTCAGGTTGAATCATGCCAAAAGTCATTGTTGCCTGCCATTTCACCAAAGAAAAAGAATGTGATAAGATCTTTACTTCGATGAAAGCTAAAATGAATGCTGAAATTTCAGCTCACAATCCATGAATTTAATGGAAATTTGGCATACATAAATGTCTTTGAAATGGGGGTAGAACCTTAGTGCAACTAGTGGAAATGTTTCTTGGCAGTTGAAAATCATTGTTCTATGCTCGAAAGTCGATTTGCACTATTAAAAGTGTGTGCATGCTGTGATGCAAAAAACCGAAACTTGTGAAGGAGCTTAACTTGATATGATACCACTATTGGGTGTGTGTAGAAGTGTGAAAAACATACAATAAGCACACAGAAGGAGCACATATGCAACAAGACACATGGAGATGATGGATGGCTAGAATGGTTCTCTCCATTGATGATGAGCAGAATTGAAGTCAGAGCTCAATAATATCCCTAAATACAAAGTACCACCACATATGAGTGAATTATGTATGTGATAACATGGGAAAAAAATCTCTAGACAACACTAGAGTAAAAAGTGCTCATTTGTATGGAAAAGATTCACATCAAAGCTACTTTAGGAATGCATAAGTGTAACAAATTTTAGCTCTTACTTCACTCATTCTCATTTTACTAATTATGTATCAATAGAGAGCTATTCCAATTGTTGCATGTCTCAGTGATTCAATATCCTTCTTCTCTCTTGTGTGTACTTCTATTTTTGCTTCCTCACTCACTCACACACCCAACATTGGTATCAATAGAGAGCTATTCCAACTGTTGCATGTCTCAGTGATTCAATATCCTTCTTCTCTCTTGTGTGTACTTCTATTTTTGCTTCCTCACTCACTCACACACCCAACATTGGTATCAGAGCAAGTTCAACTGCTTCTCACCTATTGTTTTTTGCCATTATCACCCCGAGCATAGAAATAAAAAGTTCAGCAATTGGAGACAATTTCCACCAAGTTCAATGGGGTTTATCCCCTTTCAAAACCATTCATGCAATCAAATTTTCCATCAAACTTACAGTCTAAAAGGTGCATTTCAGCTTGCATTTCAACTTTGCGAAAGTTCATATCTTGCTGCTTTTGAGTTCTTTGGTGCAATGGCAAGCAATATTGACTTATTTGACATGCTTCAAGCTGAAGATAAACTTGATGGGACCAACTGTCTGATGTAGTCCTACATGATGAAGCATGTTCTTGTTGCAAAGCAACTATGGAATATAGTAGTCATATAGATAATCCATGGTTAAAACATATCAATGTAGGATATACATTTCTTGTGCAAACTTCACTATCTAGGAGGAAAAGGTCTCGTCACATACATGTTAATAGGAGTCAATGTGATGCCAAAAATAAGGATCAGGATCAAACAAAGTAAGAAGTGACAACCTGATTTGCAAGCTTACTACAGGTGGGTAGCAAGACTTCAAGATCCACAAGAAAATACAAGCCCTTGATGAACACATAACCATAGTTGAGTGGTCATCTTCTTGACTTGACACATCTTGCACCCTTTTTTAGGACATGCATGGACAGAGGTTTAGTTTCCTTTATGATGCCCGAAGAGCTTGCATCGCGTATTCACCATGGCCATAGACAAATCACAAAGTTGATCCATGATTGAGAACTCCATGGTACCCTCGAGAGTTGAGGAGGGTTGTACAAGCACATCGCCGAGTCATGAGGCTATGGCTGAGGGGAAGAGAGGGTAGAGTGGCTCAAACAAGAGCTCTTAGGTGAAGACTTACAATTCTGAATAGAAGAGAGTGCTGTGGGGAGTGCAGACCTTTGTCGAAACTATAGGAGTAGGTTGTCTATCAGGAGACAGGTTAAGCATAAAGAACACACCATGTAGGGGAGCAAAAACTTGATCTTGAGATTTTTATCACCCTCCCACCAAGTTTTAATAATGTCTATTGTAGAACATAGAGAGAATTAGGGACTTATGAAGTCCAAAATTTGCATCCAACCATCAATAGAGCTCGAAAATGGGTAGGTGATGAGGGATCAAACATGGTGCTCAACTCGCCCATACCATAAAGGAGAGCATGAGAAGATGGATCTAGAAAGGAGTCAATTCCTTAGTTGATCAAGGTGGGAGATAAAGCTTGACACGGAGCAAGGTAGAGTATTATGCAGAACTACCCCCATCTTAGCATCAGAGCGATGAGCAAGATACGAAGTGCACTAGAGGAAGACCAACTTGCAAGGAGGACATGGGGTTGGGGGTTCCAAGCTCCACCTCAAGTCTTCACTCCAATCGAACAACAGAACAAAGATCCCAAGCTCAACCCCTCATGGAGCAACCTGCTCAATGCATACGGGGAGCAGAGAGGTGCACCCAAATGTCCATGTGAAAGAAAGGGTTGGCCCCCCACCTACCATCATAAAATATGGGGTCCTTCCCAATTTATCATCGATGAGAGAGAAGGAGAGGGGAATGAAGTCCTCCCCACCGACTCATGCAAGCATTGTCAGATGCCAATTATGCCAATGAAAATGAGCATCATTATTACCTTCCCTACTGCCCACCCTTACATTCAGGTGCAACCAAACTAAAATGACATGATCCTACAAGGCTAACAACTAGTCAAATAGAAAGTGGATTCAAGTATGATTTGCCTCATATTCATTAGTAATTAAATTCGGCTGCAAGAATTTAAGCCTCCTCCCCAAGTTCAAATGTATACAAGATCATTGCGAGAAAGTCTTGGAATTTGAAAAAGAGGGTATCCCAAATTTTCTAGTTAAATGAAATGTAAGTAGAGGATTTGTGAGAGATCCAATCTTACCATTAGTACAAACTCAATGTATTTACTTTTTGAATTTCTTGAAAAATGAAGAGAAGGAAGGGCCAAAGAAAGAATACACCCCCATCCACCTTTTCAAGGTAGTCACTCAAAATAAGAAATGATAGTGGTGGAAAGTGATGCTAGATGTGGGTGTGTGTGGAGGTGTATGTGTGTATTAGAGTGAGAGAGAAGGGGGGTTAAGGGAGGTTTCTCATTCAAACAACATTAATCACAAAAGAATAAAGTAAAAAAAATGAAAAAATGGGTGGTACCCAAGGCCAAGAGAAGGCTACATGGATCCACAAATCAATACAAGTGGTAATTGCATACCATAAAATCTAGGCATGACAAGCCTGAAAAAATGGAATGGTTAAAAGTCGAACATCCCTAGAAATAGTGCCAAATTTGTTAAGAATTGGGGAGTAATTAGCCCAAACTACCTCACATGGAATTGAGAGACTCTTCCAAGTGGAGTTGGAAGAAGTGCAAGCAACACACACCCACACCCATGGACAAAGTCATGAAGACCAATGCCACATAGAGCAAGGGTGAGCAAGCTCACATACAAGCAAACCCCAAATGCCAAACCTACATACTAGGACCAATTCCATGCACAAAAGGAGAAAATGAATACCAAATGAACCTTCATTCCATTAACATGGTGACCACAAGGCTTGGACAAGGGACCCATAATACAAGAAGTATCTCCCCTTTTATAGAAGAGGAGAGGGGGGATTTCAAAAAGACATGTGGTCAAAAAGAAAAGGAAGACCACATGGGCTTAAATATAAAGATATCCTAAAGATATGAATCAAATAAAAAATAAATCGTCAAGATTCAAAACGAGGATACATGCTACTTTGAGAAAGACGAATATCTATACAATATAAAAAAGAAAGAATTTTCCCAAAAACAAGTGCCTTTATTCTAAGGGAGGGTTTTTGTGAGTTTTCATCTAAAAGGAAATGAAGGAGAGTTCCTATGAAGGAAATTATACAAAAAAATGAGAAATTGGAGACTGCTACCCAAGGCTTCAAGCCTCCAAGTGTCAATAGCTCCAGACGTCTTGCTAAACAAAATGCATTTAATTTGTGGATGATACACACGATTCCCTTTTCTTTCAGAATTGTACCCAACAAAATTACATTTCACTTCTCTATCATCCAATCTTTGTTTTGTTTCTCAAGCACTAGTGCATATGCCAAACAACCAAAGACACACACATGAGAAACAGATGGCTTGCAACCATGCCAAGCCTCATATGGAGTGATAGTCTGTAGTGCTTTGGTGGGACACTTGTTAAGTACATATGTTGCACACATAACAAACTCAAGCCAGAAACTATGTTGTAAAGCCTGACTTTTGACCATGCACCTCACCATCTCTATGTAAAACCTTTTTTTTAGGTGAATATGGCATTGTACACTGATGTTTTATCCCACACCCTCCCAAAAATGCATTAAAATTAGAAGACATGTATCCCCTCCCCCTATCAGAATGGAGGGTGCCCATTTTACATGTTGATATATTTTCAGCAAGAACCAAAAATTGTTTGAAGCACATAAACACTTCGGACTTTGCTTTCAATGGATACACCCATGCATGCCTGGAAAATTCATCAATAAAAATCACAAAGTAAAGGTACTTCCCAAAAGAAGATGTATTTATAGGCCCATACACATCATAGTGAACAAGCTTCTACAATTTTTGAGTAGCTCGAACTCAACCATCTTTTGACAAGGACGAATGGTGCATTTTTCCAAAAAATAGAGCCTTCACAGACATTTACCATGTGCCTCAAGTTTGGGTAGAGAGGACACCATTTCAAATTTCTGCAAGCATAACAAACTAGAAAAATTTGTATGATAAAAGCATGCATGTCGAAGCTTTGCACCTGAGATAGACTCAGAATCTTAAAATGTACATGCTGAATCATTGATAGATTTTGCATAGTCTATGAGATTATACATCCCATAATAGAAAATGCTAGAAGCAATAATAACATTGCCATTTGACAAATCATGAACTGTACATGTGTCGTCAACAAATTTGACAACCAAGACGATCTTGGCTAATGCTAAAACTGACAATAGATTTTTCTTGATTTTTGGTAGAAGCAAAGCATCTCAAAAATGTAAAAGAACTACCATCAGTAGTAGTCAGAATGATCTTACCAACTCCCATGATCGGAAAAGAGGCGTTTTTGGTGCATGTGAAAGTATTTCTTATAGGAGCAAGCTCAAGTGGACTGAAAAAACTACAATATGAGGTAATATGTTTGGTTGCTTCATTGTCAAAGTACCAAACATTTTAGTCTAGTATAGACATACACTATTCATGAGAAAGATGGATCATAACTACAAACAATAGTAAATGCACATTCTCAGTTTGCACAAGATCAACATACCCTATTTTGGGTGTAGAGGCCTCTAAAACAACCATTCTAGCCTCTTTTATCTTAGCCTCTTTTGCAACCAGTTTTGGATAAATCTTTATGATATGATCATTTATTTTACAATATTTGCGAATTTTTTTTTGCTTTTTTTTTGTTTCTTCTCATCTTTGTCTTCCTTTTTAGACTATGCAGAATTAGAAAATTTTTGCTTACTAGTAAATGAGCTCCATTTACCTTTGCCTTTCTGACTAGCTAAGAAATCTTGATCTCCTACATGCATAATGGACCTATTCTGCGTAGATTGATCTTCTCGCAACAAAATAGAGACTGACTCTTCAAATGTTAAGGCATTTGGATTGCCTTTCATCATCAACCAAAGCGAAGAAGAAAAAGCCTAATATGAATATCGAAGACTATTCAGAACAATCTGCACAAGTGAACTATGTGGCAAGTCTTCATCAGAAGAAATCAATTGTGCCTTTAGATCTTTGATCTTTATGGAATCTCCTTCATTCATGTGCTCACTCTTCAACTGTTTTTGGAGGTAAGCAACAAAAACCTCATTCCTTGCTTGGTATAAAGTGGTAAGTGTATTCCAAACATCCTTTTCTATTTTGAAGTAGCGAATGTGAGGAATAATGGAATGTTTGAGAGACAAGGCTATCAATGCATAAGCTTGAGCATCTCTACCATCCCAATGAAGTTGCTCTGCAATAGGTGCAACAAGAACTGCAACACAAATAGGAACTTGAAGACCATCATCTTCAATGCCATCTACATCACCTTCAGTAACTGTATTTGCAGATGTAGAAGGACATTTTTGAACACTTTCACAATATACCATAATGCTTTTTTGACTAATACATGATGTAGCATATATGCCCATAATGGGTGATTGGTACCATCTAACTTATCCGCAATAGCCGACATACAAAATACTATTGGTGCAGTTTACCCAAGCCTACATGCTTGATATGCTTGATATTAGGAATTTGTCTAATTTCTATCAGGTTGAGAGCACTATTCATTTTTTCCAGCAAGTGTATGTCCAAAAATAGCAAGTTTTGGGAGCTAGTCATTTCGCAACTAGTCTGTCTTGACTTAAACTTTTGGGATACATGTTCCAAAGTACTTGGCTGATATTTTGGTGGATTTAGGAATCTCAAAGGGTCTACTAATCAACTCTGAAGTCTCAGTTGGCTGGTGTGAAGCTGGTTGTAGCGGCACCTACTCATCTTTGGATTGCATCCACCATCTCTCTTCACAGTGGTATGAGAGCATAGTCAAGCAACATGGGAGATGGATTTCCATCAACAATTGACAAAATGGATTGAAAAAACTACCCGGCATGGTCTCTAAGGATGGAGGCTTACCTTCAAGGGAGGAATCTATATGGATTCATATCCGGAGATGAAGCAATGCCAACCATGAGGAACAAAGGGCAACCATCACATGAAGAAGTGGAAGGACTTTCAAATTGGTGTTCGAAGGATGCACTTGCAAGGTCCTATATTCTAAAATCAATCTCTGATTTTCTTTTACCTCATGTCAAGGGATGCAAGACATCAAGAGAGACCTAGAATGCACTTGCTTCTTTCTTCTCTTCCAACACTCGAGCAAGGAAGAACCAATTGTGGATGGGGTTCACAACAATGAAGAAAAGCCCGAAGCAAAATGTGACTGATTATGTCACAAAGATGAAGGAGATTTCCAACCAATTGAAGCATTGGAGAGGTAATTGAAGAGGAGCAAATCATTAGACAAATCATAAATGGAATCAAAGTAGACAACAAGTGGGAGTCATTCACAACAGCCATGGATTTATACATGGATATGCATGTACCTGACCTCAACACACTCATGGGCCAACTCTTCACTCATGGAGCAAAGATTAGCAAAGGTGGTGAGTCCTCAAGAGGTAATCAAACTTCTGCCTTATATTCCAATAAAGCTAAGGTCAAGGACAAGTCAAAGAATAGGAAGAATGAAGATGAAGGTAGCTCTTTCCAATCAAACTTTGCAGGTAGAGGAAGAGCTAGAGGAAGAGGTAGAGGTGGAAAGCAAGGCAGCGGGAGATTCCAATCATCTCAACCTTGCAATATATGTGGCTTATCTAACCATACTACTGAAGAATGTTTCAGGAACCCGAGGAACTCAAGAGGAAGAGGATTCAATAGAGGTGGCTATGGATCAAATAGAGGCAGGTACAATGGAGGCTACAACAACAACTACTACAACAACAATTACAACAACAACAACAACTATCAAAGTGGCCATAGATGAAGAAGAGATTACAATAACTATGCAGAGGACCAAAGTCAAGAAAATTCATTATTGATTATGAATCTATCAATGAAGAAGGGTAAGGATGATGATCACATATTTTACATTGATTCGGGATGCTCAAACCATGTAGCAGGAAATGTGGCTTTACTTTTTGATTTGGAAGATCCTCATAACAAGCATGAAGTGCAGACAGGAGATGACACAAAGCACTCAGTGGAGAAGATAGGTAATGTGAAGACATCAGATGGGAATATTAACCTCTTAAGCAAAGTCTTGTATGTCCCTACAATTACCAAAAATTTAATAAGTGTTGGATAGATTGTTGAAAAAGGATTGCAGGTTATATTCAACCGATTTGGAGCATATGTTGAAGACCCAAGGCAAGGCTTTAGAAGGATTGCCAAAGGAGAAAAGATAGGAAGGTTTTTCACTTTTAAGTGGAAGATACAAAGAACATAGCTTTGTTTAGCTATGGATCTCAAACTCTAACAGAGTTGGAGATATGGCACAAAAGGCTTGCTCACATTGGTGCGAGGACACTCAAACAAATTTGCAGGGACCAAAGTGTACTTGGTTTGCCTAATATCACAAGGCAACACATGATTTATAAGTGTGAAGCTTGTCAACTCGGCAAGGCTCATAGACAACCTTTCAATAAGAAAGGATATATGTATCAAAATCCTTTGGATCTAGTGCACACGGATGTGTGGGGTCCAAGTAAGGAGCCATCTATATCAGGCTCAAGATATTATGTGTCTTTCGTAGATGATTGTAGCAGGTGGACCATTCTGTTTTTCATGAAGCACAAGGATGAAGTGTTTAATTGCTTTAAGAAGTATATTGCTCTTGTTGAAAACCAAAGAGGTAGGACTTTGAAAAGACTCAAATCAGATGGTGGAGGAGAATACTTCTCTTCTGAATTTGATGCCTTCTTGCATGAAAGAGGCATTAAAAGGGAATTCACTACAAGGTATACACCCGAACTCAATGGTGTAGCAGAGAGGAGGAACAGAGCTATTGTCAAAGCTGCAAGGTCCATGCTCAACGAAAAGGGATTGCCAAACTACCTATGGGCAGAGGCTGTGTATATAGCCACATATCTCATAAATAGACTTCCATCTAAGTCACTAGATGGAACCACTCCATATGAAGTGTGGAATGGAAGAAGACCTAGTCTAGAGCATTGCAAAATCTTTGGATGCTTAGCTCACATTCCTTCTCAAGTAAGAGGGAAATTGGATCCCAAGGCAGAGAAGTGTGTATTCATTGGTTATGATCAAAACCAAAAAGGATATAGATTGTACAATCCAACCAATAAAGGATTTTCTGCGAGTAGAGATGTAATTTTTTATGAAAACAAATCATGGTTTGATGATGACAGGAAAGTGAAGCTGCCTTATGACTTGGATGAAGATTTTCCATCACTTCAACCAAAGGAGCCAAAGCAGATTGAAGAAAACGATTCAGAGATCGACCTAGAAGACTTGGAAAGACTAAAGCTATTGAAGAACAAAGGTAAAGCAAAGATGCAGGATTCTACATATGGCCCTGAGAGCTCACATCAACCACTTAGAAGGTCTTCAATGGAGAAGAAGAAACCATAGAGGTTTGGTTATGATACTTCTTCGGTCACCAAGCACTCAATCTACATTTCAAAGGATTCAACCAATGAAGAGCCTACCACATTCGAAGAAGCACAAAGTAAGAAAGCTTGGAGAGATGCAATGGATGAAGAAATGGAAGCCCTGAAGGAAAACGACACTTGGGAGCTTGTACCTAACAAGCCATCTATGAAGGTAATTGGATCTCGATGGATATACAAAATCAAGAGGAATCCAGATGGAAGTATAAATAGACACAAAGCAAGGTTAGTTGCTAAAGGGTTTGCTCAAACCCATGGTATTGATTATGAGGAGACTTTCTCTCCTGTTGCAAAAATGCCTACAATTAGGGTTCTCATTAGTCTTGCTTCATCTAGAAATTGGAATCTCTATCAACTTGATGTAAAGTATGCTTTCTTGAATGGATAGATTTCTGAGGAAGTGTATAAGGCACAACCTCCTAGATATGAGGATGCACATCATCCTAACTATGTATGCAAACTAAAGAAAGCTTTGTATGGATTGAAGCAAGCTCCAAGAGCTTGGAATTTCAGATTGGTGACTTATTTGTAGGACCAAGGATTCAAAGCTAGCAAGGTGGATACCTCTTTGTTCATAAAGAGGAATGGATCTGAAGTGATCTATTTATGTGTGTATGTTGATGATATTATTATCACAGGCAATGATCTTGAAGGAATCAAACAGGTAAAGAGTCAAATGAAGAAGGAGTTCAAAATAAGTGACCTCGGACCACTCACTTATTTTCTTGGATTGGAGTTAATCTACACAAATTTAGGTATATACATCACACAAAGGAAGTATGTCCATGACATGCTCGTCAAGTTCAAGATGGAAAATACCAAGTGTGCAGGTACACCTATGGAGCAAAATCATAGGCTTACTGCTTATGAAGGAGAGCCAATTGAAGACATCACAAGCTATCAAAGCTTGGTTGGAAGTTTGAACTATGCAACACTCACAAGGGTGGATATATGCCATAGTGTTAGCATATTGAGTCAATTTATGCATAAGCCGAGAAGACCACATATGGAAGCGACCAAGAGAGTCCTCAAGTACCTAAAGGGGACCATGAATGAAGGTTTGTTTTATTCATATACTTCAGATATTGAGCTAAAGGCCTACTCAGATGCAGATTGGGCCGGATCTAGAGATGATAGAAGAAGCACATCCGGGTATATATCGTTTGCAGGTTCAAAAATCATTTCTTGGTCATCGAAGAAGCAACCAACCGTGGCATTATCTTCTACTGAAGCAGAATATAGAGGTTTGGCTAATGCAACTCAAGAAATCATGTGGTTAAAGTCTTTGTACATGGATCTTGGACTTCATTCTTCAACACCTCACATTTTTGGTGACAACACAAGCTTACTACATCTAGCAGCTAATCCGGTATACCATGCTAGAACCAAGCATATTGAAGTCCACTACCATTATGTAAGGGAGAAGCTTATGAGCAAGGATATTCAACTATCCTATGTCTCTACAGATATGCAATGTGCTGACATGTTGACTAAAGCTCTTGATGGTACAAAGTTAAGTAGATTCAAGTTGATGATTGGCTTGCAGGAAATCAAGGACAATTGAAGACTTATTTGGAGGCCAAGCATGTTAGGCTTGAGGAGGAGCTGTTGGTGCATTTTACCCAAGCCTACATGCTTGATATGCTTGATATTATCCTCATTTGTAAGTCACATGTGTAGTCATGTGAACACCTCTTGTAAAAGAGTTCATTTTTATCTCTTGTATTTGAAAAAAGAAAAAAGGGAAAGGATGACTTACCTCATCCATGATGTAAAAGCAAAGTCGTGGCTCTAACTACCTAAAACCACGAATTTTTGAGTTGAGGGAATATCTCCTAACTTTGGGGATCACTTTTAGGTGGAGCCATTCGAATTCGAATTCAAAACTCCCTCCAAGAATAGCTATAAAAAGAGCAAGAAGGAAGAGGTGATTAGCAAGCCTTGTACGTGACCACTTCATGTCATTTTGTAGAGATTGAAAAGCTTACTCCATAGCTCTATCATTCTATTCCCATTGTGCAAAGATTCATTGCCAATGTGGTTGTAATCGTATGTGAATCTATACATTTATCATTATCTACTTCTCTGTTTTGTTCTCTGTTATACTCACTCAGAGCAGTAACTTCAGAAGGTCATATCTCAAGTTCTACGCAACCGTTTTCCATTTTTTAAAATGCGTTCGATAGCTCTTATTGTCCACTTTTTGCACATACATTTTCAAGGTCATTGAAGTAATAATTTGTGAGATATCTGCATTTTACTGCTCACTCGTCTATCTCTACAGAGCCCCGAGAATGGTGGGCATGTTCCAGAAATTGATGAAATGTGTTCTCAGTGCTCAGTCCATCATTTGAAGTGTTTTAACTTGGATTGGGAAGCTTACTAAGTCTATTTACTATGACCAAAAGGAATTTGTCTAATTCCTATCAGGTTGAGAGCACTATTCATTTTTTCCAGCAGGTGTATGTCAAAAAATAGCAAGTTTTGGGAGCTAGTCATTTCACAACTAGTCTGTCTTGACTTAAACTTTTGGGATACATGTTCCAAAGTACTTGGCTGATATTTTGGTGGATTTAGGAAGCTCAAAGGGTCTACTAATCAACTCTCAAGTCTCAGTTGGCTGGTGTGAAGCTGGTTGTAGCGGCACCTACTCATCTTTGGATTGCATCCACCATCTCTCTTCACAAATACATCACTACTTTCAGCCATGGCCACTAATTAAAATAACCTTAAGTAGAAAAATGAATGTATCTCAAAACGTTGAATAGAACCTCAATATCAAGTTCTGATAAACCTAGAGCAAACATTGAGAAGCATACACTGGAGAAATGAAACCTATATATATGTTTGGCACAAAAAGACAAAATTTCCTGCACAAGTGTTGTGATAGTGCATTCTAAGATCGAAACAAGCTCAGATCACGATTTGCATGCCACATTGCAAATATATTTTGAACTCCTAATCATGTAGAGTATGCTCACCAATTTCATGTGATTTTGAGACTCTCACTAGAGGGTTTTCAACGATGACCTAGATGAAGCGATGACCTGCTCTAATAACAATTGTTGGAGTTTGAGGTCTACAAAAGCATGAAAATAGCACAAGGAAGAAGAAGAGGCTTAGAGCACAACACACAATACTAATGGAAGTAACCCATTCATGTTATAGGTTTATATGCAAGCTGGGGGGAAAATGTAAAGAGATGGATTTGTAGTTGATGAAGATGAAGTGGTCCTGCAAAAAATTTGCACTACACCAACCGAATGGACTCCATATATATGTGGTGGGACCTTTTAGCTTGCCAAAGGATGTATTAGAAACCCTATGTACCTTGGAAGATCACTCTCAAAAAGTTGAATCAAAACAGATAAGTTGGCATAGATTCAAGAGCCAAAAACTTGCTATTTATGTTCATACACCTGTCCAAAGTTTTGAACAATCCTCTAGCCACAACAACAATTAACTTAATTCCTTTTGGTGAACTCTTATACACTTAGTAAGCTAACAATCATGAGTGACTGGATCACAAAATATGAACTACAAAAAGAGAAACAAACTTAGCAAGTCATAGGATGACCCCGATTTTCCTGGGTTGCAATAGTACTCAGAACCATGAGCAGTAAAATGCAAATATCTCAAGCCTTAAGAATCAATGAATTATGAAATTTTATTAGAATATAGGAGACAGTATGCTGAATCTAAGAAGCTTTAAAGCAAAGAAAATGGTGAAGTACACACTGAGAAACAACTCTGACAAAATGACTATTCTGAGAGAGTGCTGCTAGAGAAGAAGAAAACCAAGTGACATAGTTGACTTCAAATGATCATAGCTGAATATTGGAACACTCAATTGTAATGAAAATTGGTGAGCATACATTAGACTTAGAGAGCTAACTTTACCAAGTTAAATAACTGAAAATGATTCACCAACCTCAGAGAAATCATCTGTGAAATGTGACTAAGAAAACTGAGAGATATGGAAGTGAACAGTACACTTCACAAGAACATGAAGCTATGAACTCAAATGATCATGAAAATGAAAGTGTATTGACTGTACAATACAATGGAGTTACTGATACATATGTGCACCTTGAAACCACACCTTGATATGGCATAAAAATCAGCTCTTGGAGGTCTTTTCTTAACCACAACTAAGACTGCCATGTATTTATAGTTGATCTTGGGAGCCTAACTTCCCTCAATCACTTTTCAATCTATTAGTGATTGATTTGATTCTCCAACTACCATCAATCACGAATTCGTGGCTTCTCTTTCCTCTTTTGATCAAGTGGACTCAACTACTTAAGATTCTTTCACTTTTACATCAAGTAAAACTTCAAAAAGTTACAAGAGGTAGTTCACAAGTGAACTTTACATTGTCTTCATTTTAAAGCTTCTTCTATGACTTTGTGGGACTCAAGCCAATACTTAGACTTGTCATAGACTTGCTCCAAGAGCTCCCCCTCAAGACAAGTATGCTTGAGGTCTTCAATCCTCTAAGATTACCTACATAGCCTTGAAATTGCAAAGCTTTGTACCATCCAATGCTTTGGTTAGAATATCTGCACATTGTTGATGAGTGGACACATATGATATTTGAATCTCCTTGCTCACAATCTTCTCTCTTACATAGTGATAATGAAATTCAATATGTTTAGTCCTTGCATGAAAAGTTGGATTAGCAGCTAAGTGAATAGAGCTCATATTGTCACAAAAAATAGTTGGAGTGCCAAATTCCAATCCAAGATCTGTGAATAGTATCTTCATCCACATAGCTTCTTGAGTAGCTATGGCACGACCTTTGTATTCAGCTTCAGTAGAAGAGAGAGCAACTGTGGGTTGCTTCTTGGATGACCATGAAACAAGTTTTGAACCTGCAGTGGTAAGATAACCTGAGGTGCTCCTTCTGTCTTCCTTGGAGCCAGCCCAATCTGCATCAGAGAACAATTTCAAACTTAAATCAAATACATAAGGGTAATATAATCCCTCATTCATGGTCCCTTTGAGATATCTGAGTATCCTCTTGGCACCCTCCATGTGAGGTTTCCTGGGTGTGTGCATAAATTGACTTAGCACACTCACACTATAACATATATCAACCCTTGTCAATGTGGCATAGTTCAAACTACCCACAAGGCTTTGATAACCTGTCACATCTTCTATGAGTTCACCTTCATGTGAGCTCAATTTATGATTAACTCCATTGGAGTACCTGCAATCTTACAATCTTGCATCTTAAATTTTTCCAACATGTCTTTAATGTACTTTCTTTGAGGCTGATTTGGATGTTGGCCAGTCTTCTGCCACCACCATCTTCAATAACAGTTAGAGTGCATTGGTAGTTGCGAGGAACCTTGTGTTCCATGCTCACACTAAGCACATTGAGGTGCACTATCATTATGTCAGGGAGAGGTTCTTTCCTAAAGAGATTAGTTTGGCAATATATGTGCGCACACAGGAGAACGTTGCAGACCTTTTCACAAAGGCTCTGCCTAGGGAGAAGTTTGAAGCTTTCCACAAAGCTTTGAGCTAACTTCCTCTTGAGGATTGATCCCACATAGATTGGTACTTCCTTATACATGAGTGCCATCTCCTTGTTCACCGCATCACTCCCAGGGGGGATTTGTATATATATTTCGGTAGTGATGTGTGTGAACACAGTAGGACCACTGGGGCACTTTTTTCCCTCTTTAGGAGGCTTTTTCCCCCATCTTGTATATACTCTCATAACCCTGACGGGTCACTTATCTTTAAACATTCTCTTGGCAATACATTCAGTATCGTGTGTTGTGCTCCAAGGTTCTTCTTCTTCCTTGTGCTATTCACATGCTTTTGCATACCTCAAACTCCAACAATCATGGAGATAAGCTTTTGTCCAATTGAATAAAATGGAGCAGACATTTTCACCAAGGCTCTTGGGAGAAAGAAACTTCATAGACACTTTCCAAAGCTTGGTATTGGACCAAAGAGTTAGTTCACCATAGGGTGAGACATTGAGGGGAGGTATTTGATATACTCAATACTCCACTTCAAATGACCACAAATGATCCATGATGTTATAAGTTGGAAGGCCCACATTATGAGAAGAATTGATCGTGAGAGCCCATATTATTTGTGGAACCCTAACTTCCAAGTTAGATGAGGCCTACATGTAACTCTTGATGGTAATAGATG
Source organism: Ceratopteris richardii (assembly GCA_020310875.1). Lineage (NCBI taxonomy): Eukaryota > Viridiplantae > Streptophyta > Polypodiopsida > Polypodiales > Pteridaceae > Ceratopteris > Ceratopteris richardii. Next base: position 106,028,689 of record CM035414.1, read on the forward strand.
ATCTTTGAGAGCCTAACCATGAGGTTAGGTAGGGCGTAAACTTTCGGGCCATTGGGTTTCCATTCAAGGCAAAAAATAAAGGCATTGTGGTGTTGTTTGGTTTCCCCATAGAACATTAATCGGGGAAGTGTAGAGGGAAGCTTGCCTCATTCTACGTGGTCGAGGGGGCCTATCCCCCCCTGCCCATAGGGTTGAGATGATAGGACTTTTAATCATGGAGATATTGTCATATTATATATTTTGCAAGTTATTTTGTCTCTTTTGACTCCCTTTATCTATATTGAATCCCATTGTAAAAGCTATATAATCATGGCCTATGCGAAGCTCTACATAGACTTTGTGCACTAGTGAGCCCTTCATCTAGAGCATGTCTGGATGGCCATCTAAGCTCAGTATCGGGGGTGCATGAGTGGACATCACCATTTGTAGTTGTGTTGATATTTTAAATGTGAGAATTTGAGTTCTCTATCTATCAGTCCATGTATCTCTCTGTTTGCATTTCTTTCTCAACTCTATACATTGGCCTATTCTATTGTACCATCATTTCTTATAGTTTGGAGATGAGGAAGGCAACCATTCAAGATGCTATGTAATGGAGCACGGTGAAACAATGATCAAGGCATGAAAGGATCTTCATAATAATTTTCATGGCATGCCATCTATGATTGGATGGATGGATAATGAGGATATGAATTATGTTTGTAAAGGACAACTCTATGCATAACGAACTTACATGCGTTTCTTTTACAAGAGATGCACAATAAGGGAATGAGTGCATGCCATAAACGAGCATGCTTCCATGAAATTCTATGTATTAAATTAGGAGAATGTGGTCATTGATATAGAGGTTACGCTTTTGCATAAAGCCTTTGAAATTGATAAAAAGGGTTGTGCTGAGGTTTTCTTAACTAAGAAACACCTAGATTTCGGGGGCTTTTCAGTGATGTAGGTGGAAGACTTACCCAACCTCGCCATAGGAGATCTATGCTTGATCATAGGTGCTCGATAAGCCTAGTTGGTTTCTTTGTTAAGTGGTTATATGCAGTGGAATTATTGTTTCACTATGCATGTTTGCACGTCAATACTAGCAGTTTTATGAGTTTTTGACATTGTTCATATGCTCATTTTGTAGAGGAGGCTGGCAAAATTTTTCTATGTTTTAGTTTTTTGACCATATTTTACTCCTTGATACACTTATTGGTGTGAACACATACATTCTCACATAATCTTTTTGGTTGGTCATTGCTATTCATTGATTCAAATTTTTGGGGAGTATCTATCAAATTTTCCCCAAAATCTGACACTTGGTCATCCTTTTTTAGCATTAGACGTGTTTGGACTATTCTAGCTCCTTTATCATTCTAGTCAGTTCTCTATCATCATGGCATCAGAGATCTCATGCCGATCTAGTGGATCAGGGTCCAGTGCTCATGTTTCCTAGAGGAACTATAATGTTGATATATTTCCGTAGTGATGTGTGAACACACTAGGACTGTCGAGACACTTTTTTCCCTCTTTAAGAGGTTTTTTTCCTTGGCTTGTATATATGCCTATAACATTAAAGGTCCACTTATCTCTGTACTTTCACTTGGTAATACATTTAGTATTGTGTGTTGTGCTCCAAGCTTCTTCTTCCTTGTGCTATTCACGTGCTTTCGTAGACCTCAAACTCCAACAATTGGTATCAGAGATGGTCGCTGCTCCATCTAGGGCATTGTTGATACCCCTTCGATCACAATCTCAAAATCGCACAAAAATTAGTGAGCATACTCAAGGAGATTGGTGTTGGAGTTTGAGGTCTGCAAAAGCACATGAACAACACAAGGAAAAAGAAGAAGCTTGGAGCATAACACACAATATTGAATGTACTACCACTAGAATGTACAAAGACACGTAGCCCATTAGGGTAATAGGTGTATATACAAGTTGGGGGGAAAAAACCTCCTAAAGAGGGCAAAAAGTGCCCCGGTGGTCCTAGAGTGTTCACACACATCACTACCAAAATATATCAACAAATCCCCCCGGGAGTGATGCGGTGAATGAGGAATTTGCACTCATGTATAAGGAAGTGCCAAGCTATGTGGAATCAATCCACAAAAGGAAGTAAGCCCAAAGCTTTATTTTATAAAGTATCTAAGGCCCATATGCTTCGCTTAAATACCATCAAACTCGATACAAACACTCTAAGATGATAGCCATCACCATCAATGGTCACAAAGTGGCTTGTAATGATAAACTCATGTTTTTTGCAAGAAACATCTTCAAAGCACACCAATGAGCTAACCAAATGTAACCCTGACACGTTCCAGCATGGCTTGTGGAGGATGACAACGTTTAGGAGGGGGGACTTATTGGCAAAAGTTCTAGAAGCAAAGAAAGTGAAGCAACAACTTGAAGGCAAGGCTAGAAGAGGCCCACCAATTGTTTTGCATTGGGACATAAAGAGTATGCTACATCCCTTGGAAAAAGAAAAGCAACAATGAAAACCTAGTGGAAAGAGAAGCTGGGACTAAGAGGCATCTTATGTCAACTATGCATATATTCTGATCAAATCACCTATGTTTTTGTAATCTCACTTCTAAGGAGTCTTTGACGCTCTAAAATGCTTCCCGAACTTGTTTTTTAAGGATTTTTAAAACTTGTTTTAGTAGTCAAATAAGTCTTAGGACTATTTTTAAAGTCATTTTTGTCCATTTTTCATGTGAAAAGAATAATGAATTTGCTTATAAAGGACAAAAAAGCTAGTTTGTAAGTGAAGTTTTGAAAAACTTGAAGTAAATTTTTGTGTATCTTGTTTCTTGGGCTTTTTTTCTCTTCTCCTTCTTCGTTTGGATATTTCATGGTGTGCTTGAAGTGTCTCAACCCCATTTCCACCTTTTATAAGAGTACTTTTTGCATGTGCTAAATGTGTGTTTCTTGTTGTTTTTGTGTGTTGTTAGGACACATCTTTCTCAAGAGTGCATGCTTGACATCCATGGTGTTATGAGACATGTCTAGATACACTTGAATGGAGTAAAAATACTTAGATTGACATTAAATTTGATCAAGGACCATAAAAACCAGTTATACTTTGTGCTAGTTGATCTACAATAGCTTGCATTATTATCTTTTTAATGAAAATAATTTTTGCATTATTATCTTTTTAATGAAAATATTTTTAAATGAAAGAGGAAAAGTGTACAAGAGAGTTACAAAGAGATACGAAAGAGGCCCAACAACCTTTCATCCTCCTTTCGGCCTTTCACTTTCTTAACTCTTCACTTTGCGGAACAAGGGAGCTTTCTCCATGTCAATATGAGTGGTGCATACACGCTATATTATATGTCGGATGTGAATTGCCTTGTCCCACATCGATTCACACTTTGTGAATAACGTTTCAAAGAAGCTTGATCTTAGGCCTCCCTGTTTGCTCATTACTAAACTCAATTTTTCAAGTCAATGGACATAAGGCTTGATTTGTAGCTTCAAGGTCCTCTATGCAAAAGTCATGTAGGCCATCGCTTTTGTGTGTGTGGCACAAGGACGAAATTCTCCTCTATTTAGATTGATCTCTTTGGAGGAGAACCTCAAAGAAGAAATCCACCTATTGCACTAGCCTAAGAGGTACAAAGTATGTGTACATTTAAGAGAAAGTGATTTGGGTAGGGAAAATGAAAAGATTCACCTTCTTTTAGAACAAAATAAAGTCTTGTCTTGATAAATGAGTTTAATAAAGAAATCTTAAGAGTATTCACACACGTGTTACATAAAAATGAATTAGGATAGCAATTTAGCTGGCTCCACCTAGTCCATAGTTTTGAGCTATGGAGGTTGAGATCGCACATAGCTTGAAGAAGGAAACATGCAAGGATGTTCTATTACATCCTTTTCATTCTTATTGTGCACTTGATTTAGTTTTTTCATATGCAAAACCAAATGGCACTTTGAATGATGGTGAGGATCTGATCACACATGGATTCTCCTCTTTCAAGGTTCAATCGGGATGGGATTTCCATTCTTGATAAAGAGGCAAATTGGAGAGACCATGCACAATGTGATGGATCATGAGGCACAGGGGAATACCACAATCATATATATATTCGCTCACTTTTGAGGATGAAAATGCTTTTAGGGGGGGGGGGATGTTGTATAGCTACATGGGTCTATTGTGTAGAAACCTTTGATTTGTAAGTGTGAAACTCTTGAGATTTATTATTTATTACCTTTATTTAATGGGCTTTGAACCTGAGGGTTATTTTTCTAAGGTTGAGTATCTTAAGCTTGATTGCAAGCTTCTCCTACTTGATTCGTACATGAGACCTTGGAGATCTTCTTTTAGAAGGAATGTGATTTCCTAAGCTTGGAAGCCATGTGACGACCTTGGGAACCCATGTCATGGAAGGTTCACATGTCCCCTTAAGAGTGAATTACCCCCTTAGCCTTGTAGCTATATATTGGAGGGGTTGGTTAGGTGGATAGATGCATTTCTCTCCCAGAGTAGTCTTGCTAGTTAGTTCGTTTAATAAGTACCCTTTAGTTGTTTGTGGATGATTTTAAAAAATGTATGGAACCTAAAACCTGGAAAAGATCAAGATAGAGGTAAGTTCTTGAGTTCAGATTCCTTAAGAGGATTTGAGTAAGAAGGTACTCTATAAAGAGATCTTTGGACTTTACGATAAATATGAACAATGGTATGGGACATGGGATGGTAGATATCTTTTAGTCTTGGAGTGAATTTTGAAGTAAGAATAATGAACTCCCAAGGGGATTGAGACTTCCAAGGTGAAATTCAAGGTCAAGGTGGTCAATAGCATGAACCAAAAAGAGACTTCAAGAACAAGTAAGTTAGAATATCATGAAGTAACTAACTTCCAAGATTTTCATTTATGATTCAAGTACGATAAGCATGCTCCTACTTGAATTGTGAAAAGTTCAACAAAAAGTGTTTGTTTCATAAATATTACATAAATTTATGAAGAGGTAGGACTTTGAAACAATCCTTTCAACCAAAATTAGATTATTCTAAGCTAGATGCACCCAATTGATAGTTCAACATGATGAAATCACTCTTTTGAGTCAAAGAAATGCATAAGAATCTCATTCCTAGTAAGGAAGTTTAAGAGATTGTGAAAGGAAATTATTAACTTAGAGCTATTTGAAGCATAGATGTTGTGAGGAAAGGAGAAATATCATCAACTAGAAAAGCACAAATAAAAATAGCAAATTGGGAAAGGATGTGTTGTGATCCACCCTTATCATTCATTCCTTACTTTGTACTCGATCAATTTACCAAGTTTAAAGCCATTTTATCAAGTTGAATAATTTGGGTAGAGTTCTTAATCCAACTTGAAAAATGCTAATAAAAGTTTTGGAGAATTTCAAAGTTCATCTCATGGCATTTAATTCCAAAACCATCTTTGGAGATATGCTTACCTAGTTTTTGCTATGGAGTCAAACCACTTCTATTTGATTTTCGTTAGAAACATATGCTTGAGTGTTTAATAACATATCAGAATAGGTGCCAATTTTTAAATAACCATCACATTATAGATTTTGAAGAAGCATTTCACACTAGGTTTTTTGAAAGATACTACAAAATATTCTGTAAAGTATCTCAAGTTCATATGCTTCAGTTAGATGCCATGAAACCCGATATCAAACACTCTGAGACGATAGCCATCGCCATCAATGCTCACAAAGTGACTTGTAATGATAAACTCATGTTTTTTTGCAAGAAACATATTCAAAGCTCACCAAAGAGCTAACCAAATGTAACCTTGACACATTCTAGCATGTCTTGTGGAGGATGACAAAGTTTAGGAGGGGGGAGTTATTGGCAGAAGAGCCAAAAACAAAGAAATTGAAGCAAAGGGTTGAAGTAAAGGCTAGAAGAGGCCCACTTTTTCTTTTGCATTGGACATGAAGAGTGTGCTACATCGAAAAGCAAAAATGGAACCCCAATGGAAATTAGAGAAGCTCGACTAAGAGGCATATTATGTTAACTATGCATATTTTATGATCAAATCACCCATATTTTTGTAAGTCTTTGAGGCTCTAAAATGTTTTCCCTAACTCTCTATAATTTTTAAAGGATTTTGAAAGCTCATTTTAGCAGTCAAATAAGTCTTAGAACTATTTTTAAAGTCATTTTTTGTCCATCTTTCATGTGAAAAGGGTCATGCGTTTATAAAGGACAAAAAACCTTTTGAAATGCATGAAGTGAATTTTTGTGTATATTGTTTCGTGGGCTATTTTTTCTCTTCTCCTTATTCGTTTAGAGATTCCATGGTGCGCTTGAAGTCTCTCAACCCCATTTCCACCTTTGATAAGTGTACTTCTTGCATGGGCTAAATGTGTGTTTCTTGTTGTTTGTGTGTGTTTTTAGGAATGATCTTTCTCAAGAGTGCATGTTTGAGGTCATGGGTTATGAGATATGTCTACATACACTTGAATGGGTATAAATACTCAGACTGACTTTAAATTTGATCAAGGACCATTAAAAACTGATTATACTTTGTGCTAGTGGATCTCTTCTCTGTACTTTGGGCTGTTTTTTCTCTTCTCCTTCTTAGCTTAGAGATTCCATGGTGTGCTTGTAATCTCTCAACCCCATTTCCACCTTTGAAAAGTGTACCTTTTGCATGCGCTAAATGTGTGTTTCTTTCTGTTTGTGTGTGTTTTTAGGAATGATCTTTCTCATGAAGAGTGAATGTTTGAGGTCCATGGTGTTATGAGACATGTCTACATACACTTGAAGGGGGTAAAAATACTCGGATTGACATTAAATTTGATCAAGGAACATTAAAAACCGATTATACTTTGTGCTAGTGGATCTACAACGGTTAGCATTATTATCTTTTTAATCAAAACAATTATAAATTAAAGAGGAAAAGTGTACAAGAGAGTTACAAAGAGATACAGAAGAGGACTATTGCCTTGTCCCACATCGATTCACACTTTGTGAATAATCTTTCAAAGAAGCTTGATTTTAGGCCTTCCTTTTTGCTCATTACTAAACTCATTTTTTTCAAGTTAATGGACATAAGGTTTGCAAGAGCCTTTGCAAAGAAAATACATGCAATTACTACAATATGCGATCCTATTTTGTTTCATATGAAATTTGTAGCTCCTAGGGCCTCTACACACAAGTCATGTAGGCCATTGCTTTGTGTGTGTGACACAAGGACAAATTTGCTAAGGTGTCAAGTTTGGGAGATTATTCTTATGTTGTTGGGCGAATGAGTCGTGGAACATTTCTTGATTTAGAGAACATCCGCATGAAAAATTCATGTGGCACCATCTTTGTTTATCATGGACACTCATTCTACTATCCAAGATCACCCAAGATAAGATCTTTAGGCTAACCCCTCTGCTTGGGACCCTAACAAACTTGGCCTTGTTCCACTTGACCTGTGTAATAGGTCCATTTATTTATAGTCTTTCCCCTTCGATTCACCGCCATTGCAAAGTGCAACACTAAGTTTTCTTTTTTTCTTTGTTTTAAATAAGAATTTCCATGTTACTATTTATTCTCCAGAGCCCTCACATGTTTCAGATTTTCTTTTTCAAAAAGGAGGTTCGGCAAGCACCCTCGTATCTCACAAAGTAAGGATTAGATTGGATTACAACTGGTAGGCTGGGTTACAACTGATTTAGATCGGTCAAAACCATTACAATGTCAAGCCTGGAGGTTGAACTCTAGACCTCCATCTCAAGAGGCCAAAACTTTACCAAACCACCTCCGAAAGATACACACATGCTTGAGATTTGGAACAATAATGTTACCCATTGGCTCTAGGAAAGTTGAATCTCTATCATAGACAAATGGACAGTTGTTGATGATTGCACAATCGGGATCGATGAAAGAGAGATTGATCTTAAAAAAGATCTCCCCTCAAAGATTTCCATAGACTTAGGGGAAGGGGAAGTATGGGAGCAAGAAATCACATACAAGAATTTGCTAAATGCGTGTTTCCACTATGATCTTCAGGGACACATGATTAAAGAGTGTCCTCAGAAACAAAAAACCTCTAAAAGCAAACAGAACCAAGAAGCCATCAGAGAAGATCAGACAAGTACTAGGGCTCAAGCTCATCCGCCTATCGTTGATGAAGAGAAAGATGCTAGGGTCTCAGAGACAAACTTAGAAGGGTTCATGGAAGTAAGACGTAGAAGGAAAAGAAGCCCTTGGGGATCCTTTGAGAGATACATCACAGTCGTGGATCCTCTAAGTAACTTGTACTGGAGCCTGGAAAAGGAGATCAATGAGTTGTATTTCCCAGGAGGGATTCTTTATGAAGTAGACACTGAAGGTAAAACCTTGGAGATTGCCACCAACAAAGAAGATAACCAAGATGGTTATACCACTAGTAAAGAGGATGGTTTCACTACTAGCAAGGAAGACAACCTCAATAGTGAGAGCTCCATCATTGGATCGACACTCCCAAAAAAGGTGCTAAATTCACTCCCACAAAAGGTGACTCATAAGGGGAAACAATCATTGGAAATGCCATGGAAGATCTCCCTTAAGAGTAAGATATGTGGTCAGGACCCCTTGTTTTTGAGGAAAAAAGATGAACCCAAGAAGAAAAAAGACAAAGTCCCTCTCTGCAAAGAGGGTAACCATCAATGATTATTATATCTTTTAGCGCCAGGGGGTTGGCTGACCCCTCAAGAGCAGCTATTAATGGCCTGTGGTTTCGAGATGATAACCTAAACTCGGATTTCATCTGTATTCAAGAGATTAAAATCGATGGAGAGGACCTTTAGAAACGACTCAAACACATCTCCTCAACTCATGTCTGGGTTACCACTTCACATCCCAGAGGGGTCGGCGGCATAGTGATCGGAATAAATAACTTTTGGTTGGGTAGACTAGTAAAATCCCACAAGGATCAGAAACATAGTTGGATTGCTGCCTCCTTCAGGAGCTCCTTCCAATTCACTATAGTTTCCATGTATGCCTCAAAACAAGTCGACACGTGGGTCTCTTTGGACTCGCTTTCCCACAATGTGATGTTTTGTGGATACTTCAACATGGTGGAAGACCCTTCGGATCGATGGGACAACAGGGGGCATACCATTGATGGTCAGAAGAAAGATATCTGGGACAAAATCAAGCTCCACCTGAACTTAGTGGAGATTAAATATATGAATGGCTTCTCTTGGTCAAACATCCAATCTGGGGATGACTTGAGGAAAGCAAGACTTGATAGAAGCTATATTGCACAGAACATTATCCATCAGTGGGGCTAATTTGCCATCTCTCAACACACTAACCTTGCTATATCAGACCACTACCCTTTTATTCTCACTTTCAAACCGATTGTCAAACTCAAGAAAGTGCCTTGGTTTCATGCTTGCCCTACGTTTTTTCCCCTTCCCTCTATCCATTAGGAGATTACCTTGGTTTAGAACTCGGCATTTGTCGATGGCGCTTCACCGGCCAAAAGTTGGAGGGTTGTGATTGAGAATACTCGTCAAATTCTAGTTAGGGCTCACAAGATGCTTCACAATGTTCAGTGGAGATGGACAAAGAAGCTCTATCGGAGGCTCTGGCATCTTGAGGAGGAAGTGAACAAAGGGAACTACCAATACCAGACGGGACTACGAAAAATCAGAGGCATGTTGAGATACAAGGAAGAAATTCAAAGGAAAAATCTGCAAGTATACTTTAAAGACTGGTGGGCAGGTAAGGTCGACAAACGAACCAAAGAGATGTGTGGCATCCTCAAGAGCAAGCAAACAAGAGACTCTATACCCTTCTTGATAGGTTGTAATGGGGTCGAATGCAAAACAGAAGAAGAAAACAATGCTATTATTTTTTACCACTTTACTCAACTTCTAGGGGTTTCAATGCCACTTTCTCCCCAGAGGCGGGATTGCATGGCGACCATCTCGAGAGTCTCTCCCTTGAGAATACCACATAATTTGAAGTCTCTCCTTGATGCGCCCATTTTAGATAATGAAATTCTTAAAGTTATTGATATGCTCCCCAATGGGAAAAGCCCGAGCCCTGATGGCCTTATAAACGAGTTTTTCAAATCCTTCAGACAGGTGGTGGCCACTCCATTGTGCTTGGTCTGGCAAGAGGCGTTGGCTTTTGGTGCACTTCCCGAATGCCTAAACAAGGGTGTCATCAAGCTTATCCATAAAAAAGGTAACAAGAACATGAGAAAACTCATGCCCGATCATGATGCTTCAAATAGGGTACAAGATTCTTGCAATAGTAATTGCCAACATAATATTTTACCACTTGAAGAGGTGGCTTAGTGAAGACCAAAAAGGATTCATCAAGGGTAGATCAATACTGGAAGCTACTATTGATATTTGGGAAGGTCTCAATTTCGGTGAAGAGTCTGAGCAAGATGTGCTATTCCTTTAGGGAGGAGGTCTGCTGATGGCCCTGAAAGTGGTTTTCGAGTGGTTTATTTTGGAACCAAATGCTTCACAAAATTTGTCTAGGCACCCCCAAAAGGTTTCAATGGTGGTCAAATCATTATGCACAAATGCGTTCATGTCATATGCATAATAACGTCATGATCTTCTAGCCATGGTTGAGAGGTAGAGAGAGACCTTTAATATGGCCCATTTCCATGTGATGTTGCACAAGACAGCTGAGCCCCTCTGTGGAAATATCAAAACGCAGAGGGCGCAATGGGCACCCATGCCTAATAGAGCGTTTTAATATGATAGCCTTCGCTAACTGATCGTTGATATTTATTTGGGTCCAGCTATTTCCCAAAAATGTAGCGATCATCTTAATGAATTTGTGACTGCAGCCGAGGTCTTTTTTGCCTACTCGGTATTCCAATGGGATTTGGTGTCTTGATGGAGTAGTGATGGAATTGGGTCCTTTCCAAACATGAAAACAAGATAGCATATTGGAAGGGAATGCAAATCAACCTGGCGGGGCATGCCATTGTAATTAATACCTTCCTCATATCCTCGACCATTTACTTTCTCTCTTGTTGGAGACAAAAAGATCAAGAGCTTAGCAAATTGGAAAGAATCTACAGAAAATTTCTTTGGATGGGGGACCACAACAGAAGGCGAGTTCCCAAATTTAAGTGGTCTACCTGCATCAATTAAAAGAATTGTGGGGGTCTGGATATTTTGGATATTGAAGGCATGGCTGACAAGTTGGTGGGAAAATGGATCATCAAGGCTTGGTGCAACAGTGAGACCTCTTGGGACAAGTTCATTTTCAAGAACAAGAACATGATTACACTGGTGGGCCTCCCTGGTTGGAAGGACCTGGGCCTCCTTACCCTTTTATTCTCCCCAGTGCCGGTTTCCCCTAAAGGATCGAATCTTGAACCCTCCCTATGGAAGAGTTGGAACAAATTCAAACAATTTATCAGAAGTAGAGAAGATTGGAAATGGGAAGCCAGTATTAGACAAAATGACTCAATCTAGTTTTTGATCAGGGGAATCAGGGGTGTGGATTTTTGGAACCTCCAAAATGCTAAGAGGCTCTGGAATAAGGGTTTCATATAGTGGAAACACCTATGGAAACAAGAAGCTAGCGAGTGGATCAGCTTTGAGGACATAGACCTTGAAATAAGAGTGAACTATGAAGAATGGACTCTCCTTCAGAGTAGATGCAACGCATGGGAACAATAAAAAACTCGACTCATCTTTGGGTAGGATCCATCATGCCAGGAGGGTCTTATTTGGCACAACGACAATTGCTTGTCCGAAATTCCTAGAACCAAGGTGAACATGGGTTACCATATCATGCTTAACAAGAAGTGATACCTGACTTGGACAAGGCTACGTTGGGATCTGAAGTTTATGTCTACCTGGCATCCCCTCATCGAGATCAAAAAGTTAGTTCTCATGTGGCAAATTTTCCATCGTTGTATTTGGACCAATCTAAAGGCTAGCAAAATTTGTGGGGCTCCGCCTTGGTGCAAGCATTACAGTCGCAACATTGAGGATCTAGGGCACATGTTCTTCATGTGCCCCAAGTCTCTCCTTCTTTGGTGGACACTTGGGAATATTTTGAGACTACAGGAACAAATCACCTGGAAGCAAGCACTTCTGGGTGAAGCGATTGGCTGCTCAGTGACATTGTGGAATGTTATAAGAGGGGAAACCCTCTGGAAGATTTGGAGGGAGCCGTGTGCCTACAATTTTGGACACCCTGCTAAAGCATGGTCGATTGAGAAATCTCTATTCCTCTTTGGGAGAAGAATCACCAACTGCAAGTGGTCCCCACCCTTTAGGCATCATAAAGTTTTTCTCATCGAGAACAACAAGCTTAAACCCAAGTGGGCCCCGCATGAGGGGAATGAGAGCGTTATTAACCTCCTTTGTAATACTTTCTAGATTTGCAAGTTTTTCCCCTGCTTTGTGGGATTCGGGGGTTGCCACTAGTGCCATTCACTTGTAATTTTTTTCTTCTTTTTAATTAAAGTCGGAGAGACTAGGCCAAGGCCAAACTTCCTTTCAGAAACAAAAAAGAAAACCAGGATGGGTTGACATGCATGATCAAAAAAATTAGCGCCTCCAGCTCCGATTGCGATCGGCGAGCCTATATTACGGGGTCCGCTGCGATTGGCGATCGGGCGACGTATCTTGTGACCCGCGGTCTCCTAATAAAAAAAAACCATGGACAAATGGCGGAGCTCAGAAGCGAATGCCCGGCAAAAAGCGAATGATGTAATTGCAACTTGCCATCGGCCTGCTCCGTCTCTTTCCGCAGGCTTCGCTCTCCGCTGCTCGACCGCGGGCCTTGCTTGAGTCTACTGCACTTTCGATCGCCTCCTTGCAGAAGCCATCCTCTCACGGGCAACTCACAAGTATGCAAGGTTGCGGCACACCCAACGAAGTAAAACAGTCTGTCATCGCCGGTCCCGAGTAGCGCCATTGGTATCTAAATTCTTTCTATGCCTTCGTACTTGACGGCGCCCTTGCTGCGCCATAGACTTGACACTGATGATGTTGCACGTGTGACCCTTGACCCCGAAACGTCCTCTTCCTCCTCCACGCCCGACACATCGAGTCAAATTCTTCTTGGCATTGATGAAAGTTTTGACGCGGACGCCATCACTAGGGGCTCGAATCTCGTCCTTTCTTCTTCATTCTCCGACAGTGACGATTCTCGATGCAATTCGAACGGATACAAACATTTCGAAGGAGACCAAGAAGGCGTAAATCTGTTTCCCAGCGCTAAACCTTTTGTATGGGATGTTTGTGGTTCAGTTATTCATAATGGCAGAAAGCGAGCATCCAGGTCTTGCCCAGACCCTGATGAGGAGCTCGAAAAGTTCAACCGCAGTCTATTTTGGTTAGCACTTGATCAGTCTACATTCTGTAGCAGGCTAGTTTCATATTCGGTGGTGTTTTTGCTTGCAATTGTTGTACCTGTATGCTACATATTACTAGTCGATACAGAGCCGTCTTCCCTTCAAATCGGCCATCCATTTGATCTTATCGTGCATATTTCCGAGGCTGCTCTCGCCTTGATTTCGTTTTTTTGTTTGTCATGCAATCTCCACAAGCATGGGCTCTGCCGTTTCTTGTTGCTTGATCAGATAAGGGAAGAGCTAAAGCAGATTCAAGATGGATATAGTGGGAAGTTGACTGTAAGTACCTTCCATTTTATTTACCATCTGCACTAGAAAGGCATTCATGGGCACGATGCTTACTTCAAATCCGTAAGATTATTTTCACTATACCTGTAAGCTTTGCGTATCAACGTGGACACCCATAGCTATATGCATATGTTTGCTGAGCTTACAGGAAGTGTTATCTTGACAAATGTTTGGAAAGACCTTACATTAAGGGTGTGATGACATAAGCTAATGGCCGTCATGTTTTATAATAACTTGAGTGGAAGCTGGAAATTCATTTAGATGTGACCATTCAAGTTAATGACGAAAAAAATATGAAAAGTAGCGTTTCAGGTGACCAACAAGAGGGACATGTTGCTAAATCAGGTTAATGACGAAGAAAGTTATGAAACTTAAAGGGTTATAGGAGACCTGCAATAGAATAATCATGAGAACAAACTAACAGTAATCCTTTATAAAGCATGATGGTAGCTGCATCAAGAGTATTTAGCAGATGCCTCAAACATGAAGTCTAATACATTACCTCTAACCATGGTTGAGAATATTATAGATTTCTGATTCCCATATATTGTTTGGACAAATAACTAACTTGAAATCACATGATGCTGAATTTCAAGAGCTCATAATCTCTATCTCACAAAGCATGCCCTACAAAAATCACTATTTTTAGACAACTCCTTATAATCCATATTGGCTAGACCTTGTGGAGTATGGAAGTGGAAAATGTATGAATATGTTCTATTTAAGTTCATTTTCTATTTAATGTTCTGATCTTCTCGTACTTGGTCTATGTTTGACGAGTATGTAACACCGATGTCGATGTTGGTGTTAAAGATAAGTGATGTTTATACCCAACATAAAATTAATGGTAGTATTGTTTGCACAATTATGAGCTACAATCTCTGGATTCTACTCCAGATTACGATGTTTCAATAGCTGATGAGCTCTTATATATATCTTTATAGTATACCTACATGCTTCATGCAAGCATGGGCTATTGAACTGTTTGCAATATCTAGACAAGTTTGATTTATTTACTTTGAGGGTTGGCCTTCTGATAATGAATCTCATCATCTTTATTTATTGAAGGTTTAACCTTTTTGATTTTGAATCTCATGCTTTTTATCTTTCCCCATGAAGTAATAAGGTATGTGTTTTTTTATTGGATTATTGTTGGAGGCAATGTTTAGATTTTGCTTCTTATTGATTCTCTCCAAAGTTCTAGAATTGAGGAACGGAAAAATTCATCAATTAATTCGTGAATCAAATATTTTGAACCAAATACAAGCCTAATATATGGCTGGAAGTGAATGAAAAAATATAACTCATGACTAAATTTTTGGATTCACGTACATGTCATGTATCTATCCACGTGGTCTTTTTGTATTTGTCCATTGTTCCTTTCTAGTTTCTTCGAAGAAGTCAACCAATGCTATTTTGTGGCTGTGCTCAACCTAGGGGAGGTATGGTTTTCCCATTAGAACATGCACATGCATCAAGATCACCTTCAAAGAAGTGAGAACACTTATAAGCTCTCATGACTCATGAGTGAATGTCACTTGCCCAATTGAGTCTCTTTTCTTGACTCTCTATAAAAAGCAACTCTTTATGAAAAACATGTGTCTAAATGCGTTTGGAATATGTGTTGTATCAAAATATAAGTCATTCTGTGGTTTGACTATATCTACTCAAATCTTCATACAAATTGTTATTGTAATATTTTGACAACTTAACATTCACATCCGTAGGAACTGTAATATGCTTACAATCTCGCATTTTGAACTAACTTAGATGATGATACAGCTTGCATATTGTCATTTATATGTGAATTGGATGCTGAAATAATAATGGAAAGTTCACATGTTTAGCATAGTTGTGTGCTTCTATAACATGTCAATATCATTTATATGTGAATTGGATGCTGAAATAATAATGGAAAGTTCACATGTTTAGCATAGTTGTGTGCTTCTATAACATTTCAGTAATGTCATCATTATACTAAATAACAATCAAAATAACTTCTTTACATACCTTGGTGTATAAAGCAAGAGTAGAAGATGAGAGAGGAATCAAGATTCAAATATTGCATGTGGGCTAATCACACCTTGCATGGCTAACCAAGGATAAAAATATCACCAAGAAGTCAATGTAAGAAAAAAGAGATGATATGAAAAGTGGTGATGAACTAGTGGTGCAACTCTAATACCATGTAGAAGTTACCAAGATACACATATATACATTAAGGTTAGAGGGAAAGAGAGATTGTTAGTCATGGGAAAAACACAAGTGATATGGCTGTAATGGAAAGTGGACTCAAGATGAATAGAAGATGAACTCAACTCAATTGAATTCAAACTCAAAGATCTAATACAACATAACTCAAACACTTTAAAAGAGATAGATGGTTTTATCCACCCATGCATCCCTATATGGAGCCTAGATGGTGATCTAGATAGATGCTAGGTGAAGGGCTATAGGCCAACACAATGGGTACTAAGATGGACACCCTAGTGGTTCCAAACACCACAAACTATGATCGTAGATGGGGAGGGGACCATCCTTATAAGGTCCTTCAAGTCTAGGTCAGGATCCCCATGTTCTAACGTTGTGGTAGCTTGATCCATGCCAAAAATAATATCCACCATTGATTTATGTTCTAAATCCACTGGTAGAAGAGTAGGATCAACAACCATTTGTTTGTAGCCCTTGATCTTGCTTAATTGGCACTTAGAATCAAGTCTAGATCCAATGGCCCACGTCAAATAAACCCTTCCCTAAGTAAGAAAGCCACTTTTGTTTCCAACCCTTGATTTGGGTTGATCTCACATAGGATCAATCCTAAATCGAATGGTTTAGAAGTAATCTTCCTAACTACCCATCTATGTTCTACTTTAGACCTCATTTGACCTCAAAGTTAGGAACTTATCATTGTCCAACACCCTCACATGGCTTCTCCTCATAATGGGGGCCTTACAAAATAGTGTCATGGAACAATAGTGGTATTACATGAGGGTGAGGCATTGAGCATATCTAACACCCCCCTCAATGCCCAACCAAAGGTGAACTACCTTCTTGGCTTGATGTCAAGTCTTCCACGAGGGTGGAGCATTGACCATGTCTAACACCCTCCCTCCTTCAATGTTAATCCAAAGATGAACTACGTCCTTGGTCCAATGCAAAGTCTTCAAAGATGTATCTGAAGTAGATCCTTTGTAAGCACTTTGGCGAAGGTGCTTGCCGCATTCTAATTTCTTCTTGATTGGATAGTAGAATATTTCCACCATCCCTTTCAAGTGTACTTGCTGACCAACTCTTGAATGTCATTCATGAGGCCTATTTCCAAACCTTCTCAAAAGTTTGACTGCAAAACTGACATCTTGTATGGTATTCCATAAGTAAATAAGACTACCAAAGAACATGTAGCTCCCAATGTCTATTCACTAGTACAATGATCTTATGGCGTGTTTCATCCCATAGAATGAGTTCTTCAGCTTATATAATGTGTTCTTTGAATGTGGACCCTCAAAACCTATTGGCTGAGACACATATACTTCCTCCTTGAGGTCAACATTCAAAAGTTTTGATTTGACATGTAACTTGCTGGCCAACCCTTGAATGTCCTTCATGAGGCCTATTTCCAAACCTGCTCAAAAGTTTGACTTCCAAATTGATATCTTGTATGGTACTCCATTAGTAAATAAGACTACCAAAGACCATGTAGCTCCCAATGTCTATCTTTCAGTCCAATGATCATATGGCTTGTTTCGTCCCATAGAATGTCTTCTTCAGCTTATATACTTTGAATGTGGAGCCTCAAAACGTATTGGCTGAGACATGTACTTCCTCCTTGAGATCAACATTCAAAAGTTTTGATTTGACATATAACATGAAAACTTGCCACTTCATTTGAGTTGCTACCAATAGTACCATGTGAATAGTGGTCATTAGAACAAAAGAGTCTTGAAAACCAAAACCTCAACTAATGAAAGTCCTTGTGCTACCAATGTATCTTAATAGCATTCCAAGATTCCATTTATAATGTGTTTCACTCATGAGATCCACTTGGTCTAGTCCCATGCTTCATTCTTCATTAAGATACCATAGTTGGCTTGCCTAAACTTCTTCCATGCCGGATCTACAAGTGCTTCTTCTTCAATTACTCGCTTTATTAATTTCTTCACAATCTCAACCATCATGGCCATGCTGATTATGCAGGTAGAAGCCCGAACAAAGTCTCTTTGCTTGTTCAACAAGGGTATTTGTTCAAGAAAATTTTAAAGAAGGTAAGGACTTTCTTACTTCGTAACAAGTTCTTTATGGTTCTTCTTTTCATGTGTTCAAATTGATCATTGGTAAATACAATAGAAAAGGGGAACTTTCTAATCGTTGATGAAAAGATATCTTGGGGATTCTTTCACTCTTTATTTTTAGTTTTAATTTAGTTCTTTATTATTATTATTCTTATTATTGTTACCATTATTATTCTAGCTATTTATTTATTTATTTATTATTATTTGTAAAATTTATTTTTACATTTTTATTTTCTATTTTTAGTTATATTATTCAATTTTTAAATTATATATATATATATATATATATATATATATTTTTTTTTTAATTTCTTTATATATTTTGGGATTTTTTGAATTTTTATTTTTATTTTATTTTTCCTTAATTTCTTTGTTTGATGTTTCTTATTTTTATATATTTATTTATTGTTATTTCATCCTTTTTGTTATTTTCTTATTATTTTTATAATTGTTGGTTTGTTCTTTGCGCAAGACTTTATCATGACTGAGTTTGGCCTTCACTTTCGGAAGTGATAGAAACTAAGCTTGTTGACTTACAAAGACTCTTTATTAAAGTTTGCACCTACTCTAGGCACTGATGACGTGAGTAGGGATGTCATAACTATTTGTCCAAGCTATGCATGATAAGATTCAATTATGATACTTGGGACAAACATAGAAGTTGAAGCTTCACTTCGCGTTTTCTTTTGTTTTTGTTTAAAATTTCCTTTTTTTATTTATGTATGTAATTTTTTAATTGATTCATTCTTTTATTTTTAATATATTTATATTTTAAATTTAAATATTTCTTGGATTGGATTGGTTTTCTTTCTTGTTTTTATTTTTCATGTCTTATATTGATCTTATTTTTTGGCTAGTCTCTTGCTTTTGTTGTTGTTGTTGTTATTGTGTGTTTTGTTTTGTTTTTTCTTCTTTATGTGTTTGTGTTTGTGTTCTCTATCTTGGGTTCGTAAGTTTGGATAACTCTGAACTTGTGAAGGTAATATGACTATATACATATACAATTTAGTTCTTCTCAGAGATCAACTTAGGAAGAAAATAGAAAGGAAGCTTCTCAAAATCAACTCAAAGGCATCCTTTACGAAGACTAGACACAATACAAACTAACAAATGCATATCTAACATTGGAAAAGCATGTGCATTTGTGTAAGGAAATTTGCTATCAAGTTGTCTTTTTGGGCTGTTGACATCATGCAACTAAGCTCCAAAGAGAGGTGAGTTTCTTCTCCCTACTAAGTTCACACATAGAAGATCAAATGCCCTCATTGGCTACCACAATGGGTGCCATCGATTGCGCTAGCCAAGACCATGGGAAAAGAGGTTTCTTCTCTCTCCCTCCAAGATGGGAATGAGGAAAAGATGGGAGTTTCCTTCCACTTTGACCAGCTTACAGGTAGTAGTTATGATTTTAAAGACCCTTCTTCTACAATTTTTAACATGAAATATAGGTGTAATTTTTGCAAAATTCCTTTTTTGAGATGGAAAGAAGTAATAGAGAAGATCTTTTGGGAAAAAGTTAGTGGTTATGATGTCTAGTACGTGAAACTGTCATGGGATGTAAAATTTGGGGCATATTTATGGTTTTAGGAAGAATACGAGTTTCCCCAAAGCCTCCCATCCACCATTTTTACACACTTCTCTATTTGGAAAAAGTGACATCTTTGTATATGCCTCTTTGTAGGAGAAGATTAAGATATGGGAAAAAAGGATTTGGAGATGGTAAGATTATGTAAAGCATCTTCATATGCCTTTCTATCAAAATATGAAAAGAAATTCAGGCTTTGCTTGTTGAAAAAATATTTTTTGGCACTTCAAAAATCAGATTTCCTCTCTTCTTTCAGCCCTCCACCTGCCGACTATTTTGGCATGTGACATTTCTATCCAAAATAAAAATCGGGGTTTTTATTCACTATGAGAGATTTTTATTTTATGAAATGTAAAGCTATGTACCAATGCATATTTAACACTTTTTTGATATATATGACATGAATGACATATAAGATCACTTAATATAAAATAACATATGTATAGTCAATGACTCAAGTCAATGAGCTATGGCCCATGACTATACATAATACAACCACGATTTTTTTTGGAAAAAACTTGAATAAAAATCACTAAAAATCATTTATAACATTTTAGTGATTTAAAAAATGATGTTTATTTTTAAATTGTCGATTTAAATATACTATGAAGAGCACAAGATCTATTTTCATATTATGCAAAGAACTTTTGGAAATTATGTATTTTTCTAGCTTTGTGCAAGTTTGCAGATTCTGTCAGTTTTGACAACTACATTCCGGAGGCGATATCTTGCAAATCGGGAAGGCGTTTGAAGCGATTTCACTTTGACACATTCACACATGATGTATATTATATTTTATGATTATTTTTAGGTTTTGAAAAAGTATTTCGAGGACTTGAAATGGATTCTATATACATTTTTGGACATCCTTGTATCACTCTTTGTAATCATTTTATCATGTTTGATGTTTTGGGAAGTGATCCGACGCCACCAGACATTTCAAATTTTTAGGAAGTTGCATAGAGGATTACGGGAGATATATATGATCCTCTCCAATGTACTGTAGGCTTAAATCTTCAAGAGAGTCTCAAGATATGATTAGGAGACTATGAGGCATTATGAGGTATGCCCAAAGAGTGACTAGTGTCACTGTTGCACATCACTTGACTAAAGTAGTGAAGCTTTCTTTGCGAAACTACATACATACATACATACATACATACATACACACACACACACACACACACACATATATATATATATATATATGTATATATATATATATATATGTATATATATATATATATATATATATATATATATATATATATATATATATATATATATATATATATATGATTTCTCTCTAGGAGTAAATCATACTATCTCTCATCTTAGAAATCATATTTTCCTTTCCCTTATCTCTTTCAAGTAAGAGGATCTAATATATGAAATGATAGGCAATTCTCTGTATATGAATCTATAAGATCTATTCGTACTAATGGAATTATCCTTTCTTCTGTGTATGTGTATACGTAGAAGAAAGTGCTCGAACTTCCCTGAACCCCATGTACTACTAGTACATTGTCATCTTTGTGTGTTGCTTTCCCATATGCTTCCCCATATGCTTCCCCTTAAGCAGCCTCATAAGATATCATCTCAAAGGTGGAAAATTTTTTTCATGGTGCCTACTATCTCCCGTATACACTAACTTCTATCTATCACTCCCATAACATCTAACATCACTAAAGTGACATAAGTCCAAGTGATGTTTCTTCTGTGGAGTAATAAAATGAAAGAATAGTGATGAATGCAAAGTTAGCTAAACTTGGCCCTACTAAACCATAAAAACTTCTTAAAATATAAAACAAAGTACCATAGAAAAGTGACTCCATCCCTTTTAGAACTAAATGATAGACTTTCCCTCGGGCCTCTCAAGGTATTCCTAACCTTGAGAGTAATCACAAGCGATCATTTTTACCTAGATCATCCTTGTGTTCAATGCAAATCCATCATGTTAGTTCACATAATAGAATTCTTGAGCTGTGGAATGAAATATCTACATCTCACTAATCATGCAATCCTTGATTTGTTTTCCATAGACTTGGACTTAGTTCTATTGGAAAAGCATCTAATGGCACTAGTACAAACTCTAATATTTTCTATTCTCTTTAGTTTGCCATATGAATGCAAAAGCATTCTTCTTGAGATTTAGATGATCCATGAATACCTATCCTCCTAATTGATGCTCAATCATCATCCTCATGACAAAACACCAACTAAAATTTTGATAACCAAAGAGGTGAGATTTGTCCTTATCTCATAAAAAAATTAAATAGAAAAGCCATCACTGAATCCCTAGCTCCTCTACTGCCAACAACTAGGACTTCTCGTCTAGTCGAAGACCATCACTAGGACTAGTAACTTCTCTCCTAGAGTCATCATGTGACTTTAGTGTTGACTATCTTGTCTCCCTATTGCCTTTAATAGGATAGTGCTATAGTAAACTATAAAAATCTGTTATGGAATTATCCTTTTCGTGATAAAAAATGCAATTCTTTATGTATGAATTTACATGTCATTCACATTTTCAAAGTCAAAAATGCCTTTAACGGGAAGGAGATGTCACATTATACATGCAAGGTGGATATTGCTCCTTATGTGATTTTCCACATGGCAATGTAGAAGGCACTTTCTGTATGAGGGAGAAGAGAAAAAGGCTTGGCGGTTTGGAGGAGAGACACGGAAGTCCCTCTGTGTGTGTCTACATGAGCTCATCGGCTTGTCCATGAGCTTCATAGAAGCTTGTCCAAAAGGAACGTGTCACAATTTGAGAGGAAGTTCTTTTAAAGTAATCCATACGACAATTGTTGTTGTAGGAGTTCCTATAACAAAGAGGTTCTAACAAGTTGGACTAGCCACATGGCTCTCGAAACTTTAAGGTGATGGAGATCTTTAGTCTAACAAACTCATGCAGGTGTTAAAGCTTGAATAGGAGCAGATTGCTCCCTTTTCAAACTCAAAAGCTTGTGTACATTGATACAAACTTGAGGCCATTGGTTGAAGGGAAGGAAAGGGGATAGTAGAGAATGAATGTTTTTTTGGATATGTTAAATAAAGGAAAGGGTGAAGATTCGCTTATTCTTTTCCCAACATGCTCTTAAAACCTTAAGATGGCGGAGAACTTGAGTCCAACCAATTCATGTAAGCCTTACAAACACGGAACCACTTCTTTTCACAAGTTGGGCTTATCTAATAGGAATAGATTGCTCCCTTTTTAAACTCAAAAATTTAGGATACACTGATATAAACCTGAGGCTATTGGTTAAATTTTAAAGGGAAGGAAAGGGGATATTAGAGAATGGAAGATTTTTCAGCACATTAAACGAAGGAAGACATGAAGCTCATTTCTTTTCAAACATGCAAGGAGGTAAAATTTCAACTAAACCCCCTTGACGACGTACCTTATGAAGCAACTAGATGTGTACTAGCCATGTGGGGGCATCATTCTTGATTCATTATGACAAGACCATTGATATGATGTTAATGATAGAAATAAAGATGATAATGGTGGTGGTTATGACATTACTTACAATGATGATGAGTGTATTGATCTATGAAGCTAGTTGGTCTCTTTTTTTTTTTCAACTTATCATGAATCGACAGAAATCATGATAGTTTGTCTCTTGGATTTTGGAAGATGAACCCCCTAAAACCAGCACCTGTAGCTTCCTCTTTATCTATAGTAACTTTTGAAGTCTTCAATTATGATTTCTCAAAAATTTTAAATGATTATTGCTTATTGAGGTAGCTGTCCACAACTTTGTTGTTGTAAGGTGAACTTATTTTCATGCACGTATTGTTTTAATTCATGTTAATCTAGAAGTTTTCAATAAAATTAACATATATTACGTATGATTTATGGTATTTACATGTGATATATAAAATGATGTGTGGGATTGTAAAAATTTTTCTAATGCTTTTTTGTTGGCCACAATGATGAAATTAATGTCACAACAACTATTAGACCCTAAGTGCTAATTTTACCCATGTAAATTTCAGCCTGTTTTTTCTCATTATTTTGTAATGAGTATACCATTAGATGTGACATAGTTAGATACATTCTATTATGAAGTTTGAGAAAAATATGACATGTAATTTGAACTTAGAGTGGCTTGAGTCTTGACCCATTTTCTTTGATGCCAAAGATTCAAAGTATATTGCCCACTTGCACTGGAGAGATTGGAAGTTTCATGAATGTCCAAATTGGTGACATCCATATCTAGGAATATTACCTCTTCTTAGATCCTCTTGCATCCTTTGCAGCTTTTCAAGAAAGGTATTTCTTCTTGCATTTTTAGGAAATGTAAATAGAAATACTAGTGCATGGATTGGCTTGTCCTTATTCTTTCAAGTTGATTAGGAGGATGATAAAAGAAGAGATCATGCTCTTTGGCAATACACAAAAGACCATTACAAACATTGCATGTGCCTTCTCTTAAAGGCTTCAAGATATAGGGGAGCCATGATAAAGCCTTAGAGGGTAGGCTCTAGAGATGATGAGGAAGGAAAAGGATGTCGTTTGAGAGCCAGGAGGGACCAATGAATGGAGAAGAAAAGCTTGAGAGGGTAGCCTAGAGCATTTTACTTGTAAAGGAGCTTGAGAAGAAGAATTTGGGGATTTGGAGAGTAGAACTTTAACTAAATTGACGAATGGAGAAAGAGAGTGTTGCACACTTCTGTTGTAGGTGTGTATGTTGGGGAAAAGTGGGGGTGGGAAGGGGGGAGGGCCCAGGAGTTATATACAAATGCACTCAAGGCAAGGGAAACCCGGAAGAACCCTCCGAAAATGGAAATGGTCCGATTCGGGCACTGTATATGGGCTTTCAAAACTGGAATGGCTGGATATTTGTTTCAAACATATGTATCAATTTTTGCTGATTTAGATGGATCATTCAAATGAATGCATGTAAGTGTCTTATCCATTTGCTTATTGCCACTTTTGGTTGCAACTTCTCATATCATTTCTTTGTCAAGTCAGTATTTGTTTAGTCTCTCATTATTTTGGGAATAGTCAAAGTAGTAGCATACAGTTGTTCTTGGCACATTGTCACTTATACCTGGCTCTATTGCAATGACACTATCATGTGTTACAACTGTTTATGGTTTTGTTTTTGGCACTGCTGCCATTTGGGTGCAGCTGAATTGATGACAATTTTCAAAGGAATGACTTCAGGCCAGTGAGTGCGTTAAAGGAAAATTCTTGTTATCATGACTCGAATAAGCATTTCGTCAATTTATATCATCTGGATTGATGGGAAAAGTCATAATAGCATGCACTGTTGATAGATAATAGCTTAGATTGATCAGAGCTAGTGTTGTCACACATGACTTGAATGTGCATGATAAGCCTTGTGTGACTGATTTGCTAGTGATTATGCCATGGCTGCATTTTAAAGTTAAAATACTGAAAATTGCTCAAATTTTATTTCAGGGAGCTTTCAACTTGCTGTGGCTTATCCTTCTGTTATCATGTGCAGCAGAGCTTATATTTCAAATATGGTGGTTCATGAGTGCACCTGTTCATCTTCCATTTATTCAGAGTCCAATTGTTAAGAGGACAATCATGTGTAGTGCTGTTATGATATCATGGTTTTATAAAACTGCAGTTTTTCTTCTTCCTTGCATTTTGTTTCGGTTGATGTGCTACCTACAAGATTTGAGATTTGAGGATTATGTCAAAATGTTGGAGTCTCGAACAGGAGTTGCTCATCTTTTAAAGCAGTATATCCATCTAAGGCAACAACTCAATATTGTCAGTCATCGGTACCGCATGTTCATCCTCCTTTCCTTGGTGGTAATAACAGCCAGCCAATTCATATTTTTGCTGATGATCACAGCCACATCAGGATCTGTAAGCCTTTACACAGCAGGAAACATGGGGGTAAGTGGTTTGATAAACTCAAATAGTACATATATATGTGTTTATCCATCATAAAAGTATTGAACAATCTCTTTTATTTGTGCGTATGACTAACAAGAGGGTTGCAAACACTCGAGTGTATTTTATTAGTGAATAATGAGGTTGCTGAAACATGCTTATGATGGCCATGACTTATAAGTAGTTTTTCGAAAAGGCATAGAGCTGCACCAAGGTGTTAAAGATTCTGCAAGAATGATTAATGCTGGGACAGAAGTTACTTCCTCATACTGCACAATTGTTCTTGCTGCTGTAAAATACATAACTGTTGAGAGAATTGAACTTGTGATAGATTATAGCCCTCAGAAAATACATAAAAACCTGTATATTGTTTTAAGTATCTTTCTACTAATAGACGGTGGTGATTGCTGTAGATATTGATGTTCACAGATGGCTATCTTCTCGCTTCTAATATTATTTATCGACAGAGCTTAACAAATTATTGTTTTGAACATCAAGCTTGTTTGTATCCCTTGTAAATCAAGGTTTTAGACTTGTTAGTTAAGTTCCAAATACCAAGCCAAATTTATGTATACAGTGACCAGTCATAGGCAGAGACAAACATGCATCCACGTACTATTATAGAGATTATGCATTAATGGTCAGCTAGAGAGAAATGAATACATTGCTTTCCCATGTATAGCAGCTTGGAGGCCAGATTATATTGAGTGCATTACTTTTTTGTTCATACTTGACAGTTGTTTCCCTATGATGCTTGGGAACAGTCATAGTAATACATTGTGCACATTCAGAAACATCTGTTCTGGTCTTGTAGTGTTCTAGAAATTCTTTTTACAACAATTCAAGAATGTTGTAGCAAGTAAATTCTTGTCGATGATCTCTATCACTGACTTAAACCACTCAAGTGTACAATCTTCATGTTCATCTGCATTTATATTAAAAGTAACAACCTTAGTTACTTGCATATTTTACCTGAATTGTGGACTTGCACGCTCTGGAAATGTGATTCACTATCTGTGTCAATCATATCATTTGCCCTTAATATGTTAAGACTTAGTTATTGAAACATCTCGGAGAAACTGATGCATTTCCAATAGTCAATGAATAAAGATAGTTGTCCTAGAATGTGCTCTGATAGAAGCATAAGACATCAATTTAAACCATACATATAAATCTCTTTCCTCTTTATACATAATAATCTCTTTTTTGTGAAGAATTTCAGTGGCATGTACCATCAAAGCTTTTCTTGAAAGATCTTGTTTATCAGACTACATCCTTTTGCCTTAGTGTCTACCAAGAGATCAATGGTTCCCAATCTTCACATATCTTTTGGGCTTGGGGAGTTTCACATATTCTCAATGACATGATACTAATTTTTAGCATGATCCACTTGTTTATTGACAAAAGAAGAAAATTATTGGCTTGATTTTATTATTATTGTTTTCTATTTTGAAAGAGGTACAACAGACACCTTTTCAAATTTTGTTCTTTATTTTTTCAAGATTTAATCTTTATGTCCTTCATTTTATTCTATTTTCATTTTTAATTTCAGTCATTTTCCTTCGTATACTTTAATGGTTTACCTTAATCTTATCCTTTTATGCAATCTCTTTGAAGTTGCATTTTCAAATAAATGTGTATTTGTGTTTCCTGCCCTTTGTAAATATGAATTTATGAAGATAAAGAGATATTCAAAAGCAAGTATAGATTTTAGATGATACATATGAATCTAGAAATTTAGTGGTAGATGAAAGGAGAACCAAGCTCTTGATGTAGACACAAATGAAGGCTTTGGTTGTACGATGGCAACCTTCACCAAAGCTTTTGTTAGAATCTAGCTCTTAGCTTTCATCTTTTAGCAATGCCAAGCTTTTTAAGTGCCATGTGTATACGACCTTCGAGGGACTAGTATATATCACTAGTCCACCCTTCCTCCTCCCCCCCCCACCACACAAAACACGCACACAAAAAAAAAACCACTATGGGTGATGAGGCTGTGCCAAGATGCCAAGAGTCCAAGTGCCTCATATGGGGAATGTCTCACAAATGAGCCTATGGTTCCTGTTTAATAGACTCACTTTGAGGAGGTGGAAACTCCTACCGGGCAGCTATTTCACACTTGGCTGGGTACTTAACTATAGGCGCCCATCCAGATGTCCTTTGGGTTTGGGGACAATCACTTTCCTCCTTTGTAAGTGCTGTCTTGATCGAGTTTCTCATCTAAAAACCAAGAATCCAATCTTTCAAGGACCTAACTGAACCCCAAGTGAAGATGTACTTATGATGGTGCTTCTACTTGATAAAATACTCGAGATAGGAATTTCTTTGGGAATTCCTCTCCTTTTGATCCAAAACCAAATCAAGCTTTAGTAGAAGATGTTGACTAATTTCTTCCAAGATCAAAATCTCCTCCGAGGGTATCACAAAAATCGTCCTATCTAAGTTTAGAGGAAGGGCAACTAGAGTGGGAACAAGGATATTTGTCCAAGTTGCCTAGTGGGCATGGTCATGGAAGGAGGATACTCTTCAAGTTGCCATATGGGCAACTCATATAGAATTAAGATACCTGTCCAAGAATCAAGTTATCAAGTGGGCAACTTTTGTGGAACCAAGATATGTGTCCAAGTTGTGAGGTAGGAAGCTGTCGTGGAACAAGGATACAAGATCAAGCTGCAACTACCATGGAGCGAGGATATATGGTGATTCATCGAGGTAGGCTCAATGTGTAACCACACCAATTGAACTTCTTTGTAATCAAATATGGAACGAGATATCAAGAAGATAACATCATGCACATGTGAGTTCAAATCATGCGAGAGTAAAGACCATGAGGTTGGCACAGATGGTGCAGAATAATATGGAGGACACTACAATGCTAGGAAGACAACATAGTGCTAGGTTGTCTTCATATATGGAGGACACTACAATGCTAGGAAGACAACATAGTGCTAGGTTGTCTTCATGTTCTTCTCTTCCTTCTATAACAAATCTTGCTTCCATGCAAGAATATCTGCTACAGACTATGAACCCATGACTCTAGGTCTCATGGAAGTCAAAGAGATTAGCTCATGATGCAATATCAACGTCAACAAGCTGTTTAACAATCGACGTTGAGTACTATTATGAACATATTGTAAGAGGGGAAAGTCACTCACCTAGTCAGACCATACACGGACGTGTTTGCTGGGTGACTCCATACAAACTGTAGGCACAACAATGGAGCACGTACTCATGGGCAATGACTCTTGGATAAGCACCCAAGGGGCTACCATCATGACTAGGGGCTAAGAAGGCTCCCGTCATGGACAACATCCTCTATAACGTATTAAGCTCCATATCTGTTGTGTCAACATAGGTATCCCTAATTTCTATGCCATCTATGATCAATAAGCATCGTAAGGTGCATGATTGTAACACCACCAACATATCCTCCAAAGCCAAAGAGAGTATATACAATCGATCCTTTGATCAATAAATGATCTCTGGATATGTATAAACGGGTCTTGACTCTCGAAGAAGAAACCAAGTGCAAGGAGTTATTAAAAACTAACAACTCCTTTCGATTACATCATGTAATGGATGTAGTGGTTTTACAAGAAGATGAACAAAGCCAAATAGTCTAATCGTGGAACTGATAACTAGGACCCTCTCCATAATAGGAGCCATCTGGAGATGATCACAAACATGTTACGATCTCTACAAGGTCAAAAACTATCTCGTGAAAGAGTCCATAGTGGTGCTAGCTCTCCACTATCGGGATCCTGTACAAGAAAGTATATATGCATGTGCTATGTGCTTACCCACAATGGGCATAGCACCATGTGTACCAACGTGGATACCTCGAAATGAATGTTTCAACCCTATGCATGTACCCCATGCTCAGTCTCAATTGACATGGATGATGGAAGCACATGCATCTGAGGCGGCCGGCCTAACGGGTTGAGCGTTGAAATTCTTCCATGCTTTGTATGAGTGCTCAAAGGTTCGAGTTCGTGTGGAGGGCCACGACTTTAGCGAGCTCGTTTTGGTGCTACGAGGCATTTGCCAAGGATGCCGGGGATCCCCACGCTCTTCAATGTTTACATTAATGATATTTTAGATCATAGGGGTGACTCTTGGTTGCTTGATGTACCCGATATTTGTCGAGTTAAAGGCTTATTGTTTGCATATGACCTTGTGGTATTTGTAGACAATCGAGCTCTCAACATCTTTGGATATGATTAGTCAGGGGGCGAAGCTGTGGGGCATGTAGTTTGGGGTGGAGAAATGTATGGCCAAGATGTTTTTCGGTAAGGATGGCGAGCTAGTGGCATTGGAGGGTCGTGGATTGTTGCTTAATGGTGAGAAGAGGGAGAAGTATACACATCTTGGTGTGGAGGTTGACTCTAAGTTCTCTATCAAAATGATCATTAAAAATCAAGAAGAGAAGGGAAGGAAGAGCCTCTTTGCCTGCCAACACTTCTTATGTAATCGTTCTTTCCCTGCGTGGATGTAGCTTGCAATCTTTAAAAGCTTAGTTTTCCTTGTGATTACCTACAGAGCTGAATTGATTTGGGGGGGGGGCATGGATCTGTTTGGATCTCTCGAACGGCTTGTCGCAAGTGGGATGCTGATGATTTGTGGGAAGTGTGCATGGTCAACTTTGGTTTCCACGGCCATGATGCATAGAGAGTCCATATGTATCACATACTCATTTTCAGGCCTTTGGGAAAGATAGTTCCATAAGTTTGATTGGATCATATAGATCCATGCATAGAGTATGGTTTGCAGAGATAGCTCTTTAGTATGGATACACATGTGTTACCGTATCATGTCATATCATTGCTGACCATTTTAGTAGAGGGCTTTGACCCTTATAAGGAATTTATTTTTTTCCACTCTTCACTTCATACACCTTCATTAGTTAGGGCAGATTTGTTCTACATCTTCATAGGAATATATGTAATGAGGGATTATGCATTAGTTATGGAAGAGAGGACTAAATAAATTCATGAGTTTCTCTTTTAAGGAAAGGAGAAAGTGGGAATGAGATCAGAGATCGATGAGAGATCTCACTTTAGCTCAGTGGTCTCACTTTAGCTCCTGCTCTTTGAGAGAGAAAGAAGGAAAGCAAAACATGATTTCTTCATAGCAGAAGAATAGAGTATGTTTTCCTTTACAGAGAATAGGTGTTTAGGAAACACCTCTTAGTCTATATTTCTGAAGGAATTCATTTCCTTTTCAATGTAATTTTCCTTCACATGAGAGTTTGTTTGTCCAGTATTTTGGAAGGAAAAAGTATGGAGAGCTTATATATATGTTCTCAGTTATGGATAAGTAGAGCAAATGGATTCAAAGGAATCTCTCTCAAAGGGAAAGGGAAAGTGGAGATTATATAGAGAGAGAAAGAGAGAGAGTTTCACTTTCTCTCTTCTAGATAGTCTTGTTAGGAGTGGCACTCTTCTATCAAGGAAAAAGGGAGATCAGTTAATCACGATGGTTAGATTGAGTTTCACATGGAGACTCTAGAGAGGAGCAATCATGTTATTCTAGTGATGGTCGTTGACTAGATGAGATGATCTAGTTATTGACATTAGTGAGACTGGGATTAGATTGTTGATACTTCTCTTTAGAGTTTCTAGGAGATCGGGATATATCTAACCTATTGGGGTACCAAACTCTTAGTTGATGTTACATCATGAGTATGATGTGTAAACATCAGTTAGGAGGATGGGTACTTACTACTTAGGGATTATCCGAATCTCAAAGGGAATGCTGTTTGCATTTATGTGGCAAACTAAAGGGAAGGGAAAATTTTAGAGTTTGCACTAGTGCCAATAGATGCTCTTCCAATAGAACTAAGTCCAAAGGTTAAGGATGACAAACCACAAAATTCTTGGCTGATGAAATATAGAGATTACATTTTACTACCAAGAAATTCTTATATATGAGCTAGATGATGGATTTGCATAGTTCACAAGGTAGTTTAGATTAAACTATTACTTGTGATCATCCTCAAGGTTAGGAATACCTAGAGTGGTATGAGAACAATCTATCATTTAGTCCTAGATGGGTTTGCAGTCACTTTTTATGGGACTTTGTTCTATATTTCACAGGATTCTATGGTTTATTATCTCCATTACAAAATGGTCAAGCTTATGAGCTTTGCAATTTACACTTGCTTTTTATATTATTACTCCATAGAGGATACATCATATGGACTTAGGTAATTTTGGTGATGTTATATGTTATGGGAGCGATAATTTGGAAGTTGAGTCTAAATGGGAGATAGTAGGCACCACTCAGACGGTTTCCCACCTTTGAGATGATCTCATATGAGACTTCTTAAGGGGAAGGATACGGGGAAACAACGCACAGAGATGACCATGTACATAGATGATAGAGTACATGGGTTCAAGGGAGTCTGAGCACTTTCTTCTACCATTATGGACATTTCATGCACATTTTCGAGGACGAAAATGCTCTTAAGGGAAAGGAAATGTCATATTATGGATGCACACCCTCTTGGATGAGATGGCATAGATGCCACATGGCATCACTGAGGGCATTAAGCCCATTTGGTAGAAGGGAAGAAAGTAGTCTCTAAGCTGAGAGAGATTATGATCATTACATGGAGCTGTCTCTCATGAGAGATAGCTGCTCGGGCGATGGCTGGGAGGATAGAACAACAAGTCTCTGTGTGTGTGTGTGAGTTCGCGAATAGACGGCAGCAAAAGATTACTCTAACACTCTTAGGAGATGTCTACTAAGAGCTCTCCTCTGACCTAGTGAGACATGACGCCATGAATGATGAGTCCTTTTCTCCCTGGCCATAGAAGAAGAGTGCTCAAAGGGAAGTCGTTTCCATCGTTCCATACCAGTGAAAGCTTCTTCCGATTCATGATGTCATACCTACACTAAACCGATTATATGTTCCACATATATATAATGGAATATGTAAGTGGACTCTAATGAATCCCATGTCCTTAAACTAGTTAGTTTGGTTCTAGTCAATGTGTGACAATGGATATCCCTTTTTGTTCCAAACCAACTTGTTCCTAGGTACCAAGACCAGGTCTAAGTGCCTCTCTGTAGATCCCAACATACATATATGTATTGGGTATCCCAACTATTTCTTACTAAGGGATCTATGCTCTAAGTCATAGAGCTAGTGCCATGCATGTGGCCTTCCTAATCATCCCTCGAATCACATAAGCACCCGTCGATACTCTCTCATGAAACCCATCTCTATGATCCCATCTAATTGGTTTCCTTAGTAGTGTAGCATAAATGCTTCACTACTTGCTCAAGTGATGTGCATGAGTGAAACTAGTCACTCTTTGGGTATTCGTCATAAATTATAATACCCGATAGTCTCCTAATCATCTTGTGAGACTCTTTTGAAGATAAATAAATCTTCACTACATTGAAGATTATCATAAACGTATCTCGCATGCTTATATGCAACTTCCCATAACCTATAGGATTGCTTGTGCACATTCCTAATAGTGAAGATATAGCTCCTTCCCCTTAGCAATCCTATGGTCTAAAATCCATAAGGATTATGTGTAATGATCCGATTACTACTGAAGTTGCCTTATATAGACTAGTATAATAGTCCTAAGTCCATTAACTACATGCTTACAAGCATGCTAACACCTTACTGATGTTTGCAGAAAAGGCATGCTACCATGCCATAACATTCTTACCTAAAGGTAAGTGCATATATAACGTCGTGAGGTGGGAAAAAATTTGACATCATTTCCCCAAGAAATGGAATCCCAAAAAATTTTAACCATAAACTCAATGGCACACAAGCCATCCAAGAACATAGGGCTTGACAGGCCCATGGCATGCACGCCATAAACTCATACATGGACTCCATAACCTACAAAAACATAAAAACAAATGCTAGCAACAATTCTCTTTGTTGCATAACCATGTAGTTCCTCCAATCATAGTTCTTGCAAACAATCAAAAAGTGTACTTCTCGCAATGTTGATCCATACTTTTAGAATTGAAACAATGATCAACTTGGATATATGCACTCCAATCTATGCATGTACATACAAAACATGCCATAAAATTAAGTAAGATGCCTAAAAGCATAAAGCATACATCCCTGAATGATTTGGTATTGGAATTGCATGCATCCAATCCTTCTCGACGAGCTTCGAGACCTCTGCACCTTCCTCACCTTCCTCGTCAGGTCCTAATATAAACTTTGAAGTGTCCGAAAACATCAGTCACTTCCCAAAATATAAAGCATGGTCAAATGATTACAAAAATAATGCAAATTTATCCAAAAAATGCATTTGTAATCCTTTTTTAGACCTGCAAAAGCCACTTTAAGACCTGGAAATAATCATAAACTCAAATATATATATCATGTGCAAGTGACTCGAAGTGAAATTACTTCAATCGCCTTCCTGGTTTGCAAGATATGGCTCCCGGAAGGTAGTTACCAAAAATTGTTCAGAATTTGCAGACCTATGCAGACCTACAAAAATACATATTTTCCAAAATTTCTTTTGATAAACTAAAAGTAGATCTTGTTCTCTTCGAAATGAGCCATAGAACCTCCAATTTGGAATTTTCTAGCCCAAGATATGGCCTTTTCAAGCGGGACATGCCAAACTAGTGGACTGTTAGAGGGGCTGGAAAAAGTGTGAAAATATGATTTTTGGGGTGCTCAAAAGCATTCTTCCATCAAGCAAATCTTAGAATTCTCTCCATAACCTGAGAGAGTATTATATGAAGATGCTTGGGCCTATTTTCACCTTAGCAAATCCTCCCTAGTGCATATTAATTTGCTCCCCAAAAAGGCCTAAATCAAGATTTTTACTTTCATGCAAAAACTTAAATGGGAGCTTTTACCAAGCTTCTAATCCACTCCTAATGTGGATTTTTCTTGGATTTTCTCATTCTTCATGGTAATATATACACCATACATTATGTATGTATACTCTAATCCATGGGAAACTTCTTAAATGGTATTTTTTTCTTACTCCCAAAAGTGGAGTTTGATAAAAATTAACATCTTTTTTTTTTTTTACACACACAAACTTGTTGTTCTATCCTTCCAGCCATCACCCGAGCGGCTATCTCTCATGAGAGACTGCTCCGTGTAATGATCATAATCTCTCTCAACTTAGAGACTACTTTCTCCCCCTTCTACCAAATCGGCTTAATGCCCTCGGTGATGCCATGTGGCATCTATGCCATCTCACCCAAGAGGGTGTGCATCCATAATATGACAATATGCCATCATTGGTGGTTTACTTCGGGGGATGCATGGCGGCCGCTTTGGGAAATATTTGAATAGCCCGACTTGGTTAGAGGACCTTCTACGAAAACCAACGGGAGCTCGATTTCAGAAGTGGACATGGGTTCTCGAATTAAGCTCTGGATGGAAAGGTATGTACATGAGGTCCGAATGGGTACACTCAGATATCATGTCTGGGCAAAGTGAGAAAAGACGAATCATTGTGCCTCGTCGCGCCTCTATATGGATTATAATTTAACAGAATCACGGGGATATCTGCATAAGAGTGCTTTTTGTCAGTTGCTTAGCTCGACTTCGGAGCATATGCCTATACTTGCTAGGATAGGGGGTTGTATATGGAAGAGTACATGGCATAGAGGATTGAAGGGAGAGGGAAGAGTAGATGTTCCCTTTGCATTGAGGGAGAGAGGTTTTGATCCCTATCACATTTGATGGTGGATTGCGTGGCAGTGGAGGTGCTTAGTGAGAGGTGGTTGAATTTCCTTATTAGCTCTGTAACTCAACGATTGGAGTTTGATCTTGTGTTTCCTATGGACTTGACCCACATCCTCCTTGGAGGGGAGGCTCTCGTGGTGTGCGTTTGACCCATTGGGTTAAACTTAGTCCGCACTCTATGGGAGGAGTAGCTAAGTTCGTCTTGGTTGCTTCCTTCCTAGGTGAAGCTATACCTAAGTAAATGAAAGCTCTATTTGAGAGAAAGCACTCTCGATGGATCCTCTTCAGAGGAAAGGATGTCATTCTCCCATCCGATCCCTTTTGGTTAAATTGTCCCATCGCTTGATTTAAGGAAGATGATGATTGTAGGGATGTATGTTTGAGCTTTGACACTTAATGGTTATAGGTATAGCTTCACCTCCTACCTGTAAAGAGAGACGGGAGACTCTGAACTGGATGCAGACTCCTCCTATGAGCCTATGCTCCATTGTGGGGTATGGCTTTCTCTTTTAGGGGACACGTCGGGTAGACAATTTAGGAGGTGCAAGTCCTTCATACTCTAATGTCGTGTTCGAGGCGTCATGTATCTCACCGCACTGATTCTCCGGGATCAGTTGACCATAGTCTTGCGTTGGGAGCTCACGTATAAGTCTTCTTCGGAAGATGAAGCGACGAATAGATTTTGCCTTCCGAGCAGGTAAGCCTCCTTGGCCCCCATCCCCACTCAAAAAATATATAAAAAAATTATGGATTCTGGAAACCTCATATACAGGGTCCCAAGCATATACAGGTACTATATGCTTAGCCTATATGGGTTTGGTACTATGCACGTGTCAATGAATACTTCACACAGAAGGTCCCCCATCGTGTACTCATGCAAAAACATGAGCCTTCCAAGATGAAGGTGCAGTATGTAGGGATGAGGCCACAATTGTTGACCAATCCTCATCCTTGTCGGTGCCTAGCTTGTCCTATCCAAGAAGCATTTAGTAGTATTACAATATCTTCCTACCATCTTCCTTTGACGGTAACTGGTTATATGGGTATTCGGGTCCCATGACTATCAGGCCACTAAAGCTCTCTTGGAGCAATTGCTTGATGCAAATGATGGCAATCATAAGAAAGTTCCCTTTGAGAGAAAGATGCATGTAGTCGAGATTTCTATGGAAACAAGGAGGGGACACCTCATAGAATTAAGGGTAACAATCACCATCAAGTAATTCCCTCCATGAATGTATCTCGAAAGTCCACCTCGGCAAACCTTCCAATGGAGGTTGGACCTACATAGGAATATCCATTAATTGTGCATTGGATAGAGTCATATGGACTCTGAATGTCCAATGCACTCTACTTGTGTGGTTCAAGCCATCAAACCATTAGAAAGCTCATGGCTCACTATAAAATATAGGTCATATGTCGTTTTAGTGTCAAGAAACATTGATGAAATCCGCTGTCTATCATATGTGGACTACAAGGTTGTTAGCAACGTTTTCGCAACGTCCAAGGCAACGTGTTGCTAACGCGTTAGCAACATCGCAACGTTTGGGCCTTGACGTTGCGAAAACGTTGTGAACCATTTCTTTTTTTTTTTCATTTTTTTTTGCAAATATAGTAACCTAGATGTATATTGTAGTATATACATATATAATACGTATTATATAGTATGTACTATGTTAATTTATGTAATATGTATTGAATATTTAATATTTATGATTCATTCCAAATTCCCGAATCCCTGTTCAATGAAGTGATGGAAGATGCACAATGCACATTGCACATGTATGATGTCAAAATTTACAACTAATCATTATCATGACTCAATGACTCATTCTAAAATTCAAATTCACAATGCACATTCAAGCAACTTAGTAACTTAGTACTTACAAGTAACTACTTAGTACTTAGTAGTACTTACTACTTACTACTTAGACTTAAGTACTTACTACTTAGCAATGTTCATGTTGGCACTTGGCACCAGTGACCAGGCAATTGCATTGTTTTCAAGAATCAAACTTCAAAGCATCTCATATGACATCAGAGTCCAGACAAATACTATTATATACAACTTACAAGTAACATTGAAAAACAAAATTCAAAGAATTATAATTTATGACAAAAACATGTGAAAAAGTCAATCTCATCTCAAAATTATGACACTGGTGACTGTCATGACTCATAACTCATATGTGATATCAGAATCCAATGTCCATAATACATATACATCAACGATCATACCAGTAACCATCATCCATGTCACATGATACATCATACCACTAAGTAGTCAAACAATAAACTGCAGTGTCAATAATACAATGATCAATCAATATCAAGTAAATCATAAGCCATGACTCATAATATCATAATACATATGACATGTCACATGAGCAGTCATCAATCCTCAAAATCCTCTGAGTCACTAATAACTATCACCATCAGCATCATCATCACTATCATCATCATCACTATCATCATCATCATCATCATCATCATCATCATCATCATCATCATCATGTGGTGCTCGACTAATAGATGCCTCCATCCTACTAGTAGATGGACCTAGTACACTGTGTGCTCTATGACTAACGAGTCCGAGATGCCCTCGTATCATGCTGTGGCACTGTCAACTCCTGATAGAGCATGTCATATAGATCAAGGTCCTCTGCCGGAATGCTAGGTATATCATGGACCCTCTCTATATCAAGCTCATCGACGTTCACCTGCCGCACCTCTGCTGAGTGGCCACCACGCTCCAATAAACGCAAGTTGCAGTGGCAATAGACAAGCCACTCCAACTGCAATGTAGATAGTCTATTCCTCTTCTTTGTATGGAAGAGGGCCCATGTACTCCAATTCCTTTCACATGGACTGGCACTACAATCTTGTGAAAGTATGTGGATGGCTAACTTTCTCTGCAAGATAAAAAAGAAAGAGTTCATTAAGAAGAGGAATGACTCATGAGACAAAGTTATAACTTATTAGTTAAAGACTCAAAAGGAAATTGGAATGACTTAGTAGCTCAGGTGTACCAACACCGTATCTCTCCCACCATGTCACAGGCATCAACTGCATGCTTCTCAAGCATGCCGTGTCTCTACCAAAAAGTCCTTCATTATTCTGAAACTGGGTGAGCTAAAGCTCCAACTTCCCACGTAGCTCCACATCAGAAGGTCCATACAATCGATCTACATAGTCATTCCAAGCAGTCACAAGCTCCATATCCAATGACTTTGATGCAAATCTCCATAAAGGATGTAGTAGATTGGCCATCCCATGTATAGGGCGATGGAACCAATCCCACCTCTTCCTCCATATTCCTTTTATTTCCTCTATCCTATGGATAAAAAACAAATCAAGTTAGAAAACAATAAGATTTAAGAATGTTGAAGAGTCAAGACTTGAAAGTTGAACATGAATGCTCATACAAAAAATAAAATATGGTTACCCAAGTTTCAACTTACCTCTCCAATGTCAAATAAGGACATCTCTGTATAGACTCTCCGACATGATCCATGAACTTATAAACAAGTCCAAGTGTGCAGCCCTCTCTATCTGCTTTGCGTATGAGTGAATATAAGGGCTGTAAGGCCCGCACT
The DNA here is from genome assembly GCA_020310875.1 of Ceratopteris richardii. Lineage (NCBI taxonomy): Eukaryota > Viridiplantae > Streptophyta > Polypodiopsida > Polypodiales > Pteridaceae > Ceratopteris > Ceratopteris richardii. Next base: position 106,067,317 of record CM035414.1, read on the forward strand.
AATCCCTCCACATCCCTCCAAAAGCTGTCATCCAAACATGTGCGTCGTACAAGCTCTGCCTTTGGACTAGTATGTCCATCCCAAGCTAATCAATCAGGTGATACAGCTGTCTGCATCAGTGCTTGCCTCACTCTTAATAATCTTTCCATGACTATGCGCATGTATGCAAATCTGGTCTTCGCGGGCTTCACCAAATCAATATCATTGTAAGACCGAAATATAGCAAGCAATTTTGGTCTCTTTGTGAACAAAGAGACCACTTTTATGCAAGTGGTAAAAATGGTGTAAATCCATGGTATCTTCCCCACATCCTCTATCAGCAAATCAATGCAATGGGCAACACACGGTGTCCACACAATAGAGGGGAATTCTTCTTCTAGAAGCTTGTCCATAGCCACACAATTACTTCCATTATCTGTGACCACCTGGACTACCTTTTCTACACCAATGTCCATGATAGCTTGACGGATATGGTCATAAATGAACCGACCTATTTACATATAACACAATGAATCATTAATCATTTGATACATTATAATTTATCTTGACATGTGTCATGCTGCATGCTGCACATTGCATGTGCATAACACATTGCATGTGCATAATACATTGCATGTGCATAACACATTGCATGTGCATAACACATGTGCATGTGCATAACACATGTGCATGTGCATGTGCATGTGCATGTGCATGTGCATGTGCATGTGCATGTGCATGTGCATGTGCATGTGCATGTGCATGTACATGTGCATGTGCATGTGCCATGTGCATGTGCATGTGCCATGTGCATGTGCATGTGCCATGTGCATTGTGCATGTACATACATACATACATGCCAATGCACATTGCACATGCACAATGCACATGCACATGCACAATGCTCAATGCACATGCACAATGCTCAATGCACATGCACATGCACAATGCACATGCACAATGCACAATGCACAATGCACAATGCACATGCACATGCACATGCACATGCACATGCACATGCACATGCACATGCACATGCACATGCACATGCACATGCACATGCACAATGCACATGCACATAATACATTGCACATGCACAAGTGACAATGCACATGCACATGCACAAGTGACAATGCACATGCACATGCACAAGTGACAATGCACATGCACATGCGAGATGCCACATGCACGATTGATCATTGGCAATTGCACAATCAAATATAAACTGAAAATTCAGAAATCAGTTCACTCACCTGTGACTGTAGTACCAGCAGCTGATGCATCTATGGCTCGAAGGAACATGGTCCCTTTGCAACAATGCACCAAAATGTTGTATACATTTCTCTTTTGTATGTTTGTCCATCCATCACACATGATTGTGCATCCATACTTTGCCCATGTCTCTTTCATGGGCTCAAGCTCTCTCTCTAATGCTTCCTTTGTTTTTTTGAGCTCCGTTGTCCTCAACTCTTCATAGGTAGGCCCTTGCCAACGAAACCCTAATAGTGATACCTTCTCAATGTCATTTCTCCATGCTGGTGTCCGTGCAACATTAAAAGACAAACCACATTGTATAAAAGCTTTCATGATGGCTTGTGTGGCTTCTTGTTTACGTTGTTGCAAGCTAGCAAGTATAGATGCTCCTCCAAGAGAGCCAAGTGGGTGCTCTTGTGGATCATGCTCTACTCTTGTACTCTTTCTTGGTGGCTCATGCTCTATGTCAATGTCTATGGAACCATGTGAGAGCTTGAGATGCTTGAGTTTGGGGATCACAAGAACCATGTGAACCGCTTGCAAATGATCTAGCTTGTGATTGGGCTCCACTATTCCTTCTACCTTGGGCTTTTTGAGCTACCCATGCCATTAGCTCTCCTTTTATAGCTTCGGGCATTGGCTCTTTGCAAGGTGCAACTCCTATGCCACTAACTCTTCCAAGGTGTGCCTTGATCCTATCGGCTCCACCGGCTCCACTATAGCCACAAAGCTTGCAAGTCCATCTCTCACTACCCCCGGAGCCCATCTTTCCTTGGCTTGTCACATATTCCCAACATGCTTGTTTTGCTTTAGGCATGTTGATGGAAGAGGTTAAAAGATTGGAGAGGACTCAAGATAGGAAGCAATAGATAGGGGGGTCACGAGTGTGTGAGGGTGTGTGTGTAATAAACCTACCTTCTTTGAATCTTGCCTTGGATTGCTCTTTGACTGTGCGAAACTCTCTCTCGGGTCAAGTTCTCAACAGAGCATAATGCCTCAATGAGGCCGTTTCGGCGAAACGGCTTCATTTGAGGCAAAAAAATTTGTCTTTGTTCGCAACGTGTTGCGAACGTCGCAACGTTGCAACGTTGCGTTGCAAACGTCGCAACGTTGCGACATTGCGTTGCGAACGTTGCGTTGCGAACGTTGCATTGCGAACGTTGCGTTGCGAACGTTGCGAACGCATCGTAATGCATTGCGATGCAACACTGGTGGACTAGAACCATGCTTGGTACTCTTAGTATCCCTCATCAATAGAGTGAAGGTGTCGATAGTCAAACGAAGTCATTAGGAGATTTCTGCTTACTGGTAGATGAGCTCCATTTTCCTTTGCCCTTCTAACTAGCTCAGAGAGCTTGATTTTGAAACACGCATAATTGACATATTCTGTCTGGACTGATCTTCTTGCAACAAAACAGAGATTGACTCCTCGAATGTTAAGGCATTCGGATTGCCTTTTATCATCAATTGAAGAGCGGAAGCAAAACTCTGATATGAATCTGGAAGACCTTTATGAGCAGTCTGCACATGTGAAACTATGTGGCAACAGCAGAAATCAACTCCTCCTTCAAATCTTTGATCTTCGTCAAAAAACTGTCCATAGAATCTCTTTCATTCGTATGCTCACTCTCCAACTGATTTCGCAAGTAGGCAACACGACCCTCATTTCTTACTTGGTATAAAGTTGTAGGTGTACCCAAGGCATCCTTTGTTGTTTTGAAGGTGCGAATGTGAGGAATAATGGCATGTTTGACAGAAAAAGCTATCAATGCAGGTGCTTGAGCATCTCTTCCATGATACAAAATGTATTACCAAGTGAATGTAATACAAGCCGGGGGGGGGGGGGGGGGGGGGGGCTCCTATGTACCTTAACAACGAACTTATAAAAGCACAGATCCCAATGGAGCAATCTATGTTCTAAAAACCTTGCATGTTCCTTCCAGAACAAGTAACACTCATGACTTGAGAACTTTGCTCATGCTTTTGAATCTCAATCACCATAGGATCATGCAATAAGAACAATAAATGTGATGATGGAAACTTGTTGGTAGGGATGTGAATTATTTTTATCCTGAAGTATTAAGCAGGCTCACAATGCATTTCATTTGGAATACTTGCAATCATGATGATTTAAGGCAATTGCACACAAGCAGACTGTTCTATTGTTTACCCAGTTGAGTCATGTTTGGACATGTTAGAATCCCCATAGCAGCCTTTTATTAGCTGTTTTAACAATAAAATTTTCAATCTGCATGGAAATGAAAAGCTTTTAGGTCCTTGCAACTTGTGGATACATATTAAATGTAGATGTCACAAGTTGATAACACAACTTATTCCATTTCATCCACATCACATGTTTTACAACAGGCTTATGGCAGTTTCAAACAGAAAGTAAATTTCATTAGTTAACATGCATTCAAGTGAAACGAGCTGCGGTGGCAGGTATGCTCAGTGGTCCAGCTAATCGGCTTCACTATTTGCTTGCATGGAGCAGCCAGGATCACTCACAAGGGACAGAGGATTGTGTCAATCGTGAGCCAGTGGCATGCAATTTCAACATGTCAGAACTATCATAATACAAGGAAGGATGATGTAGAGGTGAAAAACAATCCGATTTTTTGGTTAATGGAGCAGGAAAATGGAACAGAAGAGGCTAATGATCTAAACTCAGCCCTCAATATGTGCAGAACTGATGTTTCTACAAACAATGACATTGCTGCTTTTCACATGAGACAGGCTTTTGGTACGAGTTCTCAATTTTCAGTGATATAGGAATAATTTTTCTAATCACACATCACTCTGATATGTTTGATGTCTGCAGTGTGGTATATACAGCATGATCAAGCTGGCATCTCACTCTTTGGATATAAACTGGATCGGAGTTTTGTTTATGCTTTGGCTAGTGTTGAGTTGTCATTGCTGCTCTTCATTTTGGGATTAACAATTGGGATAGATTGAAGTATGCAAGCTGAAGAGGCCAATATAAACGTGGTAAGGTTAAGTGTTATCAGAAAAAGGGAGTGATAGACCATAATCATGAATGCTCCAAACAAATTCCCTGATGTGTGCAAATTCGCATTTCAGATCAAGCAAGCTTATGCTTCATGCACGTTTATGCTTCAAGCAAGAGTGGTTTGGAACCTCTTATTAATATTATGATGCGTGCATATCTGGCATCTGCACATGCCATCTTTCCTCTCTTCACTGTGATTGTTGAACCATAAGCCAGAGTATGATTCCTGATACAGGAGGGTGCTATAAATGTGAGTTGATGTCACATCAAGACAATCATCAATACTTCCTTGTACATACAATGGAATCACAAATATGTGTTGTATGGGATCAGCTGGATATTATATAGGTTCTCCTGAAAGGAGAAAATTATCTGCTAACCCTAATGGGTTACTGTTCACTCATGTGTACCGGATATATGTAAATACTTTTTGTAAGAGCTTTCCGTGTGTCTCTTCCTTGCGAAAAAAGTTCATCTAATGAATATATGTAGATGGATTGGAAAAATTTGAATAAACTCTCATTTATAAGCTCATCTTTTTTGATGTAAGAAAAACCAGGTTCATAGGCTACTCCATGCATATCATTGTGAAATGGATTGCTATGCTAGAGCTGTGAATGTTGGAACCTTTTGGCGAAGTTGAGTGAGAATAGCCATGCTGGATTTGTGAATATGAGGGAACATATTGCAAGGAGCCCAATTACATGAGTTTTCTTTTTCATTATTGAAATAATCATGATGTGAATTTTTAAAATTAAGTTCTCCTTGTTTCTTGCTACAGTCATTGGGTGATTGTTGACGTCTTTATCTAATGGTTGAAGTCTAACAAAGGTCAGAAGTCTAAGGAAGCTGCCGATGAAAAGCATTGACACCCATAGCCACTATACTCAGTTGAAGATTTATGATTGATGTTGGAGGCTCACATAGAATCTTTACGACCATAGATAATTATGAACTCTTTAAATTCTATGTCAGGGAACGGTGGTTATCTGAATGGAACTGCATAGAAAATGATCAATGGGGTTCTAATTTGTTTAAAATTGTTTGGGGTTTTCTTTGTCCTCTTGAGTTCTCTTTTAAGCAGAATATGAGTTGATAAGAAGAAGAGTACTCCGAAGAAACCTATCTTATGATGCCAGATTCTTTCAAACCTAATTGGTCTGATGAGACAATGAAAAGAACCAAAGCGCACATCTCAAGATTAGTTAATGACATCATGTTCCCTTACAGTCACTATGAAATTTATATTGATTGATATGAGCAAATTAGTGGATATGTCATGGAGACTTGGATGAACTTTTTGAATGATGCCTTCTATAGATTGGTATGATTATGTGAGTTAATTCTTGCCCTAATCAAAAAATATTTTCAGATTGGTCATATAGAAAAGGTCATGACAGTGGAGGCTGCATCAACTTCTTAGTTATAGAGGACAAAAATGACAAGAGAACCTATTGAAGATCATAACCTCTTAGTTATAGAGGACAAAAATGACAAGATGACCTTTTGAAGATCATAACTATCCTTTTGACTTTAGGAGCTCAAATGGGTAGGGGGTTGAGCATCTCTGAAGTCTCAATCTACAGGGAACTTGATAACGTTTTGAAACCTCCAAAAATTTGTTTCGTTTGCATCATTCCATCAACTGTAATAAATGTGAGCTTTGCACATATAGACAGAGATTTCAGATGACAGCAATAGGTATAGCAGTAGATGGCAACATGTGTAGTATTAACAATAGTAGCTTGCAGTGGTGTTTAGAGTAGCCACAGTAGTGGTAGTAGCAACGGCAACAGAAGTTGCAAAAACCTGAGTGGCAATAGGTGGCAGCTGTAACAGCAGTAATAGCAGAAATAGCAGCTAGTAGTGTATGTGATAGTCGCAACAATAGAAGGTGGTTGTAGCAACAGTACTACCAACAATACTGGTAGGTGATAGTGGCAACAGTACTACCAACAATACTGGTAGGTGATAGTGGCAACAGCACTACCGGCAGCAGCAGTGATAGCAGTAGCAGCGGTAATAGTAGCAACAGTAGGTGATAGTGGTGGCTATGGTACTAGCACACATCAAAGTGTAAAATAAAGATTCTAATCACAGTTTCTATTCACAGAAATTATTATTTTATTTTGTTATCTGCTAACTAGAGTAGATGCATCATGGAGAAATACTCAAAAGTCCATGGTATGAAAAACACATAAGAAGTGAAGGACATCGATCTACCCATGAACTTTTCATAGATCAGCAAGAAGTCTACTTATCTATCTATTCATCTGTATATCTACGTACCTATTTAGTATTTACCTACCTACCTACCTACCTACCTATCCATGCATTCATCAATCTGTCTATATACATGAAAAATCTAATAATATATATTTTTGTTTTATTTAACTCTATAGAGCATAATGACAAAATATAACAATGCCAAAAAAAGGGGAAAATTCTCCAAGCAATTTGGATAATGGGAAATTTGAATGATTTTGTTTTGAAAATATCATGTGATATTATGGTGCTAATAGTGGTAGTTGTATTGGTGGTGGTGGGGGATAACGTAGTGATAGTGATGGTAGTGGTGGTGGCGATAGTGATGTGCTAATAATGGTAATGGTGGATGTGATGATAGTGATAATAGTGATGGTTATGGTGGTGGTGATAGTGGTAGTAATGTAGTAGCAGTGGTATTGGAATGGGAGTAATTGTACAAATCGTAATAGTAATAGTTATAATAGTAATACCATCGATAATAATAGGGGTTCCAATAGTAAATGTAGTTATAAAATGGTAACAATAAGTCAAGAAACGGTAGTAATACTAGCGATAGTGGTAGTTGAGGTGTTCATCATGGTGGAAGTAATAATAGTGGAAGTAGTGGTGGTGGAGATGGTAAAGGTAGTCGTAATGGTGGTAGTGGTGCTGGTGTAGTAGTGGAGTGGTAACAATAGTTGTGGAGATAGTAATAGCTGCAATATTGGTAATGATAATATTGCAATAGTAATCATAGCTATAGTAGTAGTAATTATAGAAGCAATATTAGTAGCAGTAGAAGTGGCATCAATATTAAGGATAATATAGCTAGCAAGAACTATAATAATAGATGTAACAATATTAGTAACAATGATACTGATTGTAGAAATAATGAATGCAGTAGCAATAGCAATCACCATAGTAACAACAACAACAACAACAACAACAACAACAACGAGTAGATAGTGATAGTAATAATAATAGTAGTAGTAATATCGACACCAACAACAACAACAACAACAACAACAACAACAACAAAAACAACAACAACAACAACAACAACAACAACAACAACAACAACAACAACAACAACAACAACAACAACAACAACAACGACAACAACAACAACAACAACAACAAGAGTAGATGGTAGTACTACATCAATTTTGTGATAGTAGAGTACTAGTAATAATAGTAGAAACAACAATTAGAACTAGTAATAACAATAACAATAGCAATAATAATAACAATAGCAATATCAATTACAATGACAATAACAATATAAATAGCAATAACAATAGCAATGGTAGCAATAATAGTATTAATCGTGGTAATAGAAGCCGAGTAGCAATAGAAGTAATTAAGTAGTACTAGTAATGGTAGTGCTAGTAGTGATAGTTGTTGATGCAGTAGTAGTGGTAGTTGTTGTTGATACAATAGTAGTGGTAGTAGTAGCAGTGGTAGCACTACTAGTGGTAGGACTATTAGGACTAGTAATAGTAGTAGTAGTAGTAGCAACAACAGAAGCAGTAGCAGAAGAAGCAATAGCAGCAGTAGCAATAGCAACAGCAGCAACAATAGCAAAAGCACTAGTAGTAGCAGTAGCAACAACAACATTAGAAGCAACAACAACAATAGAAGCATCAACAACAACAACAACAACAACAACAGCAGCAACAACACCAATAACAACAATAGTAGCAGTAATAGTATTGGTAGCACTACCATTAGAACTATCACTAGCATCAACAATAGTAATAATAGTCGCAATAGTGGTAGCACTAGTGGTGATGACAATAATAGCAATGAAAATAGTGGCAATGGTAGTAACAACAGAAATAGCAATAGTAATAGAAAAAATAGCAATAGTAATAGTCCCAATAGTCATATTATTCTAGTATTCTTTATGACATATAATATTAGTTTTATTATCATATGAAGAATATAACCTTTTTCTTTTGAACTACATGTGCATATGAATGTATGTGATGCATATGCATTGAAAAATGTAGTAAACTGAGTGCATGTGTTATATGCATGTGAGTGTTTTATGTGATTTAATCTATGAGGGTTTACGTATTGGGTGTGTGTAGAAGTGTGGGAGACACACAAGAAGCACACACAAGGAGTTCAAACGCAACAAGGCACACAAAGAAGATGGATGGTTGGAATAATTCACTCTATTCATAATGAATAGAACTTAAGTAAGAACTGAATAATATCCCTAAGTACAAACTACCACCACATATGAGTGTTTCATGTACGTGATAACATGGGGAAGAAATATCTAGCCAGCACTAGAGTAAAAAGTGCCCATGCTTAGGGAAAAGGTTCATATCAATGTTGATATATTTCGTAAGTGATGTGTGTGAACACACTTAGGATCTCTGGGGCACCTTTTTCCTTGTTTAAGAGGCTTTTTTCTCGGGGATTTTATATATGCCTATAACCCAACAGGTTACTCATTCTTGTACATTTACTTGGTAATTCTTTCAATGTTGTGTTGTGCTTCAAGCTTCTTCTTTTTCCTTGTAATGTTCGTGACCTAAAACTCCAAGAATTGGTATCAGAGCAATTGGGGCAAAGGTAAATGGAGCTCATCTACTAGTAAGCAAAAATTTGATAATGCTGAAGAAGGAAGACAAAAATGAGAAGAAAGCAGAAAAGAAGAAAAAAATTTGCAAATACTTTAAGGAAAACGGTCATATCATAAAGAGACTAGCTGCATATGAGGCAAAGAAGAAAGAGGCTGGAATAGTTGTTGCAGACTCCTCTACACCTAAAATAGAGTTTGCTAATCTTGTTCAGAATGAAAAATGGGCATTTACTACTATATGCATCTATTTCCCATCTTCTCATGAGTAGTGTATGTCTATAGTAGACTCAAATATTTGGTACTTTGATTGTGGGGCAACCAAACATATTACCTCACAATGTGGTTTCTTCAAATCACTTGAGTATGCCCCTACAGGGAATACTGTCACATGTTCTTAAAACTCCTCTTATCCTGTAATGGGAGTTGGTAATATCATTTTGACTACTACTGATGGTAGTTCTTTCACATTGTTAGATGCTTTGTTCATGCCAGGGATCAAGAAAAATCTTTTTTCAGTTTTCGCATTAGCCAAGATCAACATTTTATGTTGTGGGCTATATAAGATCATAGACTATGTAAAATCTGTGAATGATTGTACGTGTGGATTATAAGATTCTCAAGCTATATTAGATGCAAAGCTTTGGCATACACACTTTCTTCATCTAAATTATGCTAGTTTGCTATGCATGCAGAAATATGAAATGGTGTCCTCTCTTCCCAAACTTGAGACACCTTGTAAACATGTCTATGAAAGCTGTATTTTGGGCAGAATGTAGTTTTCTTCCTTCCCTAAAGATGGTGTAGTTCGAGCTGCTCATAACTTGCAGCTTGTTCATAGTGATGTGTGTGGTCCTCTGCAGACAACCTCTTTTGGGAACTACCTTTACTTTGTGAATTTTATTGATGATGATTCTAGGCATGCATGGGTGTATCCATGAAAGAAAATTATGAAGTCTTTATGCCCTTCAAACAATTTCTTGCGATGGTTGAAAATCTGTCAGCATGTAAATTGCTAACGCTCCATTTTGATCAAGGGGCTGGACATATATTTTCTGATTTTAATGAATGTTTGGATGAATGTGGTATAAAAATTAGTGTAAAATGCCATATACACGTCAAACAAATGGATTTGGTGAAAGAATTTTTAGTCTCTAGCCAAAACCAATGACTCAAGAAAAAAAATGAAATTTAAATTAGTTTTTAATTTGTGATTGATCTATCCTACTTGAAAATTGTGACATGGCAAGCTGCTAAAATTTGCTTCCTCACGATCACTACCTTCACACCAACGCTTTAATCATCACGTAGGCACCTTGACGTAAGTCCAATCCCCGACAATGGTGCCAAAAATCTGTGTACCTAAACTCACAAAGTCTTAGTGATTTGCGATGAAAGTGAATAAATCTCAATCATCAAGCAAATGCATATAGTGGTGGGTTGATACACGTATTAAATTATCAATTTGAGTGCTTGACCCGAACAAGTGCATGGAAAGCAAGTGCATGAATGATGATTAATGTGGGAAATGGACAACTAATGCATGCAAAAAGGGAACATCCACCTCACACGACATCTGTTACACAAAAATATGTATCGCAATACTTGGTTCAGTCGCATACACAAATCGAGCAATATCTCTTAGCTCCAATCGCCAAATATAGTGAGTACCAACTCATTTTGAATCCTCAGCAAGATGCATCCAATGATGGTATTTTTAGCTCGATTGGACCTCTGTTCTTCAAGTTATGGCAAAAAAACAGAGCAACGTGAAGCACCAACTCTCACTTCTAGACTTCCTATGCTTCAAACCCACACCTTAACAGTGAAAAGAGATGGGGAAAGAGTAGACAACACCTTTAGACAATCATTCCATGCCTCAAACACACACACAAGCTCATGAAGAAGAAGGTACATAGGCAAGAAGAAGCAAATTCGAATTTCTCAAAGTTAGCTCTTCAATTGGAAAAAAGTCCTCACAAAAGAGTCACAAGTGACTTATATACATGTGCCCTAAATTTGGTCCTTTCACATAAGATACTGGCACTTTCTCTATAAATAACTAACTTCCTACTATTGTACAAAATTAATGTTACAATCTTTAGGATTCATGCATCTATAGGACTCCTATAGAGCATTTACAAAGTTTTTCAGTGTTTTACAATGGATTTTTGGGAAAAAAAAATGAGCCATTTCTTGAAAATTTTAGGGGCCTAGTTTTCCTCTCTTCTTTCTTTTGATTTTTGCTCTCTCTTATATTTAGTCCTCTTCAATACTCTACAACACTATCTTTGTATTTCTTGAAATTCTTAAGAACTTTGACATCAAGGTTACCTATTTTAGCTTGTTTGACTTCTTATTTTGTATCATTCACCTACTCATTTGAATCATCTTTTGGTTAGCCATCTCTTTCTCTCGTGTAGTTAAGTGATTTCCTTGGCTCTTGATGAGATCATCTTTCACACTAAAGTATTGATCATCCATAGGGGTTTATTGAAACTCCTCAACTTTGCAGTTCTATCAAATGCTAGGCTCAATGATTTTACACATAGATCATCAATCCATTTCCACAGGTTTGTAATCTTTGTATGGGTATTGTAACTCATCAAGAACTTTCTCTAATATTGGGTTCTTATCATGATGATATCAATCATGAAGACAACATACACATCCTTGTTGCAACATTTCCCTTCCACTTTCTCATTGATACATCCATAGTAGCCAAGATTTGAGTCCATGAGTGTGGATAACATAAGCAAGATCCTCTACATCTTGTGGATTCTTGTTGAGGATACCTAATTCCTTGTTTCTTGCACATTCACATTCTCTTCCAACATCTGTACATAGTGAGAGATGCCTATCCTTGTTCATCTAGAAAAAATCACAAGTGTTGGCACTATGAATGGAAGTGGAATCACCCCCATCATTCACATTGTGGATGGGATTCTATTGCAAAGGAAGAATGCCTCTGTGAGAGAAGACCTGTAGATTAGTTTTCATGGCTACTTTTGTGAGTTGCAATTTTAGAGAATTTTGAATCCAATCTTCTGCTATCTTCAATTGTCTTAGGAATAGACATCCTAAGAGTATCTTGTAAGTGATGGTATTGCTAAACTAGCAATGGCTATCGTGTGTTTAAACTTGAAACCAAATGTGGTGAGAATTATGGCTTCAAGAAGACGGATTTGCATTTTCATATATTTGTCTTTTAGTTGCAATTCCATATGTGTGTTCTTGAAGCTAGTTTTCCCCATTTTTCCATAGTTGGGTGGTCACTATGCCTATAAACGTCCTAAATCTATTATATCTTTGGTGTTCATTACATTTTATTTGATGGGGAGAATTGTATTTCCTTCATCTTCTTCATTGAAGTCTCCCATTTTGTCTATATGTATTGGAATGATACTGGAGTTAACTTATGCCTGAGTGTGTTGAGTTTATGCAAGTGGGCCAATGCTTTTTTGGCTAGGAGATGGTTTCTTAAAGCGATTTTTATGATATTTTTGGGTTGAATATAACCTTTTGCTTTATAGCATGGTAATTTTGTGACATTATAATTTATCTTCATATGGGCCAAAATATCCCTTTACCTAGATTTGGTGCAATGTCTGCCTCAAAAGCAGGCTGAATCAATTCATCCCGTGGCTCCACATTATCTTCTAGGGCTAGATATGGAAAATGAAGTTCTAAGAAGGGTGGTGGTTCATTTTACATTTCTTTCCATCTTTTTGCTTGTGTGGCTTTGTAGAGCTCTTGTTGTATTTGACTTTCGGCTTCTAGGTCAAGGATACATTCTTTATTGGGCACATTTACATTGGAAAACTCTAAAGGTAATTCTTGATGTGTAGACCTCTATAGTTCTTTATTGGGCTTCTAGGTCAAGAATGCATTCTATTGGGCACATTTACATTGGGAAACATACTTCTTGATGTGTAGAGCTTTGTAGTTCTTTGGTTTGAATAGGCTTTTCCTAAAGCTTTTCTTTTCCACTCATTTTCCTGAATTGCTATTCAAGAATGTGTGTGCAAGGGAAGACGAGGCAGAGCCCATTCAAGAATCTTGTGAGCTACTTCAATCATTTGTTTGTGAATATCTCTCTCTAGATCTCGTATAGGATATAATTTTTTATAATTTTCAATGTTGGCACTTTGTGGATTCATTGATGGTTTGCTTGTAGTACTAGCTATAAAGCGGTTCAATTATAGAGGATACCTTGCATTTAGCTTGATGGACCTCTCATTCAGTTTTCTCACTTTGTTCCTTGGCTATTTTGGCTTCTTCTTGGGATTTTCTTGACTCGATTCTCTAGCTCTTCAATACGCTTTTTCATGCATTTAGCTCTCATTTCTTGTTGTCTTTACCCAATGTTCCTTGATCTTTATTATTAGTAGAAAGATCTAACTTTTTATCCTTGATTTGGGTTGTTCTCTTTGCTTGAGCTATAATGATGAACTAGATTGGAATTTTCTCCTCTTTGTCACTCTCGCTCTTCTCAAGCTCGCAGTTAACATGTTTGAACATGTAGTGATATTGTCCAAGAAATTCTTGGGAAATCCTTGAGCCATTGAGTGATTTTGCAATCATAATAATTTCTTGGCCTCTACCACCCAAATGATGGGAGTTTTTGGGTTCTGCTCTATAGGAGGCGGTTTGGTTTCTCTGAGCTCAAGTCAATTGAGGCAACTTTTCTTGTGGAAGTTTCTCTTGAGTAAAATTAGATGCCCCTACACTTACTGGAGTGGCTTATTGAGCTTCATTTGGGTTGTGAGGAAAGTCTTTGAATAATGGTCTATCATGCACTTTGAGCAATGAGCATATTCACGTATGGGGCTTATCAAAGTTATTAGGTCTCGATTGGGAGCTACTTATGGTGATGGTTGGGCTATCACATGATGATTCCTTGTGGTCCCTAGAGTCATATAAACATACGTACTTTGGGTTTCATGATGGTTAACATGACCCATGGGTGTCCCAAAGTGTTGTTTGATGAGGGGTTCTTAGAGACTTGTAAGCTTGGTTGACCGCATGAGTATGTGGAACATAGGGATTTGGATTATAAAGCTCTAAGGCTTGTGCAAAATGCTCCACTTGCTTAGTCTCTAGGGTGGGTAGTGCAAAAAATCCAAGGGCAACACCTAATCATGGTCAAAGTGGGTTTTGGAAACATATGAACAAGTAGTTCCTCTACTGCTTAATGTGGTGGTTGGTGTGGTAGGGTAGGTGTTAACAAATATGTTTTGCGATTCCTCTTTTGTAGGGTTTCCTAATGTGGATCAAATTTGTGGATTTTCCTTGGGCTTTGGTATGGTAAAGTTGAGACATAAGTCATCATCCATCTCAATGCATTTCCTCATGCAATTCACCAATGAACTAGGTCTCATGTAGAAGACACTTGCTCATAATTTTCCATTCCTTATGCCATCAAGAAATAGCACTATCAATTTCTCGAGAGAAGGAAGTTGAAGATAACGTTCCATGTAATGTCTAAATCTTCTTATTGCTTCCCTCACTAACACTAGGGTCTTGTTGGAAGCATAGGAGCTCTTTGAGAGTATCATGTTTGATGCTAATACGTATGAATTCATTGCTGAATGTCTACAAGAGGTCATCCATGGTTCTAATTTCTTCCAATTGAGAATTTGAAACCATTCCATGGTAGGTCCTTTCAATGTTGGGCCAAAAGCATTATATTGAGTGAAGAATTCCTCCACCTTTTTGGACCTTTGGATTTTTCAAAATTTAGTCTCATGGGATCTAATGTTGATGGTACCATTGAAAAAATTCTGCATATTTTTCACAACTCCAATAGGTTAGAGAGATTTCTCTAGATCAGGCTTATGGATGATTGGATTAGAATTTTTCAACTCCCAAGATTGGTGCAACACTCTTGAATCTTCTATTGGAATCCAAGTTTTGGAAGAGTGGCTTCCCGTAAATGGAGTACATGTGATCATAGAGAGTAGAGACAGGAAAATACATCCATCCCTCCCCATCTATGTATGTTACCTCACCAGAAGTGGGACTCTTAACCTCATGGATTTGTACTCAATCACGTCCTTGCTCTAGAGGATGTGAAAAACACCAAAACATTAAACTAAAATCTTAAACATAGTATAACTTTATAACTCCACCAAGGGATTATCATGTGGGATCTATTGAGCTAACACTATCCTGGTAGTAATAACTAGATTTGTTGGATTTCAAGGACTAAAAAATCACACAAACAACACAAGGAGGAAGAACAACCTTGGAGAATAGCACAACAAGATTCTATTATTGATGGAATGAACAAAGATAAGTGAACTATTAGGGCTATCGACATATATACATACTGGTGGAAAAAAAACCTCCTAAAGAGGGGAAAACGTGCCTTGAGGATCCTAAGTGTGTTGAAACACATCATTGATGAAATCCATCAAAAAATCCATCTTGACATTGATGTGTTGAACAATAGACCTAGCAAACATGTACGAGGAAGTGTCAAGCTATGTGGAAAGAAAGAAATCCACAAAATAAAGTAAGCCCAAAGCTTTGGAAAAATCTTCAAACTTCTCCCTAGGCAAATCCTTTGTGAAAAGGTCTACAACATCATCCTGTGTAGACACATAAGCCAAACTGATCTCTCTAGTAGAGATTCTCCCCTTGACATACTAATACTATACCTCAATGTTCTTTTCATGAGCATTGGAACATATGTTCCTCGCAACTTCCATTGCACTCTAACTATTAGTAAAGATGGTGGTGGCAAAAAAGACTAAACAACACCCAAATCAAGAGAGAGGCATCTAAGACACACACAACAACAACAACAACAACAACAACAACAACAACAACAACAACAACAAAAACAACAACAACAACAACAACAACAACAACAACAACAACAACAACAACAACAACAACAACAACAAAAATTGCTACAAAATCTACCCTATACTAAGCCTCACGGCTATAAGTGGCCACCATAGGCTACTTCTTGCTCAACCATGATATGTCTGAGCTAGTAGCACAAAGCAAAAGCCACTAATGGATACATGAATGTCATAGCAACCATCCCATTCTAGGTCAAAAAATCATGTAAATTTGGTCGTAATGATCCCCCTTGGGATAAAGAAATCAAAGTAGCGAAGTACCATTTAGGCACCGAAAGACACACTTAACCACCTACCAATGCTTTCCACATATGCAATGCTCTAACAGATAGAAAATTGAGTACCAAGCCGAGTTATGCATACGTAAATCAAACATTCAATAGTGTACTGATAAAGAACATCATCAAATGCATCTCGAGCATCATGAAGACTCAACCTATAATCTATTTCCAAGGTAGTGTTAATAGTGTTTCAATATTCAAGGCCAATGTTGCAATATATTTTGTTTGGCACAAAGTTGCACCTCCATCAACTTGCATAAAATGAATGCCCAAAAAATGATGCAAATGCCCTGAAGCTGACATCTCAAAAGAGGCATGCAAATTAGCCTTAAATTCAACAACATGATTTTCATTAGAACTAGTGAGAAGCATATCATCAACATACATCATCTCCACACTTGAAATATAAAGTGCTTTGAGTTTGGTTGTTCTCAAATCCATGTGCTAGCAAGTAGGTGTGCATCTTTTTCTACCAAGCACGTGGTGCTTGCTTCAATCCATACAATGCCTTTTTCAACTTGTACACTTTATTTTCATGCCCTTTTTGCACAAAACCATGAGGGCTGAAATACATACACTTTTCCATGTAAATCACCATTCAAAAACATTCCAACCATGATGATTTGCAAATGCACAAATGCTATGAATAATGGTCATTCACCATGTGGGAGAAAAGTTCTCATCAAAATGAATACCCTTATTTTCATCATAACCTTTGGAAAGAAGCCTAGCCTTATACCTATCAACCATTCCATCAGGCTTATGTTTCAGCTTATACACCCATTTGGTACCTATAGCCTTTTTGGTTGGAGGCAAGTCACATAAAGGCTGGATACCATTCTTATAATAGCATCATATTTTGATTGCATAGTAACCATCCAAATTTTCTAAATTCTATGCTTTATCAAAAGAAATAGGCTAATTTTCATCACAAATACTAGAGACTGTTGGAGTTAGACGTCTGCGGAAGCACGCGAACAGCACAAGGAAGAAGAAGAAGCTTGGAGCACAACACACAAGACTGAATGTATTACTAGAGAATGTACAAAGATAAGTAGCCCATTAGGGCAATAGGCGTATATACAAGCTGGGGGAAAAAAACCTCATAAAGAGGGAAAAAAGTGCCCCGGCAGTCCTAGAGTGTTCACACACATCACTACCTAAATATATCAACAAATCCCCCCTGGGAGTGATGCGGTGAACAAGGAGCTGGCACTCATGTATAAGGAAGTGCCAAGCTATGTGGAAATCACTCCACAAAAGGAAGTAAGCCCAAAGCTTTGCGGAAAGCTTCAAACTTCTCCCTAGGCAGAGCCTTCGTGAAAAGGTCTGCAATGTTCTCCTGCGTGGGCACATATGCCAAGCTGATCTCCCCAGCAGAGAACCTCTCCCTGACATAGTGATAATGCACCTCAATGTGCTTAGTGCGAGCATGGAACACAGGGTTCCTCGCAACTGCCAATGCGCTCTGACTGTCAGTGAAGATGGTGGTGGCAGAAGACTGGCCAACACCCAAATCAGCGATAAGGCGTCTGAGCCACACACACTCAACAGTCGCTGTGAAAGCTGCCCTATACTCAGCCTCACAACTGGAAGTGGCCACAGTAGGCTGCTTCTTGCTCAACCAAGATATACATGAGCTACCAAGCATGAAGCAAAAACCACTGGTGGACACACGAGTGTCATAGCAACTAGCCCAATCTGAGTCAGAAAAAGCATGCAAATCTGGCGGTAGTGATCCCCCCTTGGGATAAAACAACCCAAGTAGCCGAGTACCACTCAAGTAGCGAAAGATGCGCTTAACCGCTTTCCAATGCGTGACTCCTGGGCAATGCATGAACCTGCTCATCTGTGAGACAGCAAACTGAATATCTGGCCGAGTAATGCATAAGTAAATCAAGCATCCAACAGCCTGCTGATAGAGAACAGCATCAAATGCATCTCCAGCATCATGAAGACTCAATCGTAAACCTGTCTCCATAGGAGTGGCAATAGGCTTACAATCTTCAAGGCCAAAACGCTGCAATAATGTGTCAATATATTTCGTTTGACACAAAGCCATTCCACCATCAACGTGCATAAACTGAATGCCCAAATAGTGATGCAAATGCCCCAAATCAGACATCTCAAATGAGGCATGCAAATCAGCCTTGAAATCAGCAATATGCTTCTCAAGAGGACCAGTGAGCAGCATGTCGTCTACATAGACAACAATGATCAGAAGCACATCATTAGCACGCTTAACATATAAGGTGCTTTCAGTTGGACTGTTCTCAAAACCATGTGCAATTAGATAGGCATGTATTTTCTCATACCAAGCACGTGGTGCTTGCTTTAAACCATATAACGCCTTCTTTAACCTGCACACCTGGTTTTCATGCCCTTTCTGCACAAAGCCACGGGGCTGAAAAACATACACTTCTTCATGCAAGTCACCATTCAGAAATGCTGTTTTAATGTCCAACTGATGTACATTCCAACCATGATGGGCTGCAAGTGCACAAATGCTCCGAACAGTAGTCATACGGCATGTAGGTGCAAAGGTCTCATCAAAATCAATGCCTCTTTCCTGCGCATAACCCTTTGCAACAAGCCTAGCCTTATACCTGTCAACTGTACCATCAGGTTTACGCTTCAGCTTGTATACCCACTTAGTGCCAATGGCCTTCTTGCCAGGAGGCAAGTCACATAAAGACCATGTACCATTCTTCATTATAGCATCATATTCAGATTGCATAGCAGCCATCCAATTTTCTGAATTTTGTGCTTCATCAAAAGAAACAGGCTCATTCTCATCACAGAGACTAGATGCAGCCATAGCATAGCAAT
This sequence comes from Ceratopteris richardii, assembly GCA_020310875.1. NCBI lineage: Eukaryota > Viridiplantae > Streptophyta > Polypodiopsida > Polypodiales > Pteridaceae > Ceratopteris > Ceratopteris richardii. The sequence goes on from CM035414.1 coordinate 106,086,385, forward strand.
CTGATGCAAAGGAGGTACTATGAGAGCCTGAACGAGTACGATATGACAAAGGTGCATCTAATTTGCTGTCATGCAAAGTCTGCACCAGCCATTTTGGCATAGTTTTTGCCTGTTCAATATCAGCTCTCTCATCAACAAGTGCATCATGTAAATCTGCATCAGAAATGGAATGATCTGCATCATCATATGAAACCTGCAAAGGCTGAGAAGTTGCCTCATTAGGACCAGCGTTAGCCTGTCCACCTGTAAAAAGAGGCATCAAAGTATCATACATGTCTTTGGAGCTAACAGATGTCTCCTTAGTACATGAAAGCAATGGCTGAATAGCATCTTCCACAAAGACAACATCACGGCTAACCAGAATGCGTTTAGTCTGTGGATGATACAGACGATAGCCTTTACTTTCAGAACTGTACCCAACAAAAATACATTTTACTGCCTTATCATCCAATTTTCTGCGATGTTGTTCAGGCACTAATGCATATGCCAAACAACCAAAAACACGCAGATGAGCAACAGATGGCTTGCGGTCATGCCAAGCCTCATATGGAGTGATAGACTGCAACGCTTTGGTGGGACACCTGTTCAGTACATATGCTGCACACATGACAGCCTCAAGCCAGAAACTATGTGGTAAAGCCTGACTTTTGACCATGCACCTCGCCATCTCCATGAGTGACCTGTTCTTTCGTTCAACAACTCCATTCTGTTGAGGTGTATACGGCACTGTACACTGGTGTTTTATCCCACGTTCAGCCAGAAATGCATTAAAATCTGAAGACATATATTCCCCCCCTCGATCAGAACGGAGGGTGCCCATTTTACATGCTGACAGATTTTCAGCCAAAACCAAAAACTGTTTGAAGCACATGAACACTTCGGACTTTGCTTTGAGTGGATATACCCATGCATGCCTGGAAAAATCATCAATGAAAGTCACGAAGTAAAGGTAATTTCCAAAAGAGGGTGTCTGCATAGGACCACAGACATCACTATGTACAAGCTGCAATTTCTGCATAGCCCGAACTGAACCATCTTTTGGAAAGGAAGAACGCTGCATTTTGCCCAAAATACAGCCTTCACAAACATGTTTTCCAGGTGCCTCAAGTTTGGGCAAAGAGGACACCATTTCAGATTTCTGCAGGCGTAACAAACTAGCAAAATTCAGATGACCAAAGCGTGCATGCCAAAGCTTTGCATCTGACATAGCCTGAGAATCATGAACTGCACATGCCAAATCATTCACAGATCTTTCATAGTCTATGAGCTTATACAGCCCACGACATAAAATGCCAGAAGCAATAATCACATCGCCATTTGAGAGATCATGGACTGTACACCTATCATCAACAAATTTCACAACCAAGCCAATCTTGGCTAATGCAGAAACTGATAACAGATTCTTTTTGATCCCTGGCACAAATAAAGCATCTGACAAAGTGAAAGAACTACCATCAGCAGTAGTGAGAATGATCTTACCAACTCCCATAACAGGATAAGCGGAGTTATTGGCGCATGTGACAGTATTCCCTGTAGGAGCAGGCTCAAGTGAAGAGAAGAAACTGCGCTGCGAGGTAATATGTTTGGTCGCCCCACTGTCAAAGTACCAAACATCTGAGTCTACTGCAGACATGCACTGATCATGAGAAGATGGGTCAAAACTGCAGACAATAGTAAACGCCCATTCTTCTTCCTGCACAAGATTTGCAGACTCTGTTTTTGGTGTAGAGGCCTCTGCAACAACCATTCCAGCCTCTTTCTTCTTTGCCTCTTTAGCAGCCAGTTTTGGACAGTTCTTTATAATATGATCATTTCCTTTACAGTACTTGCAGAACAATTTCTGCTTTTCTGATTTCTTTTCATCTTTATCCTGGTTCTTCGATTGTGCAGCATTTGCAGATTTCTGCTTACTAGTAGAAGAGCTCCATTTTCCTTTGCCCTTCTGACTAGCCAGGAAAGCTTGATCTGCAACACGCATAATGGACCTGTTCTGCCTGGACTGATCTTCCTGCAACAGAACAGAGACTAATTCCTCAAATGACAAGGCATTCGGATTGCCTTTCATCATCAACCAAAGAGTAGAGGCAAAACTCTGTTATGAATCAGGAAGACCATTCAGAACGGTCTGCACAAGTGAGCTATCTGGTATAACCTCATCAGCAGAAATCAATTCTTCCTTCAGGTCTTTGATCTTTGTAAGAAAACTGTCCATAGAATCACCTTCATTCATGTGCTCACTCTCCAACTGTTTTCGGAGGTAAGCAACACGAGCCTCATTCCTAGCCTGGTACAAAGTGGTAAGTGTATCCCAAGCATCCTTTGCTGTTCTGCAAGAGCGAATGTGAGGAATAATGGCACGTTTGACAGACAAAGCTATCAATGCATGTGCCTGGGCATCTCTGCCATCCCAACGAATCTGCTCTATAGTAGGTGCAACAGAAACAACAGCACGAACAGGAATCTGCGGAATATCATCTTCGACACCATCTTCATCAGCTCCAACACCTGTATTTGCAGTACCTGTCGTTACAGGTGTAACAGGACGTCTTTCAACACCCTGCACAATGTTCCACAATCCTTTTGCAACCAGTACATGTCGCATCATATAAGCCCATAATGGGTAGTTGGTACCATCCAACTTATCCTCAACAGCCAACATACGGAATACATCACTGCTTTCAGCCATGGCCGGTGACTAAAATACCTTGATGCAGAAAATTGACTGTATCTAAAAAAGTTGAACGGAACTGCCCAAACGAGTTCTGCTAGACCTGTAGCAGACTTCGAGAAGCTTAAACTGGCGAACAGAAACTGGTATATACCTTTGGCACAAAAGGACGAAATAGCCTGCACAAGCACTGCGATAGTGCGTTTGGAGGCCGAAACGAGCTCAGATCGCGATTTTGGCACCACACAGCAAAGCTGTTTTGATCTCGGAAACACCTTGAGTATGCTCACCAAATTTCGTGCGAATCTGAGACTGCAAACGGAGGAGTGTCGACGGCGCCCTAGAAGAAGCGACGACCTGCTCTGATACCAATTGTTGGAGTTAGACGTCTGCGGAAGCACGCGAACAACACAAGGAAGAAGAAGAAGCTTGGAGCACAACACACAAGACTGAATGTATTACTAGAGAATGTACAAAGATAAGTAGCCCATTAGGGCAATAGGCGTATATACAAGCCGGGGGAAAAAAACCTCCTAAAGAGGGAAAAAAGTGCCCCGGCAGTCCTAGAGTGTTCACACACATCACTACCTAAATATATCAACAGAGACAACCATTGTAGAACAATCTCATGCAAAAGAAACACTATGAGAACCTCAACAAGTACAATATGACAAATGTGCATCTAATTTGTTATCTCTCAAAATCTGCATCAATCATTTAGGCATGGTTTTTGCATATTCTATGTAAGCTCTCTCATCAATAAGTGCATCACATAAATCCACATTAGAAATGGAATGATGCAATCATAGTGCCCATATGTAGAACACCACAATTATGTATGATGCCCTCAAGAAAGTTGTACAATGACATTAGCAATTCTAGTAGACTCTACATGTTTTCCAAGTACTTCTAGTTCCATCAATTCTAAATGTCCACATTCATTTCTAATATTAATTTGGTGAGAAGATTGTTTTATATCTCAAATGATTGCAATTCATCATAACCATATTTACCTATTAACATAAAATGAATTAACAAATCTAGTAAATTATTTTCTTTTTAATGAACCAAAAAATGAAGTAAATATGCAACTACAGAGATTCATATATTTTAATTATGGAAGAGAACATAGGAGCAATAGTAGAGAAGATAAAAAAAATATAGTAGAATTTCAAAAATTTGCTACTAATAGCAAGTGCAAAGATGATGGCATTGTCCACCCATGTGCTCTCAAGGTAGAGCTCAAATTGTGAACTAGACAACTGAAGATAGGTACTTACAAGGCTGAGGTATGCTCACTCAGTTGGATGTCTAGGGTAGAGAAAAAGTCATTTTTATATAGGCTAATGGAGAGGTGTGTCCTTCCATGGATGGCTAGACATGGAGGATAGAACATGGGTGACCAACACCCACGTAATCCCTTATGCAACTTAGGTTGGTTCAATGGACCTAACAAATATGAATGATCATGGAATATTCCATGGAATATTCCCTTTATTGGCATGTAGGGGTGCCCTCAAACCCCTGTTAGGGAGGCCACTGGCCCCTTAGGAACCCGCCACTAGGGGGATCGCTAACCTTGGGACCCAATAGATAGGGCTACTGATCACTGCCCCAAACCCCACAATTGGGGACCCTAGTAACTCCCTTTCCTTACAACACCTTAGATGTTCCAATTTGACCTTCATCCCACATGCAATTTGGGATTCCCATCAATTGGTTAATGCATGATTGACTTATCCTCATAATGAGGACCTTATAAACTATGCATTACTATAACAATCATGAAGGTAGAAATCTGTCATATACTAACACTGCCCTCAATATTTATCAAATGATAAATCAAGTAGGCCTGAGTTATGCACATTTGTTGAAGATGCCTATTGAACTACTCTTTTCCAAGTGCTTGTGTGAATATATCATTGCAATTTGCCTCTGTTGAAAAATATTTGATGTCCACAATGTCATCTTCTATTAGCTCATGAACATAATGGTATTGCGCTTCTATATGCTTGGTGCAAGCACAAAATATTGGGTTCTTTTCAATGTCCATACAACTTTGATTATCACATTTAGTTGCCATTTGTGATGGAAAGCATAGATCAACAAGAATTCTCCTTAACCAAATTGCCTCACAAGAGGCAAAGCAAGCTATTTTATACTCTACTTTAGTGGAGAAGAGTGTGAGAGTCAGATGTTTCCTGCTTCCTCAAGAAAATATTTCTGAACCAAGTGAGAAATAATGTTGAAAAATTGATTTTCTAGAATCACAAGCTCTAGCCCAATCTGAATCACAATACCCTTTAAGTTTATCACCTCTAATATAAAGAATTCCAAAATCCAAGGTTCATGCAATGTACCTTAGAATTTCCATGCTTGCATTCCAATGGATCTCTTTTGGTTTGCTAGAGAATCTTCTCAATACTCCAAAAACATAGCAAATATCTCATCTAGTGTTGCCCAAATAGATAAGACTCCCAACAAGGTTTTTGTACTTCTTAGCATCTACCTCTAATGTATCATCATCTATTGAAAGTTTAAGACTAACCTCCATAGGTGTGCTAGTGGCTTTGCATTCCATCATCCAAAAAGCTTGAAGGATTTTTGTAGCATATTTTTTGTTCTTATATGAAAAATCCTATCATCCTTTTTCCATACTTCAATGCCAAGGTAATAGTGGAGTAGCCTGAGATCTATCATATAAAACTCATTGCTCAAGCTATCATGACTTTGTTTGATGAAATATCCATGATCTCTTGTAATGATCAAATCATCTACATACAAGATGACAATTATTAGTTGGCTATCTTTTCTCATAACATAGAAATTAGGATTAAAAGTGCTTCTTTGAAAGCCTATCTTTTGGAAAAAAAAATCAAATCATTGGTACCAAAGCTCTTAGAGCTTGCTTAAGGCCATACAATGCCTTCTTAATTCTACAAACCTTATGTTTTGAATAGGTACCTCAAACCTTGGTGGTTGAGAAACATATACCTCCTCCTTGAGGTATATCCATAAGAATCCTACAAATTGTAGTCATTCAAGTTTTTGGTGCAAATGTCTCTTGGACATCAAATACTTTCACTTGTGAGAATCCTTGTGCAACGATGACCTTTTTACTTCTCTAAAGTACAATATACTTTGTATTTTTCTTTCCAAATACACTTAGTTCTAATTACCTTTTGCTTTGGTGGTAAATCAACCAATTCCCAAGTTTCATTCTTTAGTATGCTATCATACTCAGCCTTTATTGTTGCTCTCCACTTAGGGTCTTTGAGTGCTTCATCTATAGTTATGGGTTCTTTTATTGATCCCATAATTTTAGCCATAAGAGCCATATTGACAATATGATGCAAGGCTCTTTGTTGCTCCTCAATCCCTGTTTGATCTATGCAATCCATTTGAAGATGAATCTAGAACAACACCTTGAGAATTATGATCATCAAAGAGTTGGTGTGCCCACTTTGGTAGTGGTTTATGTTGTGTAACAACAATGGATTGGTTCTTTTGGTGGAGGAATGTCATTATCTGATGTCTCCTCCTCATCTATCTTGACCTATCTATGGGAAGACACAAGGTAAGTTATTTTTTCAGTTGATGACATAGTGGGTTTGCATATGTTATCTATTAGATGTGGCCACTCATGAAATACCCCATCATAGCTGATAATGATCTTCTTTGCCTTTTGATCCCAAAGTCTATATGCTTTATGCTCTTCATGATATCATAAGAATTTTGATCCTAAGTTAGTTCTTGTTGATTTAGGTATATTTGAATTAAAAAAAAACATCCAATAATTTTGAAATGCATAACTGAAGGCTTTTCACCATAGTATGCTTCTTGAGGAGTAATGTCATGTAGTGCCTTTGGGTCACATCTATTCAAAATGTACATATTTGTATTAGCTTCTACCCAAAATGAATCACCATATCTTGAGCTTTCAGTATGCAGCAGGGCATTTTAACTACTATCATATTTTGTCTCTCAACAACACCATTTTCTTGATGAGTTTGGGTTGTGGTAAGCTGCCTATTGATTCCAATATGAGCATTGGGATTGTTGAATTATATTGATAAGAAGTTTCCTTTTTGAGTAGTATGAAACTTCTTTAGTTTTCTAAGTGTTTCATTTTCAACAATCTTGTGCCACATTTAAAAATTTTCAAATGCATTAGCCTTCTACTAATAAATACACCTACACCTTTCTACTATAATTGTTATGTATTAGTAAAAAGTAGAGAGATCCTCCCAAAGTATGAGTAGAAAATTTACCATATAGATCAACATGTGCCAGCTCTAGAAGAGCTTGATCTTGATTGCTACTCTCTTTTGGGAATGCCTTCCTTGGTTGTTGCCTATCATGCAAGCTTCATATGGTTCTTGCAAATCTAAAAATGCGGGTAAATGTGTTGCCATCCCTACCACGTCGTAGCATAGGGCACACTTCACACACTTATAATTTAGCAATATGCAAAGATTAAACCTCAACTTAGTTGCAATTGTTGACATAAGAAAATGTAATGGATGGATGTCAATTAGAGTGTCAAAAGTATCTCCTCTCATTAGCTTCCTAGAACAAGCATGTCCTTCTCCAAGTGCAAGATCCTTGATGTTTGATGGGGTTGGGTACTAGCAGATCAACTTGGAAGCATTGGAGAGATCATTGATGAAGAGCAGATAGTGAGGCAAATCATCAATGGAATAAAGGAAGAAAAAAAATGGGAAGCTTTCACCACAACCATGGAACTCTACATGGACATGCAGATTCTTGATTTCAACACCCACATGGGACAATTGTTCACAAATGAGGCAAAGCTTATGAAGAATGAAAATAACTCAAAAGGTAATCAATCCTCTAACCTATATATAGATAAGAACAAGAATAAAGATAGCAAAGGCAAAGGTAAAAAGTCTGATGATGAAAGTAGTACCTCTCAAGAAAACTTTGCAAGAAGAGGTAGAGGCTCAAGAGCAAGAGGTAGAGGAGGAAGACACGGCAGGAGGAGAACTCAAAGCTCCTCTCCATGTGCCATATGTATCCTAACTAATCACATTACTGAGAATTTTTTCAAGAATCCTAGAAATCAAAGAGGAAGAAGTTACAACAGAGGAGGCTATGGAAGCTCAAGAGGCAGATTCAACAACAACAATGGTTACAACAACAAATTATATAACAACATTTACTATCAAGGAGGATCTAGAGGAAAGAGAGACTACAACAACTATGCAGAGGATCAAACTCAAGAGGACTCATTACTTCTGATGAACATGACCATGGAGCAAGGTAAAACAGATGAACATGTATTCTATATAGACTCAGGCTGCTCAAATCATGTAGCAAGGAATGTGACTCTACTCTCACACTTGGAGGATCCAAGGAATAGACATGAAGTCTAAATAGGAGATGACACAAGGTATTCAGTGGAGAAGTTAGGAAATGTGAAGACTTCAGATGGTAACATGAACCTACTGAGCAACGTATTGTATGTGCAAACTCTCAAAAAATCTCATTAGTGTAGGTTAGATTGTTGAGAAAGGATTACCAGACAGATTCACAAAGAATGGAGCATTTGTAGAGGATCCACATTAGGGATTCAAGAGGATAGAGAGAGGAGAAAATTAAGGTAGACTATTTACATTTGAGTTCCAAATACTAGGAACATTCCATTATTCAATTATGGTAATCAAACCTTATCAAGATTGTAAATTTGGCACAAGAGGTTAGCTCATGTAGGTGAAAGGGCCTTGAAGCAAATCACTAGGGATCAGAGTGTGCTTGGTCTACCAAATATCTCCAAACAACACATGATATACAAATGTAGTGCTTGTCAATTTGGCAAGTCTCACAAACAACCATTCACAAAGAAGGGATGCATTCATGGGGACCTATTGGAGCTAGTCCACACAGATGTATGGGGACCAAGCAAGGAGCCTTCAATCTCTAGATCCAAGTATTATGTGTCATTCATTGATGATTGTATTAGATGGAAAATACTATATTTTATGAAGCATAAAGATGAAGTGTTCTCTTGTTTCAAGAAATATCTAGCACTCGTAAAAAATCAAACAGGTAACACTTTGAAGAGGCTAAGGTCAGATGGAGGGGGAGAATATTTCTCCCATGACTTTGATTCTTATCTTCAAGAGAGAGGAATCAAAAGAGAAAGTACAACTAGGTATACCCTAGAGGAAAATGGAGTGGTAGAGAGAAGAAATAGAACCATAATAGAGGTTGTAAGGTCAATGCTAAATGAGAGGAAGTTGGCCAATTACTTATGGGCAGAGGCTATATCCACATCCACCTATCTGATCAATATAATCCCATCAAAAGCATTGTATGGGATGAGACCTTATGAAGCATGGAATGGAAGATGACCTAGCCTTGATCGGATCTTTGGGTGCATAGCATATGCACACATACCTTCAGAAATAAGAGGCAAATTAGACCCAAAGGCAGAGAAATGCATATTCATTGGTTATGACTGTAATAAAAAAGGTTATATGCTATCTAATCTAAGCAATAAAAGTTTCATTATAAGTAGAGATGTTGTTTTTGATGAAAAAAATCTTGTTTTGAGGATGATTGCAGGAAAATCAAACTTTCCTATGACCTAGAGGAAGACTTTCCACCATTGTCAAAGAGAAATGAGCATACACATGAAGAATCAAGTGATTCTGAAGAAGAATAGAAGACTTCAAGAAGGGAAATGAACTCTTGGAACTCCAAAGGCAAAGCCAAAGTGCAAGAGATGAGAGATGTGGCAGAATCATCTCAACAAACCATAAGGAGGTCTACTAGATAGAAAAGGAAACCAGAAAGGTATGGTTATGACACCTCTTTAGTCACTAAGCATTCAATTTACATAGCATAGGATATAAACTCAAAAGAGCCATCTACATATGAAGAAGCCAAGAAGAATTCAGAATGGAGAGATGCTATGGAAGAAGGGATAGAAGCTCTACAAGAAAATCAGACTTGGGAATTGGTTCACAAGAACCATCTATAAAGGTAATTGGATCAAGATAGATTTACAATGTAAAGAAGAATTTTGATGGCTCAAATAACAGGTATAAAGCAAGGCTTGTAGCCAAAGGGTTTGCACAAACCCAAGGCATTGACTATGAAGAGACATTCTCACCTGTGGAAAAAATGCCTTGCATCTTCCAAAACTTGGAAGGTATATCAAATGGATGTTAAAAATGATTTTCTAAATGGTTGGATTTTAGAGGAGGTATACATGGCTCAACCTCTTGGCTTTGAAGATCAATCATATCCAAAATATGTATGCAGGTTAAGGAAAGCCTTGTATGGCTTGAAGCAAGCTCCCAGAGTTTGGAATAATAGACTTGTGACTTACTTGCAAGATAAAGGTTTTATCGTAAGCAAGGCAGATCCTTCCCTCTTCATTAAGAGGAACCACTCAAAGGTCATATACTTTTGTGTATATGTGGATGACATAATCATTATAGGTAATGATGTAGATGGAATCAAGAGGATCAAAGATCAAATGAAAGAAGAGTTCAAGATTAGTGATCTTGGAATTCTCACATACTTCTTAGGTTTGGAAGTAGTATATATAGAGAAAGGTATGTTCCTAACTCAAAGAAAGTACATTGGAGATATGCTTACCAAATTCAAGATGGAAAATACAAAGGTTGTAGGTACACCCATGGAGGTAAATATGAATCTAAGTGCTCATGAAGGTGAGTTAATTGAAGATGTTACTAGTTATCAAAGCTTAGTTGGAAGCTTGAATTATGCTACTCTAACTAGAGTAGATATTTGCTATGGAGTTAGTGTGCTAAGTTAATTCATGCACACTCCAAAGAAGCCTTACATGGAAGCATCCAAGAGAATATTGAAGTATTTTAAGGGTACAATCAATGAAGGATTGTACTATCCATGTACATCTGATATAGATATCAAGCTCTTTTCTGATTCAGATTTGGTAGGTTCAAAAGATGATAGGAGAAGCACTTCAGGCTACCTTACTTTTGCAGGTACCAAATTCATTTCATGGTCTCCCAAGAAGCAACCTACAATTGATCTTTCACCAACAAAAGCTGAATAGATAGGAGTCACAAATGCTAATCAAGAAGCTATGTGGATTAGGACCTTACATATAGATTTAGGGTTGAATACTTCTACTCCACACATATTTGGAGACAACATTAGTTCATTACATCTTGCTGCTAATGCTATCTATCATGCTAGGACCAAGCATATAGAAGTTCATTAACATTATGTCAGGGAAAAGATAATGAGTAAAGAGATACAACACTCATATGTATCCACACATCAACAATGTGCAGATATGATGAAAAAAGCATTGGATGGAAGCAAATTCAATAGATTCAAATCTATGATTGGACTACAGGAAATCATGAAGGACTGAAGACTCAAGCATCTTAGGCTTGAGTGGGAGCTGTCGGTGCAATTAACAAGCTTAAGTGTTTTGATAATCATTTAGGACTACACATCATTTTATCTCTTCATAAGAAGGAACTTCATATGAACCTATGGTAGTCATTTTGGACATAGTAACTTTGGATAAATGTAAAAGCAAGGTGAATACAGAATCTTGTGAAGTTAGGGAGATGAATCCATGACTCACATGGTAGAAAGAATCAATTCAAATAATCCTTAAAGTGTAAGAACACTTTTGGGTGAGGGAAAATTCAAATTCAAACTTGGAGCATGTGTATAAATACACATATGTTTAGTCACGAGATAAGTGAGTCATTCTGAGAGGCATTGAGCTACTTCAGTGAGCATACATTGAGATCATCTCTTGTATGAGTATTCCACTACACTTTTCTTGTATCATATGTTCATTAGCATATATATTTTGATACATTTCTTCAAGTATATCTTTGTCTACTGTTCTCTACAACATCAACATCATTATAGTGATTTTGTGGAATTGATTTCTCTATATGTACTCCATCATTTGTTGTGATTTAACTTGGATTAGTAAGAATAAAGTGTCTACTATTTGCATATCATTTTTTAGTACATTTGGTTCAGAGGATCTCGGGATATGAATAATAGAAGGTGACTATGTTTGCACACCTTCTAGATCCTAAAATGTCGAGATGACCTCCATGGCCTGTTAGATTCATTTCTCAGTGTATGTTGTAGATAATTGATGAAATAACTTGCTTTAGTTAGCTAGAACTCCAATTAGATGTGTGAAAAATCTCTCTAGTCAATTCATACCAGGTTGCGAGTTTTGAGCAAAACACTGAGCACTTCTATTCCGAAAATAGATGGTTTCTTCACATTTCTAGTACATGCAAGTTATCTGTTTTGATGCAAATTTTTGGGAATGATGCTCCAAGACACTTAGTGATTCCAAATGCATTATTGTGAAGCTAAAGAAGTCTATTAAGCATCCTTGAGTTAACTTGGTAGGTGTAGAGAAGGTTTTTTGCAACACCAGCTCATCTCTGGAACCTACCTATCCATCTCATCACAATGGTATCAAAGTCAATGTGGTTGTAGAGAGCTCATGGAGGAGGCCGATAGTGAAGAGTACACAAGAAGGCATGATTCACAAACGACCTTAGATTGCTACAAAAATTGATGTGAAGGTAGAAGGTGTCTAAAATATTTTTATGAATTATGCCTTTATCACATATTTTCTGAGATTTCTATTTTGGAGCCATCTCGACCTCTGTTTCAAGCCCAAAGGATGGGGACAATAGAAAAACCAAGTCAGTTTGAAAAGCTATAACTTGCATCCTATTCAGCAACACCCAGATACTCTAGATCCAAAATTTCAAGTGATTTCGTGTACTGTCGATCCAAGAAAATTGTGTTTTTCTGAGATCGTATTGTCACATCATAGTGTGATAGTGTTCAAGCAGAAGTACTGCTTGTAGTGTTTTTGCAGTGTTTTGAATTGCTACATAAATGGAAAATGCTGATGAAATGAGTCAGCTTATGAGCGACAAGCTAGACAAAAACATCTTTCATGCTTGGAGATCCAAAATGATGAGTTTTTTGATGGGAAAGGCTACTAGAAGTACATTAAGGAGAGAATGAAAATGCTCCACAATTGCCAGAGAGGAATCAGACTACGAACCAATTAAAAACCTTAGTGAGGACTCAAATTCCCAAAGCAAACCTAATTCTGAGAAGGTATTCTACTATGGTAGAGGAAGAGGTAGAGGTAGAGGCTTCGAAAGTGGAAGAGGAAATAGTAACCAAGACCAAGGTCAACAACAGAATCATGCAAGAGATAGAGAATAGTTTTGAGGTAGGGGGAGCCAAAGAGGCTACAAAATTTTCCAAAGAAAGGATTCAAGTAATGGAAATAAAGCATGCTAGAATTATGGGAAACCTAGACACTTTGAACATGATTACAATTTGAAGAATCAAATAACAGAAGGCTGCAAAACAACTATGCATCCAAAAGTGCAGATGATTTTGAGAAATTGTTCATGGTCCAACATCATATGATGAATACAATGTTTATTGACGTTTTGAAATCAAATGGTTATGTCTAGTATGTTGATTGAGCTGCTTCAAATCACATGACTAGTCATGTAGAATGGTTTAGTAGTTTGTAGAAATTGCTAGTTCTTGCATATGTTGAAATAGGTAATGACACATCACATCCTATCGAGCATACAAGGAACATAGCACTATCTATGGAGGACAGGAAGGTAAAGTATCTTGCTCGTGGGCTGCATGTTCAGAATATAACAAAAAATCTGGTTTCTATTGGACAAATGGTTGACCATGGATTACAAGTTGGGTTCAATGCTGATGGGTTATATGTAGAAGAGTACAAATAGGATGGAAGATTGATTGCCAAAGGAAGAAAAGTGGATAGGATGTTGTTGACACTCAAGGTCAAGCACAAGGCATAGGAACATGTCGAAGAATTGGACACATAACAAGAGGGAGCAAGTAGGGAGCTCCAAGAAGTATATGTCAAATTTTTAGAAGAAATCCCTAAAAAGACAGTGATTTTGATAAGTAAAAACCATTGTAAATATCATTTCACATTTTTCAAACTCCACTTTGTTCAAGCCAAGGAGACCTCGAGCTTGAGGAGTACTAGAAGTATCTACATACTAATTTTCATAATTTTTAGACTCCATTTGAGCCCTCAAATAAGCCTTGGAACCTAATTTTTAATTAGGCAAGACACTAGGTCTGGATAGGGCCAAAAATAGTAAAAAAACTATAAAAAGAGCTAGAGACCTCATTTTTGGCGTTAGCTTATTACAAATTGAAGCTTTTATAAGAGAGTTCTTTGGTAATAGAAAGCTTTCCATTGTTCCTCTCTTTGTTCTTACCTTGTGTGCACGTGTGTGTGCATGCTCATGTGCTTCTCACTCATGCACTTGTGCCTTCACTTGCTCATGGTTGTCATACCATTCCTCATGTCTTCACAAATTGACATTTATGAGGTGGATCTCATCACATTGATACTCACCATTATGTTAGAGTAACACCAAATTTGACACCGTTTTGGGGGAGAGAGCTTTGAGGATGAGCGTTGTGACGATAAGACGTAGAGTTGCGATGTTGGAAGGTAAAAAATAGAAATTTTCTGTTTAGTTTCTGATTTTTTTTCTCCACCTTCATCATTATCATCATCAACAACTTCTCCCATCTTCATCTTTCCATAAAATTTCTGTTTTTCGACTGTACATTCACCTCGTTTTTCATTTGTGGATGTGAGCAAGAAGCTTAGAGGGAGTTTAGAGCTAGAATGCTGAACAAATATTCTTGAGCAAGAGCTTCACACTCTTAATACACTAAAAGTTTGAGTAACCAGTCACACATGTGAGATGACCTATGACAGGGTATAGTGAGTTTGTATATAGAGTTTTCTTCTACAGGGACATAACAGTGACAAGAGGGCACACAATGCACATATTTGCAAAAAATTTTGAAGTTGGACTTCAAAAAGACTAAGTATCATGATTGGTTGAGTTTAGGCATCGCGATACCAAAATTCTCATGTGTCATGATACTTGGAAGGTATCATCTATTGTTGATACCTCATACTCCTCGTGTATCATGATAGTTGGCAGGTATCATGTATCGCTGGGTTGAGTATCCCGACCATCTAGTATCGTATGTCACCAATACTTCTGAAGTTTCATGTATTGTGAGAAGGTCGATATCGTATTGTGGGGTCAAGTATCATGCATTGATGTCAATTCCTAGTATCGCGTATCAAGTATCATCCCACTATCAAGTATTGTGTATCATGTGACCTCAAGTATCGTATCAAGAAAAATTGGTATCATGTGTCGTTGCACACTTGAGTATCATGTATCATGTTGGAGCCAGGTATCGTATCGTGAGGATAAGTATCATGTATCATTGGAAAAGCCTGTATCATGTATCGTGGTGATATGAAGTATTGTATCGTGAAATTCTAAGTATCGCCAAAACTCAAGTATCGTATCGTTATACCAAGTATCATGTATCATTTGCTATGAAGTATCCTGTATCACGTGAAGAGATTGGTATCGTGTATTGCAAAATTTTGGAGTTAATTTGGGTAATTGTTTCAAGCAATTGAGGTGTCTTGGATCCCTTAAGAGATCCTGTTTGCCAAGGGAGCTCCCAAGGATTTTGAGCAATACAAAGGGGAAAATTGGGACTAATAGACAAAGCTTATGAAGCTTAGATTAGGTAGAGATCTAGGAAGGGATAGACAAAGCATTAGACCTTCAGAGGCTAGTGTCAACAATACAACAAGGTCATGGGCACAACATCTTAGTGGTTATCTGTACGTGCTAAGTTTGAAAACAAGTGATTCAGAAATGTCTTTTAGCATGGAGAGACCGGTAAGTAGTGAAGGCACAACCTATTTACAAACACCAGAGGGGGCCTATAAAACACAATTGGAATATATCAGGACCAATCGATTAGGTGCATGCATATATGAGGATGGTCTGAGGCAATCGATTGTCCAACTTAAAAATCCTGATCAACCCTTTGGACTTGAACACACAGTGGTTAAATTTGAAGAGGGTTCATACATTGATAAGCAAGGAACCATGTATGTGGTTATGAGCTTACCAGACAGGATAACTGAGTTTAGAAATGTTATTCCCAAGAATGAGATATGAGACCTAGAGCAAGAAGATCTAGGAGTAGAACCCAAGACACCCTGCAAAAAATCTATCTTGACCAGGGTAATTATCCCAGAGTGGATTCCCCAAGGCAACAAAAGCATATAATGAATCATCAAGGGTAGATCAATATTGGAAGCTATTATTGATATTTGGGAAGGTCTCGATTTTTCTGAAGAGTCTCAACAAGATGTGATATTCCTTAAAATCGACTTTGACAAAGCCTACGACAAGTTAGAATGTGACTTTGTTCTTGAATCTCTTAAAGACATTGGCTACAGTCCGAAATTCACTAAGATGATCGCTACATTGCTGGGGAATGCATCGATGCAAATAGATATCAACATTTAGTTATCAAAGACTATCAGACTAAAACACTCTATTAGGCAAGGGTGCCCATTGGACCCTTTGCTTTTTGCTAATTCCACGGAGGGGCTCAGTCATCTTGTGCAACATCACATGGAAATGGGCCATGTTAAAGGTCTCTCTCTACCTCTGAGCCATGGTCAGATGATCATGAGGCTCTTTACAGATGACATGAACACATTTGTGCACAATGATTTGATCAACATTGAAACCTTTTGGGGATGCCTTGACACATTCTATGAAGCATCTGGATCCAAAATAAACCACTTAAAAACCACTTTCAGAGCCATCATTGGACCCCCACCCCAACTATTGGTTGACCATGGTTTCCAAGTTATCCCTAGGGGTCTAGTCTTCCACCTGCTTGGTATTCCTATGGGCTTTGTGTCTCGATGGAGCAACGATGGAACTAGGTCCTCTGCAAACTAGACAACAAGTTGTGATGGAGAGTGTTAATCTCCAAAAGAACAAGCTATCCTTGATGTTACAGCACCCCTATATTAAGAATAACTCAAAACCTCTACCAATTTGGAGGACCAATACGAGATTATCAAAATTTTGAAGTAAGTGTGAACAAACTCAACACACAGAAAGTGTGCTTCACTTTATCCACTCATAGACTAATAAAACATGTAAATTTTTCAATAAAACTTTGTACAAGGTGTTTCCTAATGTTTGCACACTCTCTTCAAGTTAAAACGTCTCAAAAGGTTTAGTAAATCTTGAGATTTACTCCAAACAAGTCACCTATGTCTAAAACTGTACTTCTATACAATCAACTTTGACACCTGTAACTTCTAATGCATAGTTCTCTTAAAATACAACCTATTTATTCAAATGCTTTTAGCCATAGGTACTTACCTTCCAACTTAAAAAATGAGTGCTTGCTTGCTCAAAAAGTTACAATGTGGAAGGAGAACTGACAAAAACATTAGCATCGAATTTGCACTTGTTACAAACTTCACTTCTTCACATTTACACATGTAAATGTTCCTACTCTCAATTCTCTCAGCTTGGTCACAATTAGGATGTGAAAACTTGTACAGAGTTCAATCTTCTATAGACTTAGACTTGTACAAAATCATTTCACAAGATGATAAACAGAGAAGGAGTTCTCAACAAAATATCGGGTGGGTGCAATTTTTTCAACTACTCAGAAAAATTTACATCTGAATGATGAGAGCGTTCTTCTTCACTTCTAAAATGTCTAATGACTCTTAAAACTTCTAATTCATCACATCTCATGATCTTTCATACATGCCCTAACTTTTTACTTGTATATATAGGCATATATGTACAAGCTCATGACCATAACAAAAGTATAAGTGAGCTTACAAGTTTACTGTACATATGTATACAAGTCTTCATTTCTTGAATATGCACTATCTTCAAGCGTCACTTGTTGGTCTTTTCTTCATCTTTTGACTTCAACCTTTTGTTCAAGACATCAATTGATGGTTGACTTGCAGCAATAGCTCCCCCTCAATCATCGATTGAGGTTTTCTCTATCTTCTTTATACCTGCCATGTCTTTAAATCTCTATAGCTTTAGTCCATCCAAGCTTTTGGTTAGCATACCTGCAATCTGATCTTTTGTTGAAGTATGTATGACTTCAATCTCCTTATCAATCACCTTCTCTCTTAAAAAGTGATACTGAATCTCAATGTGTTTAGTCCTGGCATGAAAAACAAGATTAGCAGCTAGATACAATGAACTCATATTATCTCCATGAACAATGGGTGTACTTTGAATGATGTCAAAACTCTTCATGAGAGTCTTCAACCATATGACCTCCTTTGCAGCTTCAACCATGCCTTTATACTCTGCTTCTGTAGATGATAAAACAACTATATGTTGCTTCTTAGAACACCAAGAGATAAGCTTATCTCCCACATAACAGAAGTATCCATTTGTTGATCTCCTATCATCAGGATTACCTGCCCAATCTGTATCACTATGTATCTTTCAGAGCCATCATTGGACCCCCACCCCAACTATTGGTTGACCATGGTTTCCGAGTTATCCCTAGGGGTCTAGTCTTCCACCTGCTTGATATTCCTATGGGCTTTGTGTCTCGATGGAGCAACGATGGAACTAGGTCCTCTGCAAACTAGACAACAAGTTGTGATGGAGAGTGTTAATCTCCAAAAGAACAAGCTATCCTTGATGTTACAGCAACCCTATATTAAGAATAACTCAAAACCTCTACCAATTTGGAGGACCAATACGAGATTATCAAAATTTTGAAGTAAGTGTGAACAAACTCAACACACAGAAAGTGTGCTTCACTTTATCCACTCATAGACTAATAAAACATGTAAATTTTTCAATAAAACTTTGTACAAGGTGTTGCCTAATGTTTGCACACTCTCTTCAAGTTAAAACGTCTCAAAAGGTTTAGTAAATCTTGAGATTTACTCCAAACAAGTCACCTATGTCTAAAACTGTACTTCTATACAATCAACTTTGACACTTGTAACTTCTAATGCATAGTTCTCTCAAAATACAACCTATTTATTCAAATGCTTTTAGCCATAGGTTCTTACCTTCCAACTTAAAAAATGAGTGCTTGCTTGCTCAAAAAATTACAATGTGGAAGGAGAACTGACAAAAACATTAGCATCGAATTTGCACTTGTTACAAACTTTACTTCTTCACATTTACACATGTAAATGTTCCTACTCTCAATTCTCTCAGCCTGATCACAATTAGGATGTGAAAACTTGTATAGAGGTCAATCTTCTATAGACTTAGACTTGTACAAAATCATTTCACAAGATGATAAACAGAGAAGGAGTTCTCAACAAAATATCGGGTGGGTGCAATTTTTTCTTCTACTCAGAAAAATTTACATCTGAATGATGAGAGAGATCTTCTTCACTTCTAAAATGTCTAATGACTCTTAAAACTTCTAATTCATCACATCTCATGATCTTTCATACATGCCCTAACTTTTTACTTGTATATATAGGCATATATGTACAAGCTCATGACCATAACAAAAGTATAAGTGAGCTAATTACAAGTTTAATGTACATATGTATACAAGTCTTCATTTCTTGAATATGCACTATCTTCAAGCGTCACTTGTTGGTCTTTTCTTCATCTTTTGACTTCAACCTTTTGTTCAAGACATCAATTGATGGTTGACTTGCAGCAATAGCTCCCCCTCAATCATCGATTGAGGTTTTCTCTATCTTCTTTATACCTGCCATGTCTTTAAATCTCTATAGCTTTAGTCCATCCAAGCTTTTGGTTAGCATATCTGCAATCTAATCTTTTGTTGAAGTATGTATGACTTCAATCTTCTTATCAATCACCTTCTCTCTTAAAAAGTGATACTGAATCTCAATGTGTTTAGTCCTGGCATGAAAAACAAGATTAGCAGCTAGATACAATGACCTCATATTATCTCCATGAACAATGGGTGTACTTTGAATGATGTCAAAACTCTTCATGAGAGTCTTAAACCATATGACCTCCTTTGCAGCTTCAACCATGCCTTTATACTCTGCTTTTGTAGATGATAAAACAACTATATGTTGCTTCTTAGAACACCAAGAGATAAGCTTATCTCCCATATAACACAAGTATCCATATGTTGATCTCCTATCATCAGGATTACCTGCCCAATCTGTATCACTATGTATCTTGATGTTTGTATCTGATGTAAAACCATAATACAAACCTTCCTTGAGTGTACCCCTAATGTATCTCCAATACTCTTTTGTATTTCAAACCAATGTTCTTTCCTAGGACAATGCATGAATTGAGATAACACTCCAACTGCATATGAAAAATCAGGCCTAGTTAAAGTAGCATAGATTAGACTACCAACCAAACTTTGATATATAACTTCATATCCTTGAATTCTTCTCCTCCATATCTGCTCAATTTGTGATTCACCTCCATTGGAGTAGGTGCTACCCTGCAATCTTTCATTTTAAACTTGATTAAAAAGTACTTCAAATACCTTTCTTGAGTCACATATACTCCATGTTGAGTATATGAGACATCCATACCCAAGAAATATGACAAGTCTCCCAAATCACTAATCTTGAACTCTTTATCCATTTGCTTCTTGAGACTTTGTATGCCCTTCTCATCTGTAGCTGTAAGGATTATATCATCACCATATATGCATATGTAAATGAACCCATCATCACTTGCTTTGACAAGCGAGCTACTATTTGATTTAGACACTTGAAAACCAAGTTCCCTCAAGAACTTCACAAGTCTATAATTCGATGCCCTTGGGGCTTGCTTCAAACCATACAAAGCTCTCTTGAGCTTACATACATAATCAGTATACCTTTTATCTTTGAATCCTTCTGGTTGCTCCATGAAAACATCATCTGAAATATAACCATTTAGAAAAGCATTCTTCACATCTAATTGACATAATCTCCAACCTTTACATACAACAATGGCTATGAGTGTCCTTATGGTGCCACAGGACTATAGGTCTCATCATAATCTATACCATATGTCTAAGCATTACCTTTCACAACAACTCTAGCTTTATACCTAGACACACTTCCATCTGCATACCTCTTTGTCTTGTAGACCCATTTGCATCCAATGATCTTCTGACTATTTGGTTTTGGAACCAAATCCATGTCTCATTTTCCATCAATGCATCTGTTAGTCGACCGCCGGATTGGGAAGATGTAACCGAATCTTGTTCGCACGAGTGAAAAAAGTAGTTACAAAAAGTTTGTAAAAAGTTATATAAATCAGGAAGACGCGTAGAGACGAGAACGTGACGGATCACCAGGCTGTCTGTCTGGGTGACTGAGCGGATCGTAGCTGTAGTGTGTGTTGCATAATCTCCAGTGTTCTGAGTTTTTGATTCATCTCTTGTTTGTCTGTCGCTCTTGTTTGTCTGCCGTCGACATCTGTTCTGTTGTTAACTAGTGAGACGATTCGTGGAATCACCAGACTGTTCGTCTGGGGGATTGCCTGAACACTACTGTAGCGCTGCTGTCTAACTTTTGCATACTCCGATTGTACTGTGTGCATCTGTGTTGTGTTTCCTATCGATCTCTGTTGAGGTTGCGAGTTCCATTCACAACTAAGAGATCGTGGAATGTTGTCTGAGTAAGTTGTTTGTGAATCTCTATTGATTTATGGTGTTAGCCCGCGCATTGTGTGTTACCTCTTCTTGGAATGTTCTACCAGTGGTTGGTGAAATCTGAGCAACGGTAGTAGCATTCTGGTATTCAGATCTGTACTGTGTTGTCTGTAATGTTGGAATCTGTCTTCATACGGTAAAGTTAAGTGCAGTAGGAATCTTTCTAAGTTGTGCACTGAGCCTTCAGTACTGTGTGGTTGAACCCTCAGATTCTCTGTGTCTACGGTGTTGCCTGACTGTTTAGATCCAATCGGTAAAGGTTAACGATTATTCTTGTTTCCGGTATTTCCAGTAAGTTTATGCGTAGCTGCAACATAGCATCTTGCGTATTCGATGCCAGTGGTTGAGCTAAGACTGTGACGGTAATATCTAAGTACGGTAATCTGTGATAGTACTCTCAGCATTAGTATAGTGCTGGGTGTGAGAATGAGTTTGGGAAATAAGTACAGGGCCTCTGTCTAACAGACCCCTTCCACTCCCAAGAACCCAAGAATCACTTAAACACACTTCTGATAGTTAGAAGGAACCAACAGCGTTTAAAACTGCGTTTAACACTGGCGCCGTCTGTGGGAAGGTGGCATCAAAATTGTCGTTTATCTGTCGAAAGTGTTATCAAGATTGCCATTTATCTATGGGAAGGTGGCAACATATGAGATTGTTGCAAACCTGTTATGGAAACGTGACTGTAAATTTTTAATCAACAGTAACAGTACGCGATTAGTACAAAAGATGATACATGCCGGTTACTCGATCCGGTGAAACGTATCCAAAGAACTGTCAGCCTGGGGTACTTAATTTGCTAAAAACAACTCCGGGAGGTAGCAGTACAACTAGGTCTAACCCAATTGTCAAGAAAGTAAAAAACGTTAGTAGTGATTCCGGTCATATTCCGGTGGAACGTGTTTCGCCTCTGGTAAATTCCGGTACTATTTCGGCACAGTCTGTCGAAGATATAGTAACTCCAGAATCTACCAGGATGCAGCTTGAAGTCAGTTTAACAACATTGGGTAAAGATTCAATTTTGTTTACGACTAGAAACACTTTAGCCTAAGAAATTAGTAAAGGTGAAAAAACACCTGGTTTTGGCAAAAACTCGACATATTTCGGTGATATTTCGGTAACAAGGTCGCAATTTTCCGACGACGGTTTACCATTTCTTGGTGAATCTTCAGCCCAGTCACCGCTATTGGGAGTAAGCTTCCCTACATTTGACATCAAGAAGGAAGGTAGCTTGTTTGAAACCGAGATTCGAAGCATACTGAACAAGATTATCGAACCGGAAAGTGCACAGTCCGACAATACAGATTCCGATAGTTTAGATATTCAGCCTCGAGTACAGGAGATAGTCACAATACACTCGTCATGAACGGGCAACAACAACAACAGCAACAACAACAACAACAACAGCAGCAACAACAACTATGCCCACCAAGGCCGACTCCGACAGGAGTAACGTACACCAAATTTGTTGGATTCCCAGGAGATGACCCGGATGCTCATGTACGCACATTTGAGATAAGCTACGCAGTACTCAACCATCCACCTGATCCGGCGTATAAGGCTATTGTTTTCCAATCGACATTGGTCAATGAAGCAGCTAGATGGCTTACACAATATGATATTAACTATTTCGGCACCTATGAAGCAGTAAGGGATGCCTTTTTGCAGAGATTCAGGCTAAAAAAGAATCCAGCCAAAATTTTTGATTACCTGCAAAACAATAGATAGAAGATAAATCAAACTGTACAAGAGTACGCCACTCTATTCAGGACTCATTTGAGGCAGTTACCACCAGCACATGCCAACCTACCGGATGACGTTATTACTCAATGGTTCATCAATGGATTGACCCCGCAACTTAAATAGATTATGATCATACGCTGTGTAGGAGCTATGACGCTAGATGCAGTGATTGCAATGGCTCTGCAGCTGGAAAACAAGGTTGGAGGATTTACAGAAGATCTGGAGTGGTTAAAAGCAAATAGAAATGTCGCCGAAGACCTGACCAGACAGATGTACTGCACTACCTGCAAGAATTCAGGCCATACTAGTGCCACTTGTGCACTTAATCAGTTGTTTTGTGCTATCTGCGACACTACCGGACACACCACCGAAAATTGCACATATAATGCCAAAGTGTAGGGAACAACGACTATCAATGCAATTATACAGGAACCAGGGCAGCCAACCAATCACTATGTTCCTCTGCAAATGAGAAACAACCAGCAACAAGGATATCAAAATTACAGAGGACAGAGAAATAATAACTATAATGCAAACCGCTGGCAGACCGGACCGCCACCGGAAAATCCCAATTTGCCACCACTGCGTTGCCATTTCTGTGGTGAATTTGGTCACATTAGAAGATTTTGTAAAGATGCAGCTGAGTATGACCAGAGGAAGAAAGAACTTCAAAACCCAATGGCTAATATGGTACAAATCACACCAGTAGAAACGCATGCTGCAGTAATTCAGACCCGCTCCGGTAAACAACTACAACCAGCAGCAGAAATATTTGAACCAGGCATACGTGAACAACAAAGGATGTATGGACCACCGTAGAGCCTCCAGTCTTCCTAGATCCTATTTTGGTAACCCAGACTCCGTTAACCAAAGAAGGAACACAACAACAGAATTCCGATTCAGCAGTAGGCACATCATCTTCAGCAGGCGCATCATCTTCAGAATCCGTGGAAAATACAATCCAATCACAAAAGGCCTGGGAAATTTTATCTAAGGCATCCATTACTCTTTCTCTGGGCCAATTACTTTCACTAGTACCGGGAGTTTGACAGCAATTCCAACAACAGTTCAGTCATGTGCCTTCCTGCATTCCAGCAACAACAACAGTGCAAACGGAACTCGATTCTACGGTCGATCATTCAGTTCCTTTGATTACGGTATGGTATAAAAATCATAAAATCACACAGGTACTAATTGATGGAGGATCTAGAGTCAACATTGCTACTGCTGCGCTGTGTAAAAAGTTAGGGTGGACCGAAATCGAACCAGTTCAGTTTTTCGTCAGAATGGCCGACCAATCAAGTGTCCATCCCATAGGACTTGTACGAAATGTACCAATCACTTTACAAGGTACAACATTTAAAATGACCTTTGTCATACTAGATTTACCAGAATCCACTCTTGATTACAACCTCCTTTTCGGCCGACCTTGGCTGAAGCACGCTAAGGTGATACAAGATTGGTCTGCACAATAACTCACTTTCAAGGATAATAATCGTAAATACGTTGTAAAATTAGATGCTATACAACCTTGCGAGTTGCATGCTAGACCGTATTTTGCGGAACCAGTCCATATGCTAGATGGGTTGTTAGATGATGAAGAAGAAGAGTTTCTGAAAAATAACATTGACTTGATCTCCCTAGGAACTGTTGATCTACAATCTGTTGTAGATAATTGGAATCCTTCAGTTTGTACGGTGATGATTGTAACAAAAAAAGATATGAAAGAAGAAACAACTACCATAGATGACGTTGATCTACAACAACTGTTTAAGCCAGCAGAGAATACAGAGAAGCCTCGACAATTTTATGTTCCAGAAGATCAACTCACCACTTACAATTTAGGTGATGAAGAAAATCCACGACCTGTTAGGATAAAGCAGAACTTACCGGAATTATTTCAAGCAGATCTAATCCAACTACTTTGTGAATTTTCTGATGTATTTGCATGGGATTACAAAGATATGAAGGGTTTGGACCCGCACATCTATCAACACAGGGTCATGCTGAAGCCGGAAGCAAAACCACTTAAGCAACCCAGCTACCGGATGAACCCGAACTATGCATCACAGGTAAAGGCAGAACTTGATAGGCTACTCAAAGTCGGATTTATTGTACCAGTAGAGCATGTTGAATGGATCTCTCCAATTGTTATTATGCCTAAAAAGAATAAGCAGTTACGAATATGTGTAGATTACCGAAAACTGAACGTAGCTACAGTGCCTGATCCATTTCCACTCCCTTTTCTTGACACAATGCTTGATAGAGTAGCAGGACATGAAATGTATTCATTTTTAGATGGGTACAGTGGGTATAATCAAGTTAGAATGGCTGAACAGGATATACCGAAGACCGCCTTCATAACCAACTGGGGCGTGTTCGCATGTACTGTTATATGGTTTGGATTAAGAAATGCCCCAAGTACATTCCAAAGGTGTATGTAGGAAATATTTTCTCCTTACCTTACCTCTTTTATGCAAGTATATCTTGATGATTTTTCAATTTTCGGTAAGATGATAGCACACCTGTTCCATTTACGGTGCTGCTTTGAAAAGTGCAGAGAATACAGACTCTGTTTAAACCCAAACAAATCCGTGTTTGCGGTTTCATGTGGAAAACTACTTGGCCACATTGTATCTGCACAAGGTATACAAGTGGATCCAGATAAAATTTCAGCTGTGTTAGAAGCTCCTGTGCCCACTACACTGAAGGAAGTAATGCGCTTCATGGGCCAAGTAAGATGGCATGGACGACACCTACGATGGCTTGCTCACTTGGCAATACCACTGAACAGATTAATCACCAAGACTCCTCGACAATTTGAGTGGACTCAGGAATGTCAGATAGCATTTGATCGCTTAAAGTGTTTATTAACACAAGTTCCCATCTTACAGCCTCCTGACTGGGATCGCCCATTTCACGTCTTTGTCGATGCTTCAGATATAGCAATAGGAAGTGTTCTAATGCAACAAACCGATAACTGGTTCAGACCAGTGTACTATGCAAGTCAAAGATTAGCCCCTGCTGAAAAGAATTACTCTGTAACAGAAAGAGAATGTCTAGGTCTAGTATATTCTGTCAAGAAATTCAGACATTATTTGCTGGGCCATAAATTTACTTTTCATGTAGATCATACTGCACTTGTTTATCTGGTTCGGCAACAACATCTAGGTGGTCGTTTAGCATGATGGGTTTTGCTTTTACAAGAGTTTGACTACAAAGTCATTCATCGGCCAGGCAGTTCACATGCCTTAGCAGATTTTCTCTCTCGCTTAGATTCTGGTGAAGCTCCGGTAGGTATAGATGACACAACTCTGGCGATTTATGTCTCTGAACCAACGAATGATGCAATTACAGACCCGCCTATGCCATCTACATACTATGATCAAATATTGACCTTTCTCACTAATGGATGCCTTCCATCTCAGACTTCTACGGCAGTACGCAAGAAAATTGCAGTTTTTAGCCGCCGATTTCGGTTGATTGCTGGAGAATTATACTATGTGGATCATACTGGAATTTTACTTCGATGTATTCCACCACATGAAGTTAACTCAGTCATTACTTTGGCTCACTCAATTCCTTCCGGTGGCCATTTTGCTGCAGACAACACACCGGAAAATTCTGCAAAGTGGTCTCTGGTGGCATACTATGTACAGGGATGTATTGCAGTTTGTCAAAAACTGTGATAATTGTCAGAGGTCTGGACAGCCGTTACCACGTCATTATTTTCCACTACAACCTGTCCTGCCATTAGAACCTTTTCAGAAGTGGGGATTAGATTTCATTGGACCTATTACACCACCAGCAATCTTCAGTAACAATCGTTATATTTTGACATGTACTGATTATGCTACCAGATGGACAGAAGCCTGGGCTTTACGGTCTACTACAACTGTTGCGGTAGCAAAGTGTCTGCTAACCGATGTCTTTCCATGTTTTGGTTTACCCCTGGAACTTGTTACAGATCAAGGCACTCATTTTGTCAACAATTTAATGAAAGTACTCACACATTCATTTCAGGTCACACATAAATTTAGTTCACCATATTACCCTCGTGCAAATGGCCTGGCTGAGAGTACAAACAAATCTTTGTTGAATATGCTCCGAAAACTCATTTTAGAAGCACCGAAAAGATGGGATCAACTGCTACTTGCAGTATTATGGGCATATCGGACTACATACAAGGTAACAACAGGATTAACCCCGTTCAAACTAGCTTATGGATTAGAAGCAATAACACCGATGGAGATAGTTATACCAAGCTTACGAGTAGCAATCGCTCAGAAACTGCTACTGGAAGACTCACTGTCATTTCGGTTGGATACACTCAGAGAATTAGACGAGCATCGATGGCACAATTTTTTGACTATGCAGGAAGTACAACTAAGACAAGCTCGAACACATAATCGATATCTAAAGACTCCAATTTTTACGGTGGGACAACTTGTACTCTTTTACAATGCAAAGTCGAATCGGTCTGCTGGCAAATTCAAATTACGATGGTTTGGTCCCTACCGGATTTTCGAACAAGTGGGCCCAACAACTTTTTGATTGACTACGTTGACCGGCATCCCTCTTCCGAAAGTCATCAACGATTCGAAGCTACGGCCGTATCAACACACCTCTAACCCACACTGAAACGTTTCACTTACCCGCGTTTTTTTTTTGACGTTCTCTTTTCTTTATTTTCTTTTCTTTTTTTTGGCGTGCTTAATAAAACAAGTCTGTAAAAATATGCGTTTTGATACCTAATTATGTCCACGACCGCCTTGCCCTTGCCAGCTACTCACGCATGCACACCAAAGTTAAGAATTATCATTTTAATACAGCATGATGATTAATCATCCTTCATTGCTCTCCACTGCGACGCATCTACTTAACCTTTTCTGTTTCGCTGAAAAACGCTATTGTGTTTGTGTGATTTGTGCTCTGTGTGCTTACCCTGTGCTCTGCGTGCTTGTGTTTACTGTCGTTCTGTGCGCCATGGAAGCTTTGGCTAACTACGCCGCCTTCCGTGATGGACTCCCTACAGACATAGGAGAGTTCCTGCGCATTCGTGGGATTTCCAACTTCGCTAAATTGCCTTGGCATTCAGTGGAGTCCCACCCATTCTTCGCCCAAATCATCTCCGCCATCGCCAACACACCTGCCACCGAGCAGAGTTGGCCGATCACCTCCCTCCCCTCCCGTACACTCATCACATTCCAAGCCTTTGCAAAAGCCTTTAGACTCCCTTCGCAAGGTTGGGAAAATGACCCAAGTCTGACAGTCGCTAGAATGGTAGAGTTATTTCCTAGGCATTCATCCAACGAGTATGCGATTCTCTACCGACCGGAACCAGAACGATCAGCTCTCCAGTTTTTAGTAGCCATACTCAACCTACAGAAACGCACATATGGAATATCCCACCCCTTCTACTCCACCATAGAATTAGCTGCACATGAACCAGTAAACTTCGCATCCTTCTTCTTCCACTGCATTCATCGAGAATGCGTGTCCATTATGAAACAGGTAAACAAGGGAGGCATGCCGAGATCCAGACTGCCGCACATCCTTTCATTCCTCTTTCCGGCAATACTCACAGCACAACCACCACCCAGAGGGCCTGTTCTGCGACATGAAGAATCAGTACAACTATGGGACGATGAGGAAGAAGATGAAGAGGAACTAAACCAGCTCTTCCACAGAAAGAGGATCAGAATCAGTTCTTCTGAGAGTGAAGCACACAGGTTAAAAGAACAGAAGAAGAGCTTCAGAGGACCAATGAAAATTTAGTAGATGTCAATAATATGCTCAAACATTACTTAACCAAGGAGAAATAGACACAGAAACTAATTGCAGATCTCAGACACGAAAAAGAGTCATATACAAGAACAACAAATTTTCAGATTCAGGAAATCGAGAGACGGGAAAATCAACTGGCCAATAAAAAAGAAAGAGTACAGAAGACGGAGCAACAAATTGCCGAAATGAAGACTTCCAGAGATGCAGCGCTGGCCAACGAGTTTTTACTTACAGGAAGCCTTTCAGCAGACCCAAGCAGAAATTTTGCTAAATGAAGCCATAGCTCTAAGCTCTCTACGAATAGATGCGCAATTAATAGAACCGGACACCCTAAAACAGTTATTAGAAACCCTCAAGAAAAAAATCGCCTGCACCTTCAGATTAGCTAGAAATATGTACTTAGAAGGAATCATAGATGAGCAATAGTTTTGTAAAACCTGCGGGTTCGAGTCCACCGTGCGTGCCAGAGTGTTAGTCGACTGCCGGATTGGGAAGATGTAACCAAATCTTGTTCGCACGAGTGAAAAAAGTAATTACAAACAGTTTGTAAAAAGTTATATAAATCAAGAAGACGCGCAGAGTCGAGAACGTGACGGATCACCAGGCTGTCTGTCTGGGTGACTGAGCGGATCGTAGTTGTAGTGTCTGTTGCATAATCTCCAGTGTTCTGAGTTTCTGATTCGTCTCTTGTTTGTCTGTCGCTCTTGTTGGTCTGCCGTCAACATCTGTTCTGTTGTTAACTAGTGAGACGATTCGTGGAATCACCAGACTGTTCGTCTGGGGGATTGCCTGAACACTACTGTAGCGCTGTTGTCTAACTTTTGCGTACTCCGATTGTACTGTGTGCATCTGTGTTGTGTTTCCTATCGATCTCTGTTGAGGTTGCGAGTTCCATTCACAACTAAGAGATCGTGGACTGTTGTCTGAGTAAGTTGTTTGTGAATCTCTATTGATTTATGGTGTTAGCCCGCGCATTGTGTGTTACCTCTTCTTGGAATGTTCTGCCAGTGGTTGGTGAAATCTGAGCAACGGTAGTAGCATTCTGGTATTCAGATCTGTACTGTGTTGTCTATAATGTTGGAATCTGTCTTCATACGGTAAAGTTAAGTGCAGTAGGAATCTTTCTAAGTTGTGCACTGAGCCTTCAGTACTATGTGGTTGAACCCTCAAGTTCTCTGTGTCTACGGTGTTGCCTAACTGTTTAGATCCAGTCGGTAAAGGTTGACGATTATTCTTGTTTCCGATATTTCCAGTAAGTTTATGCATAGCTGCAACATAGCATCTTGCGTATTCGATGCCAATGGTTGAGCTAAGACTGTGACAGTAATATCTAAGTACGGTAATCTGTGATAGTACTCTTAGCATTAGTAGTGCTGGGTGTGAGAATGAGTTTGGGAAATAAGTACAGGGCCTCTGTCTAACAGACCCCTTCCACTCCCAAGAACTCAAGAATCACTTAAACACACTTCTGATAGTTAGAAGGAACCAACAACGTTTAAAACTGCGTTTAACACATCATATTCTTCCTGCATAGATTTCTCCCAATTTTCCTTACCTTTTGCCTCTTCATATGTAGAAGGGTCTTCATCTGCTTTCACCATGTAAGCATAATCTTTAGTAGTAAAAAAAGAAGTGTCATAGATATACCTTGTAGGTTGCCATTTATGCCTTGATGACCTTCTGAGTTCTCCACTTCTTGAAGTTTCTAGTTTCATCACATTCTGGATCAAACCTTGGCCTTTCTTTAACTTCAATTTGTGCTTCATTGTTCTCTTCTTCATCACATATTTGAATCTTTGATTTACCTTTTTTCTAATCCAAGGTCTCTTCATCACTGCATGAATATTAAGTGTACTTGTATACCAAGTACCTTGCTCATCAAATGTAACATCCTTAGACACAAGGAATTGCTTTGTGGATGGAGTCCACAACCTATAACCCATCTGCTTATCATCATATCCAATGAACATATACTTTTCAGCTTTAGGTTCCAATTTATGCCTCAACTGAGATGGCACATATGGATAAGCCAAACATCCAAATAATTTGCAATGATCTAAGGTAGGTTTCTTACCCCACCATGCCTCATATGGTGTCATA
Organism: Ceratopteris richardii; assembly: GCA_020310875.1. Taxonomy (NCBI): domain Eukaryota; kingdom Viridiplantae; phylum Streptophyta; class Polypodiopsida; order Polypodiales; family Pteridaceae; genus Ceratopteris; species Ceratopteris richardii. The sequence goes on from CM035414.1 coordinate 106,117,289, forward strand.
CCATGCAAAGCTTTACATGGTAACCTATTAACCAAGTATGTAGCTATATTTATAGCCTCAACCCACAAATAATTGGGACAATTTTTCTCCTTCATCATTGATCTTGCAAACTCAACAAGAGTTCTATTTCGCCTTTTTGCTACACCATTTTTTTGAGGAGAGTACTTGCAAGTAACCTCCCTTTTTATACCTGCATTCCATAAGTAATCACTAAACTCATTAGAGAAGTACTCTCCCCTCCATCTGACCTTAGTCTCTTCAAATTTTGACCTGTGATTCTTTCTGCATACACATGATAATGCTTAAATGTATTGAGTGCATCTGATTTATCTTTGATCACATATATAGTGATCCACCTGGTAGCATCATCAACATAAATCACATAATATCTTGAACCATTAATATTGAAGTCCTTTGATGGTCCCCACACATCCCTATGTACCAACTCAAGCTTCTCTGAATACATGAAACCATGCTTAGTATATGATTGCTTATGAGCATTACCTAACTGACATGCCTCACATCTATATGTCATATGTTTTCCTGTAACATTAGGCAATCCAAGCACTGAACCATTGTTAACCATATCCTTAATACCTCTTTCATTGAAATGTCCAAGCCTTTTATGCCAAAGATCTAACTCAGAGATCTTATGTCCTCCATAAGTGAACAAGGCATAACCAACATTGCCTTGAATCTTCAATGTGAATAACCTTTCTTTCCTGAAACAATTTGTTTATACCCATTGCTAGGGTCTTCCACAAAACTCCATCATTAGTGAACCTTACTTCATAACCTTTCTCAACAATTTGCCCTACACTTATCAAATTCTTTGGAATTGTAGGAACATAGAAAACCTTACTTAGAAGCGTGCTCCCATCCTTGGCCTTCATTGATCCAATTGAATTCACATTATGCTTTGTATTATCACCTATTTGACCTACATGATTAGTTATCTTATTCTCCAAATCAATCATCAAAGCTATGTTACCACTCAGGTGATTGCTACACCCTGAGTCAATGTAGAAGACTCTTTGGTCTTCACTTTGTCTTTCACAAGTTGCATTCATAATCAAGGTTGAATCCTCCTTCTAATATGAAGCATAATTGTAGTAATTATTGTTGTAGGATTGACTTTGGAAACCTCTACCTGCATTTCTTCCAAAGTAACCTCTACTACCTCTACCTCTGAAATTACCTCTTTGGTTTCTACCACCTCTTCCTCTTGAATTAAAGTTCTGACTATATCCTCCATTATCCTGATTATTATGCCAACAATCATGAGCTAAATGATTTGTCTTACCACAAATCTATCAAGCTTTGGCTCCATCTTTATTGCTTCTACCTCTTTCTCTATGTTAGCCACCTCCTCTTCCTCATAGGAAGTTGGCTTGACTAGTTGTACCTTCTTCTTCATTTAGTTGTTGCTTGCCTTTGCTATTCTTCTTGACTTGTATTCTTATCAATATCACATTTGACATCCTGCTTAAAAGTTAGCATATGTCCTAGCAACTGATTTAAATCAAGAGTGAAATGATCTAGTGACAATTCAATACACAAAATGAATGGCTTCCATTTATCATCTCCTCTCAAACGTGTGAGAATTTGCCTTACCAATTTATCATCTTCAATATCTTCATCAAATGCTCCTAATGCATCTACAATGTCCTTCATCCTTGTTACATAATCAGAAATGGATTGAGAAGCTTTCTTTTTGAATGTAGTGAATTCTGCCCATAAGGATGCCTTCCTTGACTTTTTAGTATTTTGGAAATGCTCTTCCAAAGCATTCCATATGTCACTCGCACTTTCAAGTCCTCTAATATGAGGTAGCAAGTAGTCATTGACTCCCATGTAGATAATGCTCCTTGCTTGAGCATCCTTCTTCATCCATGTCTTCAAATCTAAGAGTTCATCCCTAGTTGGAACACTAGGATCTTTGAATTCTGCTTTTTCTTCTTCACCTCTGATATAACCTATCAGGTCTTTGCTCATGAGATGATCTTCCATCCTCATTGACCAAGTTGGATAGTTTTCTCTATCCATTTTCTCTATTTGAAGAGAATCTCCCATCCTTTCTTTACTTGTGTATTAAATTCTTCAATCTTTATGAGAAATAAGTGTATGTTTACTTCAAATGTAGTTCCTTTTGGTCTTCTTGATAACATCAGGCCTCCTTCTCTAGTTTTTACTTCAAACTTTCACCTTTTGAATATTCAAAGGTTGATTTCTGTATGTCTGCAGTAGTCGGGGTCCTCCTTTCTTCTATCTTCATGATTCTTGCTCTGATACCATTGATGTAGAGTGTTAATCTCCAAAAGAACAAGCTATCCTTGATGTTAGAGCACCTCTATATCAAGAATAAACCTCTACCAATTTGGAGGACCAATACTTGATTATCAAAATTTTGAACTAATTGTGAACAAACTCAACTTACAAAAAGTCTTCTTCACTTTATCCACTCATGGACTAATCAAACATGTAAAGTTTTAAATTAAATTTTGTATGTGGTATTGTCTAATGTTTCCACACTCTCTCCAAGTTAAAACGTCTCAAAAGGTTTAGTAAATCTTGAGATTTACTCAAAACAAGTCACCTATGTCTAAAACTGTACTTCTATACAGTCGACTTTGACACGTGTAACTTCTAATGCATAATTCTCTCAAAATAGAACCCATTTATTCAAATTATTTTAGCCATAGGTACCTTACCTTACAAATCAAAGAATGAGTGCTTGCTTGCTAAAAAATTTACACTGTAGAAGGAGAACTGAACAAAACATTAGTATCTAATTTGCACCTATTACAAACTTCACTTCTTCACATTTACACATGTAAATGTTCCTACTCTCAATTCTCTCAGCTTGATCACAATTAGGATCTGAAAACTTGTATAGAGGTCAATTTACTATAGACTTAGACTTGTACAAAATCATTTCACAAGATGATAAACACAGAAGGAGTACTTAGCAAAATATCGGGTGCAACTTTTTCTTCTACTCAGAAAACTTTACATCTGAATGATGAGAGATATCTTCTTCACTTCTAAAATGTCTAATGACTCTTAAAACTTCTAATTCATCACATCTCATGCTCTCTCATACATGCCCCAACTTTCTACTTGTATTAATAGGCATATATGTACAAGCTCATGACCATAACAAAAGTATAAGTGAGCTAATTACAAGTTTAATGTACATATGTATACAAGGCTTCATTTCCTGAATATGCACTATCTTCAAGCTTCACTTGTTGGTCTTTTCTTCAAATTTTGACTTCAATCTTTTGTTCAAGACATCAATTGATGGTTGACTTGCACCAACAAGTTGGCATATTGGAAGGGCATGGAAATCAACCTCATGGGGCATGCCATGGTAATTAATACCTTCCTCATCTCTTTAGCCATTTACTTTCTCTCTTGTTGGAGATCCAAGGATCAAGAGTTTAGCATATTAGAAAGAATCTGCAAAATCATTCTTTGGACAAGGGGCCACAATAGAAGGGGGTTCCCAAAATTAAATGGTCTACTTACATCAACCAAAAGGATTGTGGAGGTATGGGCAGTATGGATATTGAAGGCATGGCTGACAAGTTGGTGGAAAGCTGGATCATCAAGGCTTGGTGCAACTGTGAGACGTCTTGGGCCAAACTCATTTTCAGGAACAAGAATGCCATTACGCTAGTGAGCCTACCTCATTGGAAGGACTTGGACCTCCTTACCCTTTTATTATCCCCGATTCTAGTTTCCTCTAAAGGCTCAAATCTTGTGCACTCCATGTGGGAGAGTTGGAACAAGTTTAGACAATTTTTCAAAATCAGAGAAGACTCAAAATGGGTGGCCGGAATAAAAAACTATGACTAAATCTAGTTTTTGATCATGGGCATCAAGGGTGTGGCTTCATGGAACCTACAAAATGCTAAGAGGCTCTGGAACAAAGGTTTTAGACATTGGAAACACCTTTGGAAATAGGAAACTGGCTAGTGGATTAGCTTTGAGGACATAGACCCTAAAATAAGAGTGAACTATGAAGAATGGACTCTCCTTCAAAGCAAATGCATTGCTGGGGAACGATAAAAAACCCGCCTCCTCATTGGATGGGATCCTTCGTGCCATGAGGGGTCTTATTCGGCACAATGACAATTGCTTTTCCAAAATTCCTAGAATCAAGGTGAACACAGACTATCATATCACGCTTAATAAGAAATGATGCTTGACTTGGAATAGGCAACATTGGGATTTGAAGTTCATGTCTATCTGGCATCCCCTCATTGAGATAAAAAATTGGTGATCATGTGGAAAATTCTCCATCACGATATTAGGGCTAATCTAAAGGCCAGCAGAATCTGTGGTGCTCCGACGTCATGCAAGCATTGCCACCGAGATCTGGGTCACATCTTCTTCACGTGCCCCAAGTCTCTCCTGCTCTAGTAGACCCTTCAAAATATTTTGAGACCATAGGATCAAATCACATGGAAGCAAGTATTTTTGGGTGAAGCAATCGGCTTCTCAATGGCACTATGGAATGCTATAAGAGGGAAAACCCTCTGAAAGATTTAGAGGGAGCGGTGTGCCTACAATTTCAGACACCCTCCTATAGAGTGGTTGATCGAGAAGGATCTGTTCCCCCTCGACAAAAGAATCTCCAACTGCAAGAGGTCCCCACCCTTTAGGCATCATAAAGTGTTTCTCATCATTGTTCCCAAGTGGGCCCCGCATGAGGGGGATGAGAGAGTTATTAACCTCCTTTGTAACACTCTCTAGATCTACAAGTTTTGCCCCTACTGTCTGGGATTGAGGGGGTCCCAAGGGCACTAGTCCCATTCACTTGTTACTTGATCTTTTCTTTTAATTAAAGTATGTGAGAGTAGGCCAATGCAAACTTCCCTTTTGAAAAAAAAACAAAAGCATAAAACTATTCTTGAATAGAGAAATGGAGGAAGCTTTTTGGAGATTCAAGCTCGATCAACTTAGCAAAATAGGAGTAGTCACCATCTGCGAGTTCAAAGATCTTGAGATACTAGGAAAATTTGTCTATCTGGATAACATGTGGGAGACAATGTTCTTGGTAACAGAGCATGATAGGCATGTATACACTTGGAAGAGTGAATCAATTTTCCCTCCACCAAGATCTAATGTTTCCCATGGCCTCCAAGGAGCAAAATCATCCTAGGCTCATGAAACCCAATGAGAAAAAACCAGAGAGAGACCTGAGGTAAGCTTTGCACACACAGTGGATAAAGATAGATCAGGACTTAAAAGTGAAAGACCTGAAAGACAATGACATAGAGCACATAGGCATCAAAGAGATGAACATGATTTTCTATTGCCTAGACCCCGAAAGCACCCAAGAACCCTTAGACCCTCTCAAGTGGTCAAGACAATGAAAAACTACTTTGATGGGTCAGGAGATCCTTATGATCATGTGGTCAAGTTCAAACAAGTATTAAGAGCTGAATAAGATGAGGACTTGTTCACATAATTTGAGGCATTTGGTTTGATCCTCAAGGGTACTGCTTTAGCTTGGTTTTCACCTCTGAATAGTTGCAATTACTAAAATATAGGTCAACTGCTAGAAGCATTCATTGTAGAATTTTCCAAGAGTGGCATCAGGCATAACACATCATCCTTGATCCACAACTTCAAGCACACACCCCAAGAAACAATTCGGCTAGCGGGAAGGAGATTTAAACAATAAGTGGAGAGATGTCCCACACCTGAATTAGCTACACAAGCAAAACACGTTTCCTTATTTTTGGATGGACTTCTAAGCGGGAGACTTAGATCATATGTATATCTCAAGGAGCCAATCACACTAGATCAATGCTTAAGAATGTGTATTGACATAAAGGACAACTTGGGAGAGGACTTAGAGTTGTCCAAACTCGATAAGGATTCTGAAATTTCTTCTAGTCATACTTCAGACCCTCCACTGAGATAGATGGGATAGCTGAGCAGGTTGCCAAGAAGTTAGGAGTTCAAAATAGACAAACACTTAGGGTCACCTCATTGAAGTGATGTTATACTTGCAGAGGTGACCACATGGCTAAGGTATGCCCAATGCAAAACCACAACATGAGAGAATTAAATGCTCCATATTGCACTATTGACAAAAAAACACAAACAAATGGCTCAAGATTTTCCATACAATAGGTAGCCTATCAGAAAAACTTATCAGCAACCTTACCAATAGGGTAGGTATCAAAACCAACACCAACAACCGTATTATAAGCCACAACAACAATACTAACCTCAATACCAACAACAATATTAGGCACCATATAGGCCACAACCAGTCCTATGAACCACCACCTCTTGCCAATGAGATCCCATTTAAATATGCAGTGGCAGAGAAGAACCCTAATAAAGCATTGGTGCCGATGACCCCTTTGGTCTCAGAAAATGACCCTCTTGCTCAGAGTTCTGATTACACCCATGAAGGTAGTCCACAAGCTTATTACACAGAGTCACCAACATAGTGAGACCTATTTGTATCAATATGAGACATCACCTATGAAAACAAATTGGGAGCCAGAATAATCCAATGTGATGTATACAAATCCTAACCCCAAGCCTCAATTGAGACAAATGAGACCACAAGCCCCTAGAGAACCATGTTTTAGATGTTAGGGTGACCATTTCATTCGTGTCTGTCCCCACCCATTGACACTGGGACAAGGACAAAATATAACAATACAAGGCTTTTGTCTTGAGTGCTGCAAAGACCATTTCCCATGAGATTGTCTAAGGAACCCCTCTAGTGCACCCAAGGTTACACCCATTAATGTGGTAGGCTTAGTGGTGGATTCAAGTTCAAGTAGTGTTAATGTGGCTCCTATACATGCAGTCACTAGGGTAGAAGCCTTAAAACATGCTAAACCAATTGAACAATCAGAGTCAAGTGAATCAAGATAGCCTAGTAAGAAGAAAACAAGAACATGGAAGGATACCAAGGAGAAGGCCTGTTGGCAGTAGTCAGAGGCATAGAAGACGCGGGAGCATGTAAAGACAGAGCAAGGAGTCAATTGAATCAATTTTTCAAAGAATTATGTTTTAAAATACTTTTCAAAAACCTCCAACAGTGATTTTCATCACTTTTGTAACATATGTAACATAGAAAAACCCTTTTAGTAAATTGTAGCTCCATTTTGTGCAAGCTGAGGATTCCTCAAGCTTGAGGAGCTTAGGTAGAATGAGCATACCAATTTTGGTTATTTTTAGGCACCATTTACCCTTTCAAACAGCACAAAGGACCTATTTTTTAACTATGCCAGTCACTAGATGTGAAACCGGTCAAAACTAGTCTAGAATCTATAAAAAGAGCTAGAGAGCTCATTTTTGAGGTTAGCTTGTTTGAGTAGAGAAGAGCTTAGAGCTATTTTGAGCTTGTAAGAGTGTTCTTGAGTAATAGAGTTGATTTCCTACCTTCCATTGTGTCTTTCTTGTCTCTTCGTTGTGTGTGTGTATGTGTGTGTGCATCTCTATGCTTCTCACCATCACTCTCACTTCATCTCATATTCACGATATTCATATCACTCCTATCTCTTCCGTGGATTGACATTAAGGAGGTGGAGCTTCTTAACATGGTTCTCACCATTGTGCTAGAGCAACACCAATTGACAAGCAAGACACAATGGAAGGTAGGAAATCAACTCTATTACTCAAGAACACTCTTACAAGCTCAAAATAGCTCTAAGCTCTTCTCTACTCAAACAAGCTAACCTCAAAAATGAGCTCTCTAGCTCTTTTTATAGATTCTAGACTAGTTTTGACGGGTTTCACATCTAGTGACCGACATAGTTAAAAAGTAGGTCCTATGTGGTGTTTGAAAGGGTAAACGGTGTCTAAAAATAACCAAAATCGGTATGCTCATTCTACATAAGCTCCTCAAGCTCGAGGACTCCTCAGCTTGCACAAAATGGAGCTACAATTTACTAAAAGGGTTTTTCTATGTTACATATGTCACAAAAGTGATGAAAATCACCATTGGAGGTTTTTGAAAAGTATTTAAAAACATAATTCTTTGAAAAATTGATTCGACTGACTCCCTGCTCTGTCTTTACATGCTTCTGCGTCTTCTATGCCTCTGACTACTACCAACACACCCCTCCCTCTCGCTTCTGTCGTCCGTGATAGAACCTTGTTGTGAGGTCTGTCACATATAATTCTGGAGTAGTTCCTGAGCGAGGGTGTGTTCTGATATGCAAATTCCTCGGGCCAGATCTGCCTCGAGTTTCTCCCAATCAATGGGTTGCGGTTCATCAGATGGTGGGAGTCGATAGTGCATGGAATATACCATCTATTCACAGGCAAATAATTGAAGCAAATGTGTGGGCGTGCTGATGAACACTTCTGAATGGTATTCCCAGAAACCGGTTGTGAACATTTCTTCGAAGGTTTGCTTGTAGCACGCCGGTAGGTATTTGATTCTGCAATGCTAGACATAACGCACCCGGAGCGATGGTGTTGTGCTCATGTCATAAGCTAAATCAAGATTGCCATGCTCCAAACCCGGGGTGTTTACATGTGGTGCCTTGATGCGACGGAAGACTTTGAAAACCATCTGCATCATGTCAAATATCTTGACAGTCATGTGCACTGCTATATCATCCATATGTTTTAAGCGAGGGAGCCAGTGACGAATCATGGCCATCATGTATCCAACTATTGGTGGTCCTGTGGGTGGAGTGAAGTATGGGTAATTCAACCAATCCTGGCATTGCTTGTTGTTCTGTACTTTAATAGCAAATGCCTTCCAGGAGCGACGACGTGGCACTGGTCCCCAACATGGGTTGTATTTTAAGTGTAGTGGTGCCTTAACCCAAGTACTCATCATCTCAGGATATTCTTGTAATAAATTCTTGCGCCAATCTGGTTGATAGATTTCACCTTGCTGCGCATCCAATGGCAAATCTTCAGGCTCAAATTGGGTCACGTGAGAGGGTTTTTTGCCTGTTTCTTTTTCTATGGCTAATTGATATTCTGCCATTAACATAAAGTAAGGCTTGTATTGTGACTCGTGCCCAGATATGTATCTGCGAGGGGCTAAATGAGAGAAATAAGGAGACTGTAAAATTCTTTCTTCAATCATTGCCATTGCGTGTAACTGCGCCTCTACCCTTGCTGAGTGGGTTGTTCCAAGTTCTTCAATCGTCTTCATCCATGCGGGAGTTCAAAGTTCGAAAGTTGTCTAGCCTTCGGCTGTGACTCGTCCGTCTGGGATGGGTTGGGGTTCATATGCTTCTTCGAAAGTTTCTTCCACCAGAATGGTTACTGTTTCTTCCTCTGCTGGGAGTTCCGATGGGGAGTCTGGCCTTGGAGGTGCTTCATATACAACTATCCGTGATTCAAGAGTTGATACCTGGGCCCGTAAAGCGTTGAGCTCCTCTAAGATCTCAGGAGAAGGGTCCGGAGGAGCTGGTAGTCCTTGTTGTATTGGTGCTCTTAGCTGGAGTAGTTTATGATCTTCTTTCAGCGTTTGATATTCCTCATTCATGCTGTCGTACTCATCTAACAATCTGACATGATCTTCAAACAACATTTTCATAGATTCTGAGGGCACGGCCTTGAAACGATTGGGACTTAATGGTTGGTCTAGTTGATCTAGAGCAGCTTCCAAATTCTCTCTGTTCTGTTCTTGTAAGCGCTGGTTCTCTTCTTTCGCTGCTGCCAAGTGTCATCTGAGTAAGCCCATATTCCTAGTAAGTGTTGCATTGCGAATAGTTTGCGCTCTTAAAAAATTGTCTATGTCAGTGATGGCTTCTTTTGTCTTTTCTTCACTTTCTAGTTCTAGTTTATGATATGCCTCTCGTAGCTCTTGGTAGGGGGTATTTAGTGAGGCATTTTCGATGGTCAATGAATTGAGCTGCGACTGTAAATCATTGGTTGTCTTCTGCAACGTCTGATAATTAGTTCCAAGAGATGCAAACTCATCTCTTACTTGAGTCATGCACGTGAACATCTGTCGGAATGCAGTGTCTACAATGGGTGATAATATTACTGGTGTGCTAAGTGAAGATGCAATGGGGGTAGATGCAAAGGGAATGGGGATTGGGGGTGGGAAAGTGGATGCCGTGGTTATTGTGGAAAAAAGTGAAGTGCCTAAATATGGTTGTTCCATGAATGAAGTGAGTGGTGGTGCCGTGGGCGGTGAGATGTCCATGTCATTGGACGTGGTGTCAAGTGCGGTGACTGTGAATAATGGCGTGAGAGTGGGTGTGTGCGTGGGTGTAAATACAGGGTTTACAAAGGTTGAAGAGTAATTTACAATTGGGGTCTCTTGTATGCCTTGGTGGAAAGGGGAAAGAGGAATTACGGTAGGTCGGGGAGGTGAGACTGGGGGGAAGGTTAATGGAGGTGGGAATGGGAAAAGGTGTCTTGGAGGTGTGGGGAAGGATGGGAAAGATGGAGGGAGAAAGGGACTGGATAGAAAGGTAGAAGTCCTAGGAGGTAGACTAGGTTGAGTGGGTGTGGACATGGTGGGAGGAATGGATGTGACAAGGGCTTCTGCTACTTCACCGTGGAAGGAGGTGGATGTTCTGGGAGAAGGAGGGTGTATGGGGGAGACTGGATGGATGGGAGGTGAAGGAGGAGCGGTTGGGGTGGTACGTACTTCAACAACTGCGGTGGTATGTACAACAATAGTACGGGGTGGGGAGTCGATGACAGTGGTGTCTTCTGCCAATGAGGATGAGACGTGCTTCTCGTGCCCGTTGGGATGACTGAGCACCTATCAGTACTTGAATGTATTTGCCCGGTTTTGATAAGAGTCGTACTCATCGGGGGTCAAATTGCGGTAACGGTTTCCTCTGTAAATATCTTAATGCTTCATTAGATCCTACTGATTTAACAAGCTCCCTGAAGCCTTTGATGTATACTTCTTCAAAACTACCTGAGACAAGTTCTTGTTCTATGAGTGCTTGGCTCTCTTCTTCAGATAACTTCCTACGTGCCCAAACTTTTTCCATAGTACGATACAACTTTTTGATTGCCAAGGTGTATGCTGCTGCTTCGAAGGTCTCATCTTCATGCATACTGGTATCACCCTGGGTGTCCATTTGTTGTCCTTGTTCATCTGTCTGTACATGCTCTTGGGATTCATGAGTGCCCTAGCTGGCTTCATCATCACCCTCGTCATCATCTGTCTCTATTCTTTCTTCTTTTGAGCTAGACACGACTTGTCCTTGTGGTTGATCTGGGGGAGTGGTCGGATAGCTTTGCCGTTCGTATTCTTGAGAGAAAATCTGGCCTTTAGAAAACTAAAATTCATTGGAGAAAGCATCTCGCATTTCGAAATCAAAGGTTGTATCCAGTGGCTCTGCTTCCATGTTGGGTATCGGAAAAGAAAAAGCTTCCGCACCAATAGTGGTGGGAACTTCTGCTGCACTGGTGGTAGGTTCCTGAACTGATGTTGCATTAGGGGAAAAAATGAACCCTGCATGGGCCTTGTAAGGATCCCTAATTTTTAGGGATTAAGATTAGCAAAAAGAGGGTTAAAGGCTAGAAAAAATACCACTAGTGTTTTTCATAATAAAATATTTTTTCTCAAGTGAAAGAACTTGGAGAAGCTTGTCGAAGGTAGAAAAGTGCGTTTCGAAGTGATGAAGTTTGGTCAAGCCAACCGGCACAAGACCAGCCCTTGAGCTTTTGGAGACTCAAATAGACCTTATAGGCATGCTATAAGTGCAAAGAAACACACTATGTACCTTGGAGCATCAAGGAGAATGAGTCGATACAAAACAGATAGGTTCGCGGGTCGACTAGCTCAAAAAACTTACTATCTATGGAAGAGACAATGAACTTCAAATGCCCATAGTGACCAGCGTGATTACAATTAGAAAAAATACTTTTATGGGAGTGATACACATAGGGTTGAGTGTATGGAATGCACAAAAGTATAAGGAATAAGCAAAATATGCTATAGGAATGAATGCGACATTCACCGGTGGTACTTCCTATTTTTCAGGAATACGCAGAGATTGACCCCGAGGCAGAAAAACTGAGATTTCTCCAAATCTGCTGAACCAAATGCTTTGAAAATTTACAGGCATAAACTAGACACTGATACCTTTCCAATGAGTCCTCTTGCACTCAATTTGGAGCTCTGAGGAGAGAGCAGCAGCCTCTGCAAGATTACTGTTGGCGAAGAAGATGATGCAGAAAATTGAAGGAGCAAGACAATGATGGTCACAAGTGTATGTATATTGCTTCCATGTAATGTACAAGTGATTTCAACTCCTTATATAGCCTCTAGGAGTGTTCCACGACTTTTACAACTTGAATTTGAATTCAAATGAAGGTGGGAATGGTTGTTGGAGGGAATCAATTCACTTCCCTACAATCTAGGAAAAGTGAAGATCTTGATTGATCTACTTTTAGGTGACTTGATTTGCTTGATTGAATGCAACTTCAACCACCAAAATTTCGTGGGATTTTGGCCCTATATTTGTACCTTTACATGTGTACAACTCAAGGATTTTACAACGGTAAATGAGCCATCAAAATATTCTCAAAAAATACAATAAATGAGCATATGAAAAAGAACTCTCCAACGGATATTCTTTCGACGCGATAGCCTTTGATGTAGATCAAATCCACCTCAAGCATAGTGTAAGCTTGATGTTCCAACATCAAGTTGGTGCTCAGGCTAAATGGGCTCGTGGGCATTTTTAGCCCTTGGATATGATCACATCGACGGCTACAATTGTCTTTAGTTGCCTGTCACAAGAGGACAAAAAACTTTCTAGAAAATGGGCAGTCGAATGCACTCTTGGCCATTGGATGCAATCGTCGCCGACGGCTAGGATTTAAATCGTGGGAAATCTAGAGAGAGATTGATCTGAGAAGGCGTGGGGTTCTATATTCGCTCATGATTGCATTTGTACAATTCTGCAGCTTTTTCGGCCGTTAGATGCTCTTAAATCCAATGGATGAGCGCATTTTGGGCTGATCTAGAGAGAGGAATGCTCCGGAGCCATCCGATAGAGACTTCATCTGATGGCATAGATCAAAAGGCGCTTTTGAAATTTGGATCCAAAGGCGGATCTGAATGTGAGCCATAGGATCAAGTTTGAATCGAATGGAGGAAAATCCAACGCGCATTTTTTGCTGAGGTACTGATCTGAGCCGTCCGATCGACTTCAAGATCCAATGGGTAGCAATGAAAGGCGCTTTTTGAAGGGCCATACAATCTTAGCCATGCATTTCAAAAAAATCCAAGGGCTCAAATCCAATATTGCCTTGACTTTTGCAGTTAAACCTCAACATTTAGATCTTTTAATCAATCCAAGGGCTGGAGTTCATTTGAAAGGCTTTCAAAACCATTCAAATGGCCAAAACCACAAGATCTAGGTGGTTTTCTCCTCTTTGACTACAGAAAAACAAGGGAAGCCTATGCCTTGCCTAGACTAGACTGTGGCCACCACCCTCTTCTCATTGGTCCATCACTAATCACTCCTTAATCTAAAAGGCCCATTCAGGGTTCATTTTTCCCCTAATGGGTTGTAAGGTAACCGCACTAGTAGTGCCTTCTGTAACAATAGGTCGTGATAATCGTATACGAATGGGTTGTACAATTGGAGTGGCTTCTGTCGGAGACTGTTCTGGAGAGGGTTGCAGTGATGGTGATTCTGGGACCTGTAGGCATGGAATGGTTCCTCTCATGCGCTTTCCTGCTCGTCCTTTGCTAGCCTTCCTAGCTTTCTTTGCTGTCCCCTTGAATGCTTTCAACTCCTCACTCGTCATTGCACGCTCGATTGGCAAGTCGTAGGCCAAACACATGTAAATAATTCTCGTAAGAGTGCAGCATCCATTGATGACTTCTTTCTTTCCCATCTATGTTGGGCTAAGTACAACTGATCAATCTACCGTTTGAGGTCTAGTACATGCTAAATATAGTCCAAACCAGATGCGTTTGTGTGGCATGGTGAACTGGTCCTGAGCGGGGAAAGCGAAGTGCTGCATGCATATCGTTAATGGCTTAGATAACTCCGGTGTGATAGCAGAAATATCTTCCCATTTAGTAACATCCCCACGTTTCATAGGCTCTGGAATTAGCCTTTCTCGCTCCGTCGGCGTGTGGGTTCCATGTATCTTGATTGCAGCTCTAATCAAATCTTTGGACATATAAAACTTCTTATATGGCGGATCATTTACCAAAGACGACAAATGAATGTTCCTGGAAAATCTTTGTTCTCTGAAGCTGCCAATGTTGTTATCAAGTAGTAACATCTGTAGAAATCTGGTTTAGGCAAAGGGTCATTGAAATACTCTGTGAAGCCTGCTCTTGCCCAAACATGCATTAAGTCTTTTGTGTTCTGTAGTCCTTCGGACTCTCTTGAGAAAAATTGGTACTTGCCCCATGTACGGTTATCAAAAGTCAAATTGGCCTCAAAGATAAAATCTACGTCTGCCAACGGTCCTGCTAGCCCTTGAAACCAATGTGAGTTACGATGAATCTTTTCAGTATATCCCCTAGGAGGATCATCGATCGGCATGGGTCCAGGGAAACCTTGAAATTCTGGTGGTTGTGCTGTCGGATGGGGTTTGGCTAGTAATTCACCAATATTCGCTATGGGTACACTGGGGCCAACTTCAGATGGTCCTTCTGCTTGCATGATGAATGATGTGAGTGTGTAGCAGATCTACTACAAAAGATTAACACATTAGTATGGAAATTAATCATGATCCCATTAAAGTGAGACCACACTCCCTTTCCATAACCGATGTATAACCCATGTAGCAGAGTGTTGTGATGTGGTGTATGGAATGATGTTGTGCAAGACTAATGCAGGTCTCTAGACACCTACATGCTTCAGATGATGCATACATTTCTTGATGAGATGTTATTACAAGTGATGTTGGGTTATAGTGTGTGGATTTGTACAAGGTTTAGTTATGAGTGAGTCATTACAAGGTTGTAGATTAGTCGGGGTGGGAGTGATGTTAGACAATGGGTTTTGAGGAGACAACTCGATACGTTTCGGTATCCATTTCTTAAGAGTTTCTGAGCGGGTGGTATGTTTCTGCTGAGGGACAAAAGGTGATATTGGGTGTGGTGGTCTTGAAGTCTGAAGATATTTCTGAGGGTTATATATTACATGGCTTGAGGGTTGAGCTATGATACACTGTTTGGGTACCCAAATCTGCGTGGGTGTGGGTCGATTTGTAAGGTACTTCTTGGTGATCCAAATCTGTCGAATGTTCGTACTCATAGAAGAAGGTCAAGGAGATGTTGAATATTGACTCTGCTTCTTCCTTGACTTTAAGCTCTCTCTCTCTCACTCGCATGCACAAATGAGGGGAAATGAGGAGAATGGGTGGATATGGTGAATTTTCTTATTTTTTTGGAGTGGAAGATGATGATGCGGTGATGAAGATGGAGTGTGGGGGAGGTGAAAAACACTAAAAACTAACTAAAAACAACAACAAAAACTGAAATTTTTACCTTCCAATGCCACTTCTTGCTATACTCTTACCATCACACATTCGTCCTAGACTCGATCCTCGTCAACGGCGCCAAATTTGGTGTTGCTCTAGCACAATGGTGAGAACCACGTTAAGAAGCTCCACCTCCTTAATTTCAATCTGTGGAAGAGATAGGAGTGATATGAAGATCGTGAATATGAGATGAAGTGAGAGTGATGGTGAGAAGCATAGAGATGCACAAACACATACACACACACAACGAAGAGACAAGCAAGACACAATGGAAGGTAGGAAATCAACTCTATTACTCAAGAACACTCTTACAAGCTCAAAATACCTCTAAGCTCTTCTCTACTCAAACAAACTAACGTCAAAAATGAGCTCTCTAGCTCTTTTTATAGATTCTAGACTAGTTTTGACCGGTTTCACATATAGTGATCGGCATAGTTAAAAAATAGGTCCTATGTGCTGTTTGAAAGGGTAAACGATGTCTAAAAATAACCAAAATTGGTATGCTCATTCTACCTAAGCTCCTCAAGCTCGAGGACTCCTCGGCTTGCACAAAATGGAGCTAAAATTTACTAAAAGGGTTTTTCTAGGTTACATATGTTACAAAAGTGATGAAAATCACTGTTGGAGGTTTTTGAAAAGTATTTTAAAACATAATTCTTTGAAAAATTGATTCGACTGACTCCCTGCTCTGTCTTTACATGCTTCCGTGTCTTCTATGCCTCTGACTACTGCCAACAAGGCCAATGATAAGTGGGCTAGAAAGTTATTGGAACTAGAAGAAAGCTTGAGAGAAGAAAAAGTAAGAATAGAAAACATTACATCTCAAAACCCCTTGCAAGCCAAAATCCATCCACTCCACTTCACCCCATCCCACCATTCATTGTGAATAGACCACAAGTAGGGTTTGTTCTTGCAAATCCAACCCCAAAAGGCTTGGACATGATGTTCAAGGCCCACAAGGCTCGACTTCAAGGAGGGACAATAGCGACATACCTAAACAAGAGTTACCCTATAGTAGATTTAGAGATTGAATAGGCAAAAACATGTCTGAAAATAGTAGAACTAGCTCAAGCTATGCTCGAGACCAATCAATTGTTCAATTAGAAAAACTCTATCAAACCGGGTTTGCATTTCTAAAGATTATTAAAAAGATTAGAGTAGTTGGTAAACAAGCCATAGGTTTCTTTACCTCCCAAGGCTCAACAAGTTGCTTAAAGAGAAATCTCACCACCAATGAAAGTTTATGTTCCTAATTCCATGAATGATGGAACACCTCTTTCAATTGAACAGTACTCTCAAGAGTTCTTGTAAGAACTACAAGAAGAGAAATAGGCCAAGGAGAAGGGTAATTCCCCTCTTATTCCTAAAATTGATGATCTTCGTGATCAATTTCCCCAAGAAATCCCATCTATTTACAGAGACCAAGCAGAGCAACTAGAAGACGAAAGATTAGATTTTGAATCTAATTCTTTACAGGAGTTGCCACAATTCATAGGACCATGGGAATTTGAATATCTTCAGATCAGTGCTCCCACAATACTGATAAGAAATGAAGACTCAGTGGTTCCAAGAAACACTGAAGTCATGAAGAACACTAAGGTGTAGTGCCATCTCACCTTAGAAGAGCTACTCAAAGTAAAACCTAAGTTGTGGAAAATGTGGTGAATCAAGTTTTGGAACTTGCTTCTAATATGTCAAAAGCAAGCACTAAGTAGAAAGTCCCAGAGATACCTCTAAACAAAATAGGAGATATGAGTGGAGGTGAAGAAGGTAATACTTATCTTTCAATCACCTACCAAGGTTACATAACCAAAGAGATCTTAGATTTAGGTGCTAGTGTTGTGATTGCAACCACCTCCTTGTGGAATCAATGGGGCAAACTTGCATCAAGACCAACTAAAATGAAGCCTCAAATGGTTGAAGGCCATATTGAATGTAGATTTTGAACACACTTTTTCTATATGTGACTTTGGCAAAAATAACATCTATGAAATGATCTTAGGAAGACCCTTCCTACGACAACTGCAAATAGTACAAGATTGGGGAACCAACTCCTTGTACTTGCACGACTTAGGGGTCACAACCAAGGTCAATTTGAAGGATAACGCCTTTAGAGATGTATCACCCCTATAGTGGAATCCTATCCACAAGGTGCAAAAGGATTCAATCTCTGTGCATTCGGTAAGTTCTTTTGATCCATCCTAGATGCATGAAGATACTCACTTGTGGATGTGCAAGGTTGCACAAGAAGAAGAAAGATGCCTAAAAGCGAGAGAAGAAGGAATGTCTCAAGGAGTGACACTGGTTAGAGACCCAATCTACACATCAATGATCTTTCTAGATGAGGAATTTGAGCCTCATGGTTGGGTAGAAATCTTAGCCACCATAGAAATTACTTTCAATGAAGAACAGTAGATGCCTCATTGTGATGAGGAGGGCTATGATATCCCTTTGTTCATGTGTGAACCCTTGCTAGAAGAGTGTGACTCTAATGAGATCATAAAAGAAGAAGAGGATGACAACGATCTAGAGTCCATTGTGATGGATAGTTACTTTGACTCAGAAGAGCACTATCTAGAAAATGTAGGAGTATTTAGCCAAAAAGAAGAAGAACCTCTCACAAGCATTAAAAATATACATTCAAGGGAGGAAAGTGAAGGTAGTCAAAAGAAAAGGAAAAGAAAAGCAGTGAAACAAGAAGAGAAGGAATCATTATCCAAAGTAACAAAGCATTTCAAGAAATATGAAGTTGAAGACGAGAAATTTTTGGTACGAATGCCTAATAGAGGGGCCATCACAAGAGAAGCACATGATAATAAAGAAAAGGCCAAAAAAATTGCATTAACCATTGAAGATAATGAAGAATGATGTATATACATACGAGAAGACCTAAGTGAAGAAGAAGAAGTAGAGCTTGTAACTTTGTTAAGGGAATATAGGGATGTGTTTGCCTGGACCTATAGAGACCTGAAGGGGTAGATCCAAAAATATGTTCTCATACAATCCCCATGACGACTGATGCCAAGCCCACCAAATAGGAACCCTACACATATAATGACACTTATGTAGCCAAAATAAAAGAAGAAATTGAAAGACTCATTGAAGCTAGATTTATCTATGAAATTGAGCATACTTAATGGGTATCCCCCATTGTAATGGTGCCCAAGAAGAATGGAAAATTGCGGCTGTGCATTAACCTTAAAAAACTTAATGCCACTATGCTCAAAGGTAGCTATCCACTTCCAATCACCAAACATTTATTGTAGCATGTTGCAGGCAGGGAAGTTTATAGCTTCTTAGATGGATTTTTAGGTTACAACCAAGTAGCCATTGCCCTAGAAGATCAATACAAAACAGCCTTTGCCATAGAGTGGTGAATCCTTGCATTTTGTGTGATGCCATTTGGGCTCACCAATGCACCTACAACATTCCAAAGACTCATGTGTCATGTCTTCAAAGAGTTCTTGTGAAAGAGCTTAGAAGTATATGTTGGAGTTTGAGGTTTGTGGAAGCATGTGAACAACACAAGGAAGAAGAAGAAGCTTGGAGCACAACACACAATACTGAATGTATTACCACTAGAATGTACAAAGATAAGTAACCCATTTGGGAACTAGACATATATACAAGCCGGGGGGAAAAAACCTCCTAAAGAGGGAAAAAAGTGCCCCAATGGTCCTAGTGTGTTCACACACATTGCTACCTAAATATATCAACAAATCCCCCCTGGGAGTGATGCAGTGAAGAAGGAGCTGGCAATCATGTATAAGGAAGTGCCAAGCAATGTGGAATCAATCCACAAAAGGAAGTAAGCCCAAAGCTTTGTGGAAAGCTTCAAACTTCTCCCTAGGAAGAGCCTTGGTGAAAAGTTCTGCAATGTTGTCCTACGTGGGAATATATGCCAAGCTGATCTCTCATTGTCTTGCTTACTAGCTCTCTACACTCTTTCTCTGCATACTAAAGCACTACTCTTGCACACTTTGCCTCACACTTTCTTCTCTACGTCACACATTGACTGAATGTCTCTTGCTCTTCTCCCTTACTGTAGACTATCTCTCCTTGCTTAGTCTAACCAAGAATAATGCATGCCTTGAGTTGAGTGTTGATTCATTTACATGCACTGCTCCTAACTGATAGAGTATCTTGGTGCTCACTTTGATGTCCCAAGAATGTCTAAAAAATGTGTATAGCCAATGATTCCCTATTTTGTCCTATAGTGACTTTAGGACTAAAAAAAAAAATTAAATGGGGGGCCATACTTTCACTTTTATGTACTGCTTCCATTGCACATACCTTCACTTTTGCCTTCATTTCTTCAATATGTGTACCTATGGGAGGGTTCACCTGAACCTTCCAAACACCTTTAAAACCCTTGAGACTTACAAAAAGACAATCTACACCTGCATCCACTTTCTGTAGAACATAACCATTGTGAACAAGTTGATTGTGCACTACCTATGCATCTTGACGACTTGACTTTGACCACTTGACTTTGACTAGTTTGATTGTGACCATGTTGACTTTGACTAGTGTAGCTTAGTGATGAGTAGCACCTCCTTTAATGTCAATCCGGGAAGACATGAGGATGGTATGAAGACCTCGAACAAGTGATGGCACAAGTGTGTGAGTGAGAAGCACACTAACATGCACACACATACACACACACGCACACAAGGCAAGAACAAAGAGAGAGACAATGGAGTTCTTTAGATTACTCAAAAGTGCTCTTACAAGTTCAATTCAACAACAAGCTAACCCCAAAAATGAGCTTTCTAGTTTTTTGACTAGTTTTAGCCTTGTTCAGATCTAGTGTCCGGCCTAGTTAAAAATTAGGTTCTAGGGCCTATTTGAGGGCTCAAACGGAGTCTAAAAAATATGAAAATTGATAGGTAGGTACTTATAATGCTCCTCAAGCTCAAGGACTCCTTGGCTTGCATAAAATGGAGCTACAAAAATATGAAATGGTATTTACAATGGCTTTTAGTGATGAAAATCACTATTTTTGTAGGGATTTCTTATGAAGATTTGACATACACTTCTTGGAGCTCCCTACTTGCTCCTTCTTCTTGTGTGTCCACCTCTTTGATGTGCTCCTATGCTTTGTCCTTGAGCTTCAACTTCATGAAAAAATGATAGGCCTATTTGCCAGATCTGCATTGATTGCTTTGCCTGCTTGTTCCTTGCTCTGACTCTCGCCTTTGGCTTCCTTGTCTCGTAAGTCCTTGACTGCCTTGACCACTACCAACACTCCCCGCTCTCTCACGTCTGTCGTCTTTGACAGAACCTTGTTTTGCTAAGCGTTTCACATAATATTCAACCACATCAGTGGCTAAGTGGTGCTCTGCTAGCCGCAACCCCTTTGCTAAATCTGTTGGGAGGGCATCCCAATCCACTAGACCTGGAACATCCAGGTGTGGCAAACACAGTTGTTCTAAATGAAAGGTTCGCTCCATTGCAAAGAGATGGAGGAGATAACCCACTGATTTCTGCCGCTTCTGTTATTGCTGCCGGGTTAGCTGTAGGTCTTGCATCGATTGGGCCCGGTGTTGATCAAGGCACCGCTGCGGGTCAGGCAGTTGAGGGTATAGCAAGACAGCCAAAAGTAGAAGGGAAAATACGAGGTACTTTATTGTTAAGTTTGGCCTTCATGGAAGCTTTGACAATTTATGGATTAGTTGTAGCTCTAGCCCTGTTATTTGCAAATCCGCTCGTTTGGGAGGGTCTGGGAACAAAGATTTTAGAGTGGTATTCCCAGAATCTTGTGATGAACATGTCTTCAAATGTTTGCTTGTAGCAGGCTGGGAGGTATTTAATTCGTGCGTGCCAAGCATATATCACCTGAATGGAGGGGATTGTACTCATATCGTAGACCAAGTCAAGGTTACCTGCTGTGAATCCAACTCCTGAGAAATGTGGATCTTTAATATTTTTAAAGGTTCTGAAGGTTAACAACATCGACTCGAATATTTTCATGCACACCTATGCCATTACATCTGGGATGTTTTGCAGTCTGACTCCCTAGTGGCGGATGGTAAAGATCATGTATGCCACTGTAGCTTGTCCCCGTGGCAGTGCCAGGTATACATAATTGAGCCACTTTGCACAGCCTTTAACAGTCTCCACAGTGATGGAAAAGTCAGGCCATGTGCATCTTCTGAGGACGGGAGCATAACAAGGATTATACTTGATGAATAGTGGCATATTATTCCAAGTTCAAACCATCTCGGGGTAAGTTTCTAGGAGTCGCAGCCGCCAAGTATGTTGAAAAATGGATCCTTGTGTCGGACTTTCATGTATATCATCGGGGCTGAATTGAGTGGCAAAGATTGGGGCCTTGCCACACCTTCGTTGAATTTTTGCATTGTAGTCTGCTAAGAGCACACAATAGGGCACAAATTGATCGTCGTTTGTGCCTATCCATCGGTGATGAGACATACTTCAGAAATATTCTGATTTGATAATAGTGTCCTCAATCTTAGACATTGACTCAATCTGGACCACTACTCGATCGTCGTGCATACTGGCCGTTTTCTCGAGTGTCTCCATCCATTCTGGGGCTTCTACCTCTAGTATGTCCAATCCCTCAGAGGTTTGTTGGCCGCCTGACATTGGCATAGGAACATATGGCTCCTCATAAGACTCGTCTACTTCTATGGGTACCAATTCTTCTGCTTCTAGTTCGATGATTGGGAAAGGTTGTCGCTCATACTGAAGGAGCTTCCTTTGCAATTCTTCTACTGCTCTTTTAGCTATTTTATCTCCTCTGTAGGTGATGTCGACTCTGTGATCTTTGGTTGTTTGCCTTGTTCCTTTAGCTGTCAGCATAGTGTGTCTCGTTCTTTTTCTACATCATCATGTGCTTCCAGAAGATCGGCATAGCTCTCAAGAATGGTCTTCATAGTCTCTGAAGGAACATCTTTGAATCTTTCGCGGTCAATCTCCTGGGGGGAACTCTCCATGGCTGCCTCTAAATTTTCTTCGTTCTGCTTTTACAAGCGCTTGTTCTCTTCGAGGGCAGTGGCCATGTGCTTTCTGAGTAAGGTCAGGTTGCGACGGACTTTGACATTTTCTGACTGATAAAGTTCAAGTAGAGCTATTAGTTTTTTAACTTCCGAGGATTCAGATGGTCGGGGAGCTTCCAAAAGGGTCGGGTGGGTGTGCTCAAGCATAGTGTAACGTTGACTGAGGTCAGCGTTTTCTTCTTCTATAGTCGTAAGCTGCCTTTGTAGTTGCTAGTGGTCCATAGTTAGTTGACGATGGTGATCTTCGAGAGTCTGATATTCACTCTGTAGTTGATATACACATTGATGTAAAGTAGAAAACACATTATTTACATTTAAGAATGCTGGGAAAGGAGATGATGTAGGGGGAATGGGGAAGGGAAAGGGAATTGTGAATGAGGTGGAATCAAGTGGTGATGTGGGTGGAGGGGTATGGGAGATTGTGGTTGTGTGTGGGGCGGGAGTGGTGCTGTGGCTGGTGATGTTTCCATGGTGTCAAAAGTATGTGTGACTGTGTAGATGGGGATAGTCGGTGGGGTGGATGTGATGTTCGTGAATAGTGTTGTGAAGGTGGGCATAGTAACCCCTCCAAGATGGATGCCTGGAGAGAGGGGAACTCCCATAACATATGTGGTGATTGTGGAAATTGGGGTGGTCATGTCGTGGGGTGAAGTGAATTGTGCAATGAGAGGTGAGGAGTGTGGTGATGGTGGTGCCTCATGATGTTCTTCCATCTCTGTGGTATCTCGTGGTGCCGATACATCTATGTGGATTTGCTTTTCGGCACGAGGGGGACGAGTAGGCACTCATTGCTCAAAACGATGAACGTAAGTGAGAGCCAAATGAATGGATTCATCCAGGCCAAGCGCATCCGCGTGGAGGTTCAGAGACTCAATAAATTGGTCATCAACCCCTTCTTCTGCTAACATCTGACTTATCAGCATCTTCCTTGTTTCCAGTGATAATTTGTGATGCTCCTATACTCTTTTCATAGTCTCATATAACCTTTTTATCTGTGTAGTATAAGTTGGGGCACTTGCTAGTTCTGAGGTTTCTTCGTACTCTTGGTCGTGTTCTTCGTCTGCTTCCTCTTCAGTCTCTTCTTCGTCTTCATCTACTTCCACTACTTCAGGTTGTGTAGGAGCTGAAATTCCTGTGGTTGGTTGCGGCCCCCTGGTCTTCTCTTCCTCTGTCTCAAGATTGGATTCGTTAATCATCCTGGCTATTTCCTCATCTGTTAAGTCATCCAGGGTGTATCCCTGTGGGAACTCCAAGTCAGATGGAATCGGAGGGAAAACGAGATTGGGTCCTTCTGCTTTCTGTCTAGGTAAGGGAATCGTAAATGGATGAACACGCCTGGTCTAAGGTGGTGTCACTTCTTTTGTGAGGGTGGCACCCCTTGCTTGTGCACAGGGTATTTGAATAGCACCCCTCATCTCCTTCGAAGGTGGCCCTGTTGTTGATAGCCTTCTCTGGAATTCCTGAGCTCTGGACCACACTAGTGCTCTTTGAATAGGCACATCATAAGCTAAGCATTTGCAAATGATCCTCGTTAACGTGCATCATCCATGAAGCACATTCTTATGTTTCTTATTCTAGTGCTGATGTGCTAAGTGGATTTGATCTATGATCCAGTGGGGTAGATTGATTGTGAGGTTTTCTGTCTCCGCTAAGTACAAACTAAACCAGATCCTTTTTGGTGGCATAGTGAAGCGTTCTTGAGGTGGGAAGGCAAAGTGTTGCATGATCGTGCGTAGGTGGAGGGTGATGGTTGGCGTCATAACTACCATATCTTTTAGCTTGTTGAGATCTTTGTGCTTCATTCTTCCGGGAATCAATGTTTCTTTCTTAGTGGGGATGTGCATACCATGCATGTCCAAGGCCTCCTGGTGTAGCTCAGTGATGAGTAGCACCTCCTTTAATGTCAATCAGGGAAGACATGAGGATGGTATGAAGACCTCGAACAAGTGATGGCACAAGTGTGTGAGTGAGAAGCACACTAACATGCACACACATACACACACACGCACACAAGACAAGAACAAAGAGGGAGACAATGGAGTTCTTTAGATTTCTCAAAAGTGCTCTTACAAGTTCAATTCTTCAACAAGCTAGCTCCAAAAATGAGCTCTCTAGCTCTTTTTATAGTTTTTGACTAGTTTTGGCCATGTCCAGACCTAATGTCCGGCCTAGTTAAAAATTAGGTTCTAGGGCCTATTTGAGGGCTCAAATGGAGTCTAAAAAATATGAAAATTGATAGGTAGGTACTTTCTAATGCTCCTCAAGCTCAAGGACTCCTTGGCTACACAAAATGGAGTCAAAAATATCCAAAAGCGGTATTTACAAGGTTAAGGTAGTGATGAAAATCACTATTCAAATGAGGTTTGGTTGGAAAATTTGGATGACCTATTTTCCAGATCTTCGTTGACTACTTTTTCTGCTTGTGCCTTCTCTCCGCTCTGGCTCCCTTCTTTGGATTCCTTGTCTTGTGAGTCCTTGGGTGCCTTGACTGTTGCCAATACCCCCCCTCTCTCGCGTCTGTCGTCTCTGACAGACCCTTGTTTGGCTGAGTGTTTGACATAGAATTCAACCACGTCTGAAGCTAGGTGGTGTTCTTCGAGCCGCAGACCTCGTGCTAAGTCTGTTAGGAGGGCATCCCAATCCACTGGACCTGGAACGTCCGGATGTGGCACACGCAATTGTTCTAAATGTAAGGTTCGCTCCATTGCAAAGAGGTGGAGTAGATGGGAGGGTCTGGGAACAAAGACTTCAGAGTGGTATTCTCAGAACCCTATGATGAACATCTCTTCAAATGTTTGCTTGTAGCAAGCGGGGAGGTATTTAATTTGTGCGTGCCATGCATATATCACCTGGATGGAGGGGGTTGTACTCATATAATAGACCAAGTCAAGGTTACCTGCTGTGAATCCGACACCTGAGAAATGTGGATCTTGAATATTTTTGAAGGTTCTGAAGGTAACCAGCATCAACTCGAATATCTTTATACACATCTGAGCCATTACATCTGGGATGTTTCGCATTCTGACTCCCCAGTGGCGGATGGTAGAGAGCATGTAGCCCACTGTAGCTTGTCCCCGTGGTAGTGCCAGGTATACGTAATTGAGCCACTTTGTACAGCCTTTGACATTCTTCATAGTGATGGCAAACTCAGGCCATGTGCGTCTTCTGAGTATGGGAGCATAACAGGGATTATAATTAATGAATAGTGGCATGTTATTCCAAGTTCGAACCATCTCAGGGTAAGTTTCTAAGAGTTGTAGTCGCCAGGTAGGTTGATGAATTGATCCTTGTTTAGCGCTCTCAGGGATGTCATCAGGGCCGAATTGTGTGGAAAAGGTTGGAGCCTTGCCACATCGTCGTTGAATTTCGGCATGTAATCTGCCAAGAGCAGACAATACGACACATAGTGATCATCATTGGTGCCTATCCATCTGTGATGAGACATACTTCGAAAATATTATGATTTGATAATGGTGTCCTCAATCTTGGTCATGGAATCAATTTGGACCGCGACTCGCTCATCATGTGTATTGGCCATTTTTTCGAGTTTCTGCATCGATTCTGGGGCTTCTACCTCTAGTGTGTCCAATCCCTCAGGGGTTTGTTGGCCACTCGGCATTGGCATAGGAACATATGGCTCTTCATATGATTCATCCACTTCTATGGGTATCAATTCTTCTGATTCTAGCTCGATGATTGGGGAGGGTTGTCTTTCATATTGGAGTAGCTTGCTTTGCAACTCTGCGACCTCTTCTCTCAGTGCATTTACCTCTTCTGTAGTGGTGGTAGAGTCCGCGATCTTGGGTTGGGCTTCCTGCATCGTTAGCTATTGACGGAGAGTATCTCGTTCTTTTCCCAACTCATCATGCGCTTCCAGTAGATCCGCATAGCTTTCTAGAATTGTCTTCATATTGTCGGATGGAACAACTTTGAATCTTTCGGGGTCAATCTCCTGGGGGGAACCCTCTATGGCTGCCTCTAAATTTTCTTCGTTCTACCTTTGCAAGCGCTTGTTCTCTTCGAGGGCAGTGGCCATGTGCTTTCTGAGTAAGGTCAGGTTGCGACGACATTTAACATGTTCTGAATGATAAAGTTCTAGTAGAGCTGCTAGTTTTTTAACTTCATTGGAATCGGATGGCTTGGGAGCTTCCAAAAGGGTCTGATGAGCGTGCTTGAGCATAGTGTAGCACTGATTTAGGTCATTATTTTCTGCTTCCAAAGCTGCAAGCCTCTTCTATAGTTGCTCATGATCCGTAGTTATTTGGCGATGTCGATCTTCCAAGGTTTGGTATTCTATCTGCAACTGATGTACACACTGATGTAATGTAGAAAACATGTTATTTACATTTATGAATGCAGAGAAGGTGGAGGATGTAGGGGGAATGGGGAGGGGGAAAGGGATAGTGAATGAAGTGGACACGAGAGGTGATGTGGGTGGAGGGGGTATGGGAGATGGTGGTAGAGAGGGGGGAGGGAGTGGTGCTGTGGCTGGTGATGTTTCCATGGTGTCAAAAGTGTGTGTGAAAGTGTAGATGGGGACTGTGGGTGGGGTGGATGTGATGTTCGTGAATAATGTTGTAAATGTGGGCATTGTGATCCCTCCAAATTGGGTGCCTGGTGAGATAGGAATCCCCATAACATATGTGCTGAGTGTTGAAGTTGGGGTGTTAGTGTCGTGTGGTGAAGTGAAGTGTGTAGTGAGAGGTGGTGAGGGGGGTGATGGTGGTGCCTCGTGGTGTTCCTCTGTCTGTGTAGTGTCTCCTGGTGCCGATACATCCATGTGAATCTGCTTGTGGGAGCGCATGGGATGGGTAGGCACCCGTTTCTCAAAGCAATGAATATAAGCCATAGCTGAATGAATGGCTTCATCCAAGCCCACCGCGTCCGCGTGCAGGTTCATGGATTCAATAAACATTTCATCTACTCCTTCCTCTCCTAACATTTGGCGCATTAACAACTTCCCTGTTTCTAGCGACAGTTTGTGATGTTCCTGGACTCACTTCATGGTTTCATACAATCTTTTTATTTGTGTTGAATAGGCTGGGGCACTCGCTAGTTCTGAAGTTTCTTCATATTCTTGATCATGTTCCTCGTCTGCTTCCTCTTCAGTCTCTTCTTCATCTTCCTCTACTTCTACTACTTCCAGTTGGTTCAAGGCTGAAGTTGTTGTAGTGGGTTGTGGTCCTTGGGTCTACTCTGCTTCCGTCTCGAGGTTAGATTCATTGATCATCCTAGCGATTTCTTCATCAGTGAGATCATCCAGGGTGTAGCCTTGTGGAAACTCCAGGTCAGAGGGGATTGGAGGGAAAACTAGATTGGGTCCTTCTGCACTCTGTCTATGTAAGCTAATTGTAAACGGACGAATATGTCGCGTTTGTGGGGGGGTCACCTCTGGTGTGGTGGTGGCTCTCCTTGCTTGGGCACATGGTACTTGGACTGTACCTCTCATTTTCTTCGATGGAGGACCCGTTGTTGATAGTCATCTCTGGAACTCCTGAGCTCTGGACCACACTAGTGCTCTTTGAATAGGCACGTCATAAGCTAAGCACTTGTAAATTATTTTTGTCAGTGCACAACACCCATGAAGCACGTTCTTCTGTTTCTTATTCCATCGTTGATGTGCTAGGTGGATTTGATCTATGATCCAGTGTGGTAGATTGATTGTGAGATCCTTTGTCTCTGCCAAGTACAAGCTGAACCAGATTCTTTTTGGTGGCATAGTGAAGCGTTCTTGGGCGGGAAAGGCGGAGTGTTGCATGATCGTTCATTGGTGGAGGGCGATGGTTGGTGTCATTGCTACCATGTCCTTCAATTTGTTGAGATCCTTGTGCTTCATCCTGCCGGGAATCATTGTTTCTTTCTCAGTGGGAATATGCATACCTTGCATGTTCAACGCTTCTCGTACTAGGTTGAGGGTCATTTTGAATCTTTTTAGCTCATGGCCTGGCGTTAGTGAGGGTAGCACGAAAGTACTATCACCTCCCTTGGCTCTGTTAGGGGTGATGGTACTGATAAGGTAGGAGCAACGCAGGAAATCTGGCTTAGGTAGATGTGCCCGGAAATAGCTATCCAAGCCCGCTTTGGTCCATACCGATCGCATTACTTCTGCATTCTGATACTTCTCGAATTCACGGGTGAAGAAATGGTATCTTCCCCATTTCTCGTTAAATTAAATTTCTGCCTCCCAAAAGTAGGTGCCTTCTCCCAATGGTCCTACGACATCGCTGAACCAATGTGCATGTTTGCCTACTTGAGAAGTGTGTCCCTACAGAGGGTCCTGAATGGGTAGTACATGCACTGCTCTAAGTTCTTGAGCCCTCTCGGTGAGTTGTGGTTCGAGGAGGAGGGTTTCTATGTCCACTATCTAGGCGCTGGACTCAGCCTGGGAACTGGTACCTCCTGCTTCTGCCATGTTACTTCTTGTTTGCTGGTTCTGTGAGAATATAGAAGCATGTGTTAACATTGTAATGGACAAGATAGAACAGTTTTTGCCCTCGTTGCAACATTAACATGAGGTTAGTGGGTCAGTGAGTGCTCAGTGATTGTGTGTGTATTTAGTGAATGAATAATCCTATGAGCTACAAGGAGAGATGTAGTGTGAGAATGATGCAGTTCGTAAGTGGAGATGAATTTACAAATGGGGGTCGGGGGGTTTATTACAAGCTTTGGGCTGCCAAACAGAGTGGATGGATTTTGGTTTTGGTTTTGTGGAGACTCTGGAGGGCTTTATGAGAGTGCCTGCTTGGAAATGAGGCTTTTTAGGGACCCATTTACAAGTGATCCTGCTCGTGCTCATGGGCAAATATGCGTTTGTGTGTATTGAATAAGAGTGGGCATCAGCTGTTCGAGTGAGTGAACCATGTTGTACATGGTGTGGTCTGTGTGTAGCTATTTGAGCCCGCAAGCAAGCCTTAGGTACCCAAATTTTCTGGATTGTGGGTCAGCCTTCATCGACTTCTTGGGTACCCAGATAGACTTCACTTTAGTAGAAGAATTTTTGAAGGACTTCTTATTAGTGGCTTGCTGTTGCTCACTAATATGAAGTTGAGCCAATGGTTGTGACTAGACTGCAACATGTTGCTCGCCTTTCTGCACCCACACTTGTTTTGGTGGCTGAGACACCTTGCTTCGTACTTTCTTTTGGCTTCAAGCATAGGTCATCTGCTTCTTTTGTATTTGATCTACCTTTGGTTGCCGTATCCCTATGGCCTTTGGAAAAGAAGGGAGTTCCATTGTATCCTTGACTTCTTTATTGAGACAATCATCCCTCTGCATCACATAGTTTTGGACAAGAATAGCATGGTCATCTTCATGTGTACTCCTGGAAGGACCAGGAGTTTGTGCCTTTCCTAGTTCCTTGAGTGCCTCATTTTCTAACTCAAGTGTAATGCGGTTCTAATTTACCCAGACCTGAAGAATTCCACTTCTTAGGTTTAGGTTGACTGCATGATCATAGATCCAGTCTTGACCCAAGACAAGAGGTTCAGTGAGATCCTCATCTTGACACACTAGTACGTTAACTATCATCAGAACATCTTGAATGTAGAGGGGAAGTTCCACCTCGCCCATGCAAGGGTTTCCACACCTCCCAATCCTATGAGATATGCTTCCACAAGATTGACATTTAAGTTCAATTCTCGATAGTAAGAAAGTTTAAAAGCACTAGTGGCTGCAGCTGAGTCAATCAAGGCTCTTACAGTCCTTGCACTCTTTCCTTGTCCTATCTCTAAGGTTACAAAAGGACGTCGGTCAATTATTCTACGAGAGCTAATACCTGAAACTTCACACATAGCCATATGATATCCTTGAGTTGCATATGCATCTGTCCTAGGCTGATCTCTACCCCATCTTCTCAACTTCATTCTTTGGATGCGTTCCAATGCTTCTACCTGTGCTTCTTCTCGAATTCGTTTTTCCTCCTCTTTACGTTTCTTTGCAGTATTGAGTCGCTTTAACATCTCCTTAGTGAGGGGTTCTGATATAGTTTGACTCTGCATCCACTAATGTAATTAGGAAGAACATCACCCTCTAGAGTAGCTAATTGAGCTGCTCCACTTGTTGAGATCCTATTTATGATCATAGGTCCATAGCCTCTCTTCTCTAGTTTCCATGCATGTTGCTTCAAAGTGTATACTAGGACTAGGTCTCCTGCTTTCAAGCCTTTATCCTTCACATGTGCATTGAAATATGCTTTTTGCCTCTTTTTGGCTGCATAAATTCCTGCTGCAGCTCTTAATCATGTTTCACCTAATCGTTCCAGGTCAAAGATTCTAGATGAAAGCTCATGGCCTGTCCACTCGTGCTCCTGTGCTACCCTCAATGTTGGTATCAAGAAGTCTAATGATAGCACTGCATTTTGGCCAAATACCATTTGAAAGGGAGTGGCTTGGAGTACTGTTTTATAGGCAACTCGGTATGCCCAAACATCGTGGTGTAGCTGTTTGTCCCAATCAGAGCGTTTATTATTCACCAATTTGGTGAGCACAGTGGATAAGATCTTATTGGTGCTTTCATCTTGCCCATTATCTTGTGGATGATAGGGGGCATACTTCTTATGTACTACCAAGAATTCTTGGAGAAGATTTTCAATAACTTCATTCAAGAAGTGAGTGCCTCTATCACTTACTAGCTCGATGGGTAACCCGTATCTAGTGAACACATTCTCAAATAGGAACTTAGCTATCGTTTGAGCATCGTTCTTCGTGGTGGCTTTTGCTTCTACCCACTTGGTTAGATAATCTGTGGCCACAATGATATATTCAGCATGTGAACCCTTAGCTAGGGGATTAATAGGACCAACAAAGTCTATTCCCCACTTAGAGAATGCACATCCACCCATCACAGGTTTCAAAGGCATCTCATCTTTGCGTATAGGATACTGAGTTCGTTGACAGACATCACACCTCTTCACATAGGTATGTGCATCCATGTGAAGGGTCGGCCACCATAAGCCTGCAAATAGGATTGCTTTAATCACCTAGTCTGGTCCAAAGTGTCCTCCTGCCACACCTTGGTGGGCAATTTCCAGGATCTTAAGATATTCACTCTCATGGACACATAGTCTCAGATATCCGTCTTTCCCACGTTTATATAGATTATCACCAATGAGTGAGTAATCTAAAGCTTCTTGTTCTAAGCTTCTCCGCCTTGCCAGGTTCATATCTTGAGGGAATGTTTTCGTCCTTAAGAAGGCCACTAGTGGTTCACTCCAATCTAGCACTATGGACACTTGATAAAGAGTGGCATGCTCCATGGGTGGTTTAGTTCAACAAATCGGGCATTCCTTGCACAATTTATGGACATCAGCTTCCATAGTCGGATAATGCACTCCGAGTCTCCTTAGCGTCTGTAGGGTTCGTTGCTTTGAGTAGTGTTGCTCTAATGCACCTACATGTGCTAATTGCAACCATTTTGCGTACTCATCCTCTTCCACACAACAAGCTAGGATCCCTTGATCTGTATGCTTGTACATACTTCCTGCCATGATCAGGTATTTTTGCGCTTTTACTATCTCCCTATCTTGAGTGTTTACTACTGGATGTTTAGGCCCATATGTCAATACTGGCACTAGTGTCTTAGCCCACTGAGGTACAACTTCCAAATTAAATAAGTAAGCATTAGGAAGGTCATCTGATACTCCTTGTGGGGCCTCTCCTGATGTGAGCCTAGAGAGATAGTCTGCTCTAAAATGAGTCTTTCCTTTCCTCACCACAACCTCAAAACCATATTCCATCAGTAAGAGGAACCATCTTACTAATCTGCCTGTATTGCATGGCTTGTTTACAAAGTATAACAATGCTTGATGATCAATAAAAAATTTAAACTTATTTGCCAGCAAATAATGTCTAAACTTTTTAACTGCATATACCATGCCTAATCCTTCTGGTTCAGTGGTGGTATAGTTTCGTTCAGCTCCATTCAACTGTCTACTGGCATAGGCAATTGGACCTTCGCCAGTAGGTTGTGCGAGTACACATCCATTAGCATAATTGGATGCGTCCACGTGAACATGAAAGGGCTTAGTCCAATATGGTGCGGTCAAGATTGGTGCTGAGCACAATCTTCTTTTGAGCTCGTTGAAAGAGTTTTCACATTCATCAGTCCACTCAAAGTTAGTCAAAAGTCCGTACAGAGGCTTTGCAATGATGGCATACATGTGTATGAAACGTCGATAATATCCACAATGCCCCATGAAAGCTTGCACTTCCTTGACATTCTTTGGCCTAGGTAGCTCTACAATCGCTCTTACCTTTTCCTCGTCTGTAGATATGCCATTCTTCGACACTATGTGTCCTAGAATCTTGCCTTGCCTGACCATGAAAACACACTTTTCTGGGTTCAGGCAGACTTGATATTCTCTACATTTGTCAAAGATTTTCCTGAGTTCAGGTATATGTGTTTGTCTAATGTTGGAATGAGCACAAAGATCGTCAACATAGACTTCCAAATTCTTCCTCAAGAACTCTTTAAACACATGACACATCAATCTCTGAAATGTAGTGCGTGCATTGGTAAGACCAAATGGCATTACCCGGAAAGCAAATATGCCCCATTCAGTGGCCAAAGCCGTCTTATGCTGATCCTCTGGAGCAATGGCTACCTGATTATAACCAAAAAATCCATCAAGGAAGCTATACACTTCCTTGCCTGCTACTCTTTCTAAGAGATGCTCAGTGATCGGAAGCGGATAGTTATCTCGAATTGTGGCTAGGTTAACTTTCTTCAAATTAATGCACACACGTAACTTTCCATTCTTTTTGGGCACAACTTCAATGGGGGATACCCACTCAGTGTGCTCAATTTCATAGATAAATCCAGCTTCAACCAAGCGATCTATCTCTTCTTTGATCTTGGTAGCATAATCATCATTATATGTGTAGGGCTTTTGCTTAGAGGGTTTGGCATTTGAGGTCATGGGGATAGTGTGTGAGAATATGTCAGGGTCCACACCTTTCAAGTCCTTGTAACTCCAAGCGAATACATCTCGGTATTCTCTTAGCAAGGCAATCAACTCTTGCTCTTCTTCCTTCGTCATGTCATGTCCTATGTAAGTGCATCTTTCTTCTCCTTCTTCTATGTCTACCACTATTTTCTTGGTGGTTTCTTTGTTATCATAGGCCTCTCTTGATTGTGCCTTGCATTTAGGCATTCTTATCATGGCTCTTCTATCATCTATTTCATACTTCTTAAAGTTTTCATGGACCTCAAACAAAGATTCTTCTTCCTTTAGTGTGACTTCTCTCTTCTTTCTTTTCTTGCCTTCGCTCTTGGTGGTCACTTGTGTGGTTAACCTTACTTCTTTTATAAGCTCCTCGTGTCTCTGAGGATGAGCCTCTACCTCAAGGAAGTATTCTTCGTCTGATGCAAAAGGTGGGTCCATAATGATTGACTCTAGATCGGAGTCACTTGCATCCTCACACGCATCAGTGCTAGGCTCACATTCTTCAAGAACCGAATCACCCATGATTGGCTCTATTGAGAAGACTGAAATGTCATAGCCATCCTCATCACAATGGGGTGTCCATTGTTCTTCATTGATGGTTACATCCATTGTTGATAGAATTTCCGCCCAGTCGTGAGGTTCAAATTCTTCGTCAGGAAAAACATAGGTGCATAGGCTGGGTCGTGAACTGATCTATGGGTTTCTTTCGCACCTATCTCTCTGGATTTTTCTCTTTTCTCTTCTTCTACTACTACTTTACACATCCATAAGTGAGTGTCTTCATGCATCCATGAGGATCCTGATCCTATGGAATGCACCGAATCCGTATCATCTTTGGCTCTATGGATGGGATTCCATTGGATGGGGGTACATCTCAATGGGAGTAATCCTTGAGATTAACTTTGGTCGTGACACCTAAGTGTTGCAAATACAAGGAATTGGTGCCCCAATCCTGTACCACTTGCAACTGCCGCATAAATGGTCTTCCCAAAATCATCTCATAAGCCTGGTTCTTGCTAAAGTCACAGATAACAAATGTGTGCTCAAACTTTACACCACAAGTAGTGAGAGTTATTCCTTCTAACATCCCTAAGGGTCTCTCAATGTGACCATCCGCCATCTGCAATTTCATTCTCATTGGCCTGAGTGCTGGCTTGCCCTAACGCTTCCATAGGGAAGTGGAAGCAATTGCAACTCCTGCACCAGAGTCTAGAATTGCCTTGGTTGTGTACCCCTGATGGGTGATGGGAAGATAGGTGTTTCCTTCTTCTCCTTCACTCATGTCTCCTATCTTGTCCAGAGGTATTTCTGGCACCGTTCTATGGGATTCTACCTGGGAACGAGGTTTTGCTACTTCAGGCACTTGATTGGCTACATGCTTGCATAGTTCTAGCCTAACTTTGAGTAGCTCTTCCAAGGTGAGATTGCACTGCACTTTAGTGTTTTTCACTACCTCTGTATTCCTAGGTATGACTGAGTCTTCGTTTCTTACCATGATCGTTGGTGTTCTCATATATGTAGACTTAGCTTCCCATGGGCCTGTGAAATGGGGTAGCTCCTGTAAGGAGTTAGACTCGAAGTCTAATCTCTCCTGAGATTGGGTACTTTCCTGCTCTCCATAAATAGAAGGAAGGTCTTGTGGGAATTGATCATGTGCATCATCCACAAGTTCAATGGGAGGAGGGACTTCACTTTCTTTAGCCCATTTCTCTTCTTGAATCTCCCGCAAGAACTCTGGTGAATACCTATTCATAGAAGAAGAGGTGTCTGGTTTAGTAGAATTAGGCACATAAGCTTCCTGTGGGGGAATGCTTATTCTTTTACTTGCCTCATCTCTTCCTTGAGAGTTTTCTTCCTTGGCAGATCTTGCAATTATGCTCGCTAACTTCTCTAATAGTCCATCCAAGTGCAATTGTGCCTTAGTTGAGCAAGAGTAGTTGAAGAGGCGACTGGCTTCAAACATGGTCTGAGCCAGCGCTACCATTTTCGTGCAAAGCTTGGTTCTTTCTATCTCTAGGTCACCTCTAGGATAGCACTTGTCATGATCCATAACATTTGACCCTTCTTGGATTCTGGCCTGATATGCCTTAAGCATCATGTCTATGTCTTCAGGAGTGGGGTAAGCCAAGACTGATCCTACTCTAGGGGGTGGTGGGATTGTCTGAGGTGGGTTGAAAGATGGTGGGTTAGATGGTGATAGGAATGATGGTGGTGGTGGTGGTATGTGAGAGTGTGTTTGAGAGGTGAGTTCAATAATTTTGGCTTTTGTTTCTCTTATGCTTTCTTCTAAGTCACTCATCTTTTTAGACCATTGTCTTTTCATTCTCTCTCGGCTATCTTTCCAGGCTCTCGTCCATTTCTTGGCTATGCTCTCAGTTTCACTAACCTCAGCACTCTTTTCTTGGCCTAACCCTTGGTTCTGCTGCAATGCCTGAGCTCTGGTGACCACTTGTACTGGTGCAGTGGAAGTCACACTTGCTGTAGAGTCTACTACTAACCCAATAACATTGATAGGAGTGATTTTTGGCATATTATTGGGATTCTTTGGGCAATCTCGTATGAGATGCTCCTTTTCGCAAACTTGACAAAAGCCCTAGATTGTCACTGACTAGGGTTGTGTGGGTGCAAGCATGGGGCAATCACGAATGAGGTGATATCCTTGACATCTATAGCATGGTCCTCTAGGGAATGGGGGTCTTACTTGCCTAGGTTGAGGTCTAGGGTTGGGATCTATGTACATGATGTTTGCATACTCTGGCTTCCAACTAGGTTCACTCGGTTCTTCACTATAGTAGGACTCCCCATGTTCAAGAGACTGCATGTAGTAAGCCTGAGGGCTATTAATGTGTGTAGAATCAAAGCTATGGTCACTGGGGTCACTTTTTGAAAGCAACAGTGTTACTAGCACTATGGCTCTATTCAGGTTCTCTTCTGCAGCTGCATACTTTACTGGGATCACATTGGCTGAAGCAAGAGGTTGTTGGGCTAGTACTGGTTGAGGTCTCTGCTGGGGTTGATATTGTGGTTGGTAGGTTTGTTGAGGCCTTGCATACTGTTGTGGTGGATACTGGTTTTGATATCTTCCCTGTTGTGGATAGGGCTGAGGGTAGGTTTTCCTAACCGCTTGCTTATTGTATGGGCAATCTTGTGTTGTGTGATTGGTGTATCTCCGTTCTATGGTGCAGTATTGGCTACTGGGATTCACTTGGGGTTGAGCCATGATGGGACATACGTTCTCCATATGGTCACCTCCACAAGTATAGCACCGTTTAGTTGGGGCAAATCTTGGGATTTGTTTGCTAGAGACACCTAGTTTTTGAGCTACTTTTTTAGCGAGTTCCTCAATAGATGTGGATTGCAAGGAAGAGAGGCTACTAGAGCTATCTGAATCCTTGTAGATATTTGAAAGCTCTAATTCCTCCCCTAGGTTATCCTCGATGTCGATGCACATGTGTACACATTCTTCTATGGTCCTAGGGCCTTTCAAGTACACATATGATCTCAACTTGGTTCTCAACAATACATCTAGGAATAAAGCCACTTGTTTGGCTGCTGTGGGTAATTCAAGAACAAGACATCTCTCTAAGTATTGCCTAAACCTTCTTCCTGCAAGTCTCACGGTCTCTTGAGGTGTCTGCTTGAAGCTATGAATCAGTGATGAAGTATTATGCCTTATGCCACTCTTAGAGAATTCAGTAATGAATGCCTCTAGAAGTTGGTCTATGCTCCTGGACTGTCTCTCATTTAGTGGTTGAAACCATGTAAGGGCTGTGTTCCTAAGGGTTAGACCAAAAGCATTGTACTGCATGAATAGGTCCTCAACTTGTTCAGCTCTCAAGACTTGCCTAAACTTGGCCACATGATCATATGGGTCTCCAGTGCCATCGAAGTAATTCTTCATGGACTTGACCAACTGATTTGGCCTCAAGGTCCTAGTGTGTTCTCTAGGCCTTGGTAGAGGGAATTCATCCGCATTTATTTGGTGTCTTGGGGCTCTAGGTCTCTCAATTTCCACTCTATTCGTTTCCATTCTCGTTCTTTCTCTTCCCATTGGGTTGGTGAAACTCACTTCTGGCCTATCTCTACTTCTGTCCCTTTGAGCTCCATGAGCTTGGGATGTTCCAGCTCCTTGGTGGCCAAAAGAGACATTAGATCTTGGTTGGAGAAAAATAAATTCTCCCTTCCAAGTGTAGGCATGCCTATCATGCTCTGTGACCACAAATATTCTTTCTGAAGCGTTGTCTAAATAGGTCACCTTGCCTGGGCTATCATGATCTTTGAATTCATAGATCGTGATAGTTCCTATCTCATTAGGTTGATCAAGCTTATACCTCCAAAAGGCTTCATCTGTCTCTTGGTTCAAGAGCAAATCTATGCTCTTATTGTCTTGGGGGATCCACTCTGGCGTGATAATTCTAGTGAGGACTGATTTGCCTCGAGGGGTTTTAGGCTCTCCACCTATGTTCCCTTGCTCTAGGTAACCTATGTTCGTTTCTAGGATCACATTACCAAACTCGTCTGTCCTATCTGGGTGGCTGGTGACTACGTATATGGTTCCTTCTTTGTCCAAATATGCTCCATTTTCAAATTTGACAGCTGGAAGTTCAATTCCAATGGGTTGGTCATGGTTTTTAATTTGGACCACGGGCCTTCCTAGACCGTCCTCATAGATGCAAGCACCTAATTGGTTGGTCCTATGGTATTCCGGCTACGTCTTATAGGGGCCTTCAACCCTCTATAGGTATGGCATGCCTGAACTTCCTGTGGGTCTCTCCATACCCTGAGACATTTTAGACTTGCTGGTTTCAGAGCTAGGGTAGTGCGAATAGTGGCTCAACTGATGGGCTCAAGACCTAGCAGTATGATTGACACTAGCCTCTGAAGACCTAAGACTCTGTCTATCTCTTCCTAGGGTCATCTTGATCTAAGGTTCATATGCCCAATTGAATAACCCCAAATTTCCCAAGTACGATTTGGTTGCTGAGTTCTTTTGTATTAGTCACTTGTTCTTTTTTTATTTTCTTAGGATGTCGCTTCTTGTCCAATCAATCTTCATTACAAGGAACACTTAAGTTTTCTCGTACTTGAGGTTGGTCGCTTTAGTTAAATTCTTTTCCCTTAGGTTGTTTCGCAAATGGAATTTCTTTGTACTTACACTTGAGTGATTAAAGTTCTTGGACTTGGTCGTGCTTAACGTAACCTTAATTGATCAAAGCCTCTATCCATACTTAGCCTAAGCTAGGGATTGACAGAGGGTGTTGAGAATTTGCAACCTTAGTTTCTCTCCTTGGTTGCCCTTGTGTGCCCAGGAAGCGTATTCCCAAGCTTGCACTTACTCTTGCTTCGAGTACCCTTCGATGCTCTCAAAGGACCTAAAAAAGTCCCAGAGTTAGCTCAAGACTTAAATTCAATTGACACAATAAACCATGTTCATTCATGCAATTTAGAGATCAAACTGTTCTTTGGCTTTATGGAAAACAATCCTAAAGATCCCTTAGTTTTTCTTCCCCCTGGGTATGGTCACTTCAAGATACTATATCTAATAATCCTGATATTAATTTTACCATAACCAGTCAAATTTTTGGTTGTACTCCCCACGAGCTTTCCAACAAAACAAAAATCACAGCAAACGGATTCCATATGAGAAAGTTATGACTGTTCAGGGTTCTAGGGTTAAAACAGGGTTCAAACAGGCTAACAGGCAAACATGACTTCTCGAAATACTTTGTATAGGGGCCTCACAATGCTCTAACAAGTTTCTAATGTTTCCCATATAATACCCCAAAATAGACCAACTATCTTTGCCCTAAAAAATGGCCGAATTTGCCTGTCAATCGCAATCGAGTGGTCTGTCAATCGCGATTAATATGTCAGTCGCGATCGACGTGTCAGTCGCGATTGACAGGTCCGTCGTGGCTGTCAGTCGTGATTGATGGGTCAATCGTGATTGACATGTGGCCCAGAAATTCAGTTGGTCATGCTCAAACAGTCGTTGACTGGGTCGATTGTGATTGACAGGTCCGTCGGGGCTGTCAGTCGCGATTGATGGGTCGATCGCGATTGATGGCTCGATCGCGATTGACATGTGGCACGCGAGGGATTTGTCGATCGTGGTCAAAGGGTCATTGACAGTGTCAGTCACGATTGACAGGTCCGTCGGGGCTGTCAGTTGCGATTGATGGGTCGATCGCGATTGATGGCTTGACCGCGATTGACATGTGGTGCACGTAAATTTAGTCGTTCGTGGTCAATCGATCGTTGACTCAATCAGTCGCGATTGACAAGTCCATCGGCAAGTGTCCATCATCGTTTGCCGATCGTGATTGACAGGTCAATCGCGATTGACAGGTCAATCGCGATTGACACAAAATAGAGGCATATTAAAATTTTAAACACATATTTAGTAAGCTCTAAGCATGCACATCATGATTATGTACTTAGTTTGGCAAAATGTTCACTTTTTTGTCGGTCGCGATTGACAGAGGTCAATGCCTCGGGACCTGCAGAGTCAAAATTTTTTACGTGCTGGAGCTGGTACAACTGCTGGGGATGCTGATTCTTGTAAAAAATCTTAGAAAACACGCAATAGCACAAACATGCAAATGCTCTCTCGCTCTCTCTCACAAGTGAAATGGGGGAAATGGAAGGGAGAAGGCGATATGAACAAAAACTGAAATTTTTCGCGATGGTGGAGATGGAGGTGGGAGATGGTAATGATGATGATGATGGTGATGAAGATAAAAGGAAATAGATAAAAGTGAAGAAAATACCTATGAGTCCAACATCTCCACTCTACATCTTACCATCACACGCTCGTCCTCAAAGTTCGATCCCTGGCAACGGTGCCAAAATTTGGTGTAGCTCAGTGATGAGTAGCCCCTCATTTAATGTCAATCCGGGAAGACATGAGGATGGTATGAAGACCTCGAACAAGTGATGGCACAAGTGTGTGAGTGAGAAGCACACTAACATGCACACACATACATACACACGTGCACACAAGGCAAGAACAAAGAGGGAGACAATGTAGTTCTTTAGATTTCTCAAAAGTGCTCTTACAAGTTCAATTCTACAACAAGCTAGCTCCAAAAATGAGCTCTCTAGCTCTTTTTATAGTTTTTGACTAGTTTTGGCCCTGTCCAGACCTAATGTCCGGCCTAGTTAAAAATTAGGTTCTAGGGCCTATTTGAGGGCTCAAATGGAGTCTAAAAAATATGAAAATTGATAGGTATGTACTTCTAATGCTCCTCAAGGTCAAGGAATCCTTGGCGTGCACAAAATGGGAGTCGAAACTATCCAAAAGCGGTATTTACAAGGTTAAGGTAGTGATGAAATTCACTGTTCAAATGAGGTTTGGTTGGAAAATTTGGATGGCCTATTTGCCAGATCTTCGTTGACTACTTTTTCTGCTTGTGCCTTCTCTCCGCTCTGGCTCCCTTCTTTGGCTTCCTTGTCTTGTGAGTCCTTGGGTGCCTTGACTGCTGCCAACACCTCCCGTACTAAGTTGAGGGTCAGTTTGAATCTTTTCAATTCATGGCGTGGTGTTAGAGATGGGAGAACAAATGTACTATCTCCCCCTTTGGCTCTACTAGGGGTGATCATGCTAATCAAGTAGGAACAACATAGAAAATCAAGCGTAGGTAAGAGTGCTCTAAAATAGCTGCCCAAGCCTGCCTTCGTCCATATAGATCTCATTACTTCTGCATCCTGATATTTCTCGAATTCACGGGTGAAGAAATGATACCTCCCCCACTTTCCATTAAATTCTAACTCAACTTCCCAGAAGTATGTGCCTTCTCCTAATGGACCTGCGACATCACCAAACTAGTGTGCATGTTTGCCAACTTGTGATGTGTGCTCCTGCGGAGGGTTTTGAATGGGAAGGACATGCACCACCCAGAGTTCTTGAGGCCTCTCGGTGAGTTGTGGTTCGAGGAGGAGAGTTTCAATATCCACAATTTGGGCGCTGGATCCCGCCTGGGAATTGGTGCCTCCTGCTTCTGCCATATTACTTCTTGTTTGCTCGTTCTATGAGAATATAGAAGCATGCGTTAACATTGTAATGGACAAGATAGCCCCGTTACAACATTAAAATGAGGTCAGTGATGGGTTAGTAGGTCAGTGAGTGCTCGATAATTGTGTGTGTTGTTAGTGAACAAGTAGTCCTATGAGCTAAGTGGAACAATGTAGTGTGAGAATGATGTAGTTAGTAGGTGGAGATGAATTTACAAGTTGGGGTCAGGGGGGTTTATTACAAGCTTTGTGCTGCCAAACATAGTAGATGGCTTTCGGTTTTGACTTTGTGGAGACGGTGGAGGGCTTTATAAGAGTGTCTGCTTGGAAATGAGGCTTTTTAGGGACCCATTTACAAGTGATTCTGCTCGTGCTCTTGGGCGAATATGTGTTTGTGCGTGTCGAATAAGAGTGGGTATCAGCTGTTCGAGTGAGTGAAGCATGTTGTACATGGTGTGGTCTCTGTGTGGCTATTTGAGCTTGCAAGCAAGCCTTAGGCACCCAAATTTGTCTTGATTGTGGGTCAACCTTCATCGACTTCTTGGGTACCCAGATAGACTTCACTGTGGTAGAAGACTTTTTGAAAGACTTCTTATTAGTGACCTGTCGTTGCTCACTAATATGAAGTTGGGCCAATGGTTGTGACTGGACTGCAACAGGTTGGTGGACTTTTCACACCCACACTTGTTTTGGTGGTTGAGACACCGTGCTTCGTACTTTCTTGTGGCTTCGAGCATAGGTCATCTGCTTCTTTTGCATTTGATTTGCCTTAGGTTGCCGTATCCCTATCGCCTTTAGAAAAGAAGGGAGTTCCATCATATCCCTGACTTCGTTGTTGAGACAATCATTCCTCTGCATCACATAGTTTTGGACAAGAATAGCATCGTCATTTTCATGTGTACTCTTGGAAGGACCAGGAGTGTGAGCCTTTCCTAGTTTCTTGAGTGCTTCATTTTCTAACTCAAGTGTAATGCGGTTCTGATTTATTAGACCTGAAGAAATCCACTTCTTAGGTTTAGGTTGACTCCATGATCATAGATCCAATCTTGATCCAAGACAAGAGGCTCAGTGAGGTCCTCGTCTTGACACACTAGTACCTTAACTGTCATCAACACATCTTGAATGTAGATGGGAAGTTCCACCTCGCCCATGCAAGGGGTTTCCACACCTCCCAATCCTATGAGATATGCTTTTATAGGATTGATACTTAATTTCAAATTTTGACAGTAAGAAAGTTTAACAGCATTAGTGGCTGCACTTGAGTCAATCAAGGCTCGTACAGTTCTTGCACTATTTCCTTGTCCTACTTCTAAGGTCACAAAAGGGCGTCGGACAATTATTCTATTCGAACTTACACCTCAGACTTCGCACATAGCCATATGATATCCTGGATCTGCATAGACATCTATCCCAGGCTGATCTCTGCCCTGTCTCCTCAATTTCATTATGCGGATGCATTCCAATGCTTCTACCTGTGCTTCTTCTCGGATTCACTTTTCCTCTTCTTTACGTTTCCTTGCAGTAGTGAGTCGATTTAACATCTCCTTAATTTGACTCGGCATCCGCTAATGTAACTAGGGAGCACATCGCCTTCTAGAGTAGCTAATTGAACTGCTCCACTCATTGAGATCCTATTGATAATCATTGGTCCATAGCCTCTCTTTTCTAATTTCCGTGCATGTTGCTTCAAAGTGTAGACTAGGACTAGGTCTCGTGCTTTCAAGCCCTTATCCTTCACATGGGCATCAAAGTATGCCTTTTGTCTTTTCTTAGCTGCATATATCCCTACGGCAACTCTTAGTCTTGTTTCGCCTAATCGTTCAAGGTCAAAAATTCTAGAGGAGAGCTCATGGCCTGTCCAATCATGCTCTTGTGCTACTTTCAATGTAGGTATTAAGAAGTCAAATGGTAGCACTGCATTTTGGCCGAACACCATTTGAAAGGGTGTGGCTTGGAGTATCGTTTTATAGGCAACTTTGTATGCCCAAACAGCGTGGTGTAGCTGTTTGTCCCAATCAGAGCATTTATTATTCACTAATTTGGTTAGCACATTGCATAGAATCTTATTTCTGCTCTCAGCGTGTCCATTAGCTTGTGGATGATAGGGGGCAGACTTCTTGTGTATAACCAAGAATTCTTGGAGAAGATTTTCAATGACTTCATTCAAGAAGTGAGTGCCTCTATCACTTACTAGCTCTATTGGTAGCTCGTATCTTGTGAACACATTCTCAAACAAGAACTTAGCTGTCGTTTCAGCATCGTTCTTTGTCGTAGCTTTTACCTCTACCCACTTGGTTAGATAATCTATGGCCACAATGATGTATTTAGCATGTGAACCCTTAGCTGGGGGATTAATAGGACCGACAAAGTCTATTCCCCACTTAGAGAATGCACGTCCACCCATCATAGGTTTCAATGGCGTCTCATCCTTGCGTATAGGACACTGAGTTCGTTGACAAATGTCACACCTCTTCACATAGGTATGTGCGTCCATGTGAAGGGTTGGCCACCACAAGCCTGCAAATAAGATTTTTTATCACCCGATTTGGTCCAAAATGTCCTCCTGCTACACCTTGGTGAGCAGTTTCCAGGGTCTTAAGATACTCACTCTCATGGACACATAACGTGAGGTAACCATCTTTACCACGCTTGTATAAATTATCTCCAATGAGTGAGTAGTCTAGGGCTTCTTGTTCTAAACCTCTTTGCCTAGCCAGGGTCATATCTTGAGGGAATGTTCTCATCCTCAGAAAGGCTACTAATGGTTCACTCAAATTTGGTATTAAAGACACTTGGTACAACGTAGCGTGCTCCATAGCTGGTCTCATACGACACACTGGGTATTCCTTGCACAACTTATGGGCATCTGCTTCCATAGTCGGCCAATGCACTATGAGTCTCCTTAGTGTCTGTAGGGTTTGTTGCCTTGAGTAATGTTGCTCTAATGCACCTACATGTGCTAATTGCAACCATTTGATATACTCATCCTCTTCCACACAACAAGATAATATTCCTAGATCTGTATGCTTGTACATACTTCCCGCCATGATATGGTACTTTTGGGCTTTTACTACCTCCCTATCTTGTGTGTTTATTACTGGGTGATTAGGTCTGCATGTCAATACTAGCAATAATGGCTTAGCCCACTGAGGTACAACTTCCAAATTAAACAAGTAAGCATCAGGAAGGTCATCTGATACTCCTTGTGGGGCCTCTCCAGATGTGAGCCTAGAGAGATGGTCTGCTCTCAAATGAGTTTTGCCTTTCCTCACCACTACTTCAAAGTCA
Source organism: Ceratopteris richardii (assembly GCA_020310875.1). Taxonomy (NCBI): domain Eukaryota; kingdom Viridiplantae; phylum Streptophyta; class Polypodiopsida; order Polypodiales; family Pteridaceae; genus Ceratopteris; species Ceratopteris richardii. The sequence goes on from CM035414.1 coordinate 106,161,989, forward strand.
TATTCCATTAGCAAGAGAAACCACCTTCCTAATCTGCCTGTGTTGCATGGCTTGTTTACCAAATACAACAGTGCTTGGTGATCAGTAAAAAATTTAAACTTATTTGCAAGAAAATAGTGTCTAAATTTTTTCACAGCATATACGATGCCTAATCCTTCTCGTTCAGTGGAGGTATAATTTTGTTCAGCTACATTTAATTGTCTACTAGCATAGGCAATTGGAAGATCCATATTACCTTCACCAATAGGTTGTGCAAGTACACACCCAATAGCCTAATTGGATGCATCCACATGGACATGAAAAGGCTTATTCCAATCGGGGTCGTCAAGATTGGTGCCGAACATAATCTCTACTTAAGCTCATTGAAGGAGTTCTCACATTCTTCCGTCCACTCAAAGTTAGTCAGAAGTCCATACAAAGGCTTTGCTATGATGGCATACATGTGTATGAAACGTCGGTAATAACCACAATGCCCCATGAAAGATTGCACTTCCTTGACATTCCTTGGCCTAGGTAGCTCTATAATAGCTCTCACTTTCTCCTCATCCGTGGATATGCCATTCTTTGGCACTATGTGTCCTAGGATCTTGCCTTCTTGACCATGAAAACACACTTTTTTGGGTTCAAGCAGACTTGGTATTCTCTACATTTGTCAAAAATTTGCCTGAGTTCAGGTATATGTGTCCGTCTAATGCTGGAATGAGCACAAAGATCATCAACATAGACTTCTAAATTCTTTCGCAAGAACTCTTTAAACACATGACACATCAGCCTCTGAAAGGTTGCGGGCGCATTGGTGAGACCAAATGGCATTACCCGAAAGGCGAATATGCCCCGTTATGTGGCAAAAGCTGTCTTATGCTGATCTTCTGGAGCAATGGCTACCTCATTGTAACTAGAAAATCCATCAAGGAAGCTGTATACTTCCTTGCCTGCTACTCTTTCTAATAGATGCTCAGTGATGGGAAGCGGATAGATATCTCAAATTGTGGCTGCATTAACCTTCTTCAAGTTAATACATACACATAACTTTCCATTCTTTTTGGGCACCACTACAATGGGGGATACCCACTTAGTGTGCTCAATTTCATAGATGAATCCAGCTTCAACCAAGCGATCTATCTCTTCTTTGATCTTGGCAGCATAGTTATCATTATATGTGTATGACTTTTGTTTAGAGGGTTTGGCATCTGAGGTCATGGGGATAGTGTGGGAGCATATGTCAGTGTCTACACCTTTCAAGTCCTTGTAAATCCAAGCAAATACATCTTGGTATTCTCTTAGCAAGGCTATCAACTCTTGCTCTTCTTCTTCCGTTAGGTCATGTCCTATGTATGTGCATCTCTCTTCTCCTTCTTCTATGGCTACCACTATTTTCTTGGTGGTTTCTTTGTTATCATAGGCCTCTCTTGCTTGTGCCTCACGTTTAGGCATTCTTATCATGACTCTCCTATCATCTATTTCATACTTCTTAAAATTTTCAGGGACCTCAAACAAAGATTCTTCCTCTTCTGGTGTGACTGCTCTCTTCTTCCTCTTCTTACCTTTGCTCTTGGCAGTCACTTGTGTGGTTAACCTCACATCATTTGTGAGCTCTTCATGTCTCTGAGGATGAACTTCTACTTCATAAAAGTATTCTTCATCTGATGCAAAAGGTGGGTCCATAATGATTGACTCTAGATCGGAGTCACTTGCATCCTTGAATGCATCAGTGCTAGGTTCACATTCTTCCAGAACCGAATCTCCTATGTTTTTCTCTATTGAGAAGATTGAAATATCATAGCCATTGTCATCACAATGGGGTGTCGATTGTTCTTCATTGATGGCTACATCCATTTTTGCTAGTATTTCTGCCCAACCATGAGGTTCAAACTCTTCGTCAGGAAATACTATAGGTGCATAGGCTAGGTCTTCAATTGATCTATGAGTTTCCTTTGCACCTACCTCTCGGGATTTTTCTCTCTTCTCTTCTTCTACTGCTACTTTGCACATTCATAAGTGGGTATCTTCATGCATCCATGAGGATCCTGATCCTATGGAATGCACTGACTCTGTATCATCCTTGGCTCTATGGATGGGATTCCATTGGATGGGAGGGACATCTCAATGAGAGTAATCCTTGAGATGGGAGGGACATCTCAATGAGTAATCCTTGAGATTAACTTTGGTCGTGACACGTAAGTGTTGCAAGTACAAGGAATTGGTGCCCCAATCCTGTACCACTTGCAACTACCGCAGAAATGGTCTTCCCAGAATCATCTCATAGGCTTGATTTTTGCTAAGGTCGCATATAGCAAAAGTATGCTCAAACTCAACACCACATGTAGTGAGAGTTATTCCTTCTAGCAGTCCTAAGGGTCTCTCAATGTGACCATTGGCCATCTGCAATTTCATTCTCGTTGGTCTGAGTGCTTTCTTTCCCCATTACTTCCATAAGGAAGTGGTAGCAATTGCAACTCCTGCACCTGAATCCAAAATTGCCTTGGTTGTGTATCCTTGATGAGTGATAGGGAGATAGGTGTTTCCTTCCTCTCATTCACTCATGTCTCCTATCTTGTCCAAGGGTATTTCTAGCACTGCTCTATGAGATCCTACCTAGGAACGAGGTTTTGCTACTTCTAGCACTCTATTGGCTACATGTTTCCATAGTTTGGGCCTAACCTTGAGTAGCTCTTCTAACGTGAGGTTGCACTGCACTTTGGTGTTATTGACGACCTCCATGTTCCTAGGTATGACTGAGTCTTCGTTTCTTACCATGACTGTGGGAGCTCTCATATATGTAGACTTTGCTTCCCATGGGCCTGTGAAATGGGGTAGCTCCTGCAAGGAATTAGACTCAAAGTCTAATCTCTCTTGAGATTGGGTGCTCTCCTGCTCTCCACAAATGGAAGGGATATCTTGTGGGAATTGATCATGCAAGTCATCTACAAGTTCGATGGGAGGAGGAACTTCACTTTCTTTAGCCCATTTCTCTTCTTCAATCTCTCACAGGAATTCTGGTGAATACCTATTCATAGAAGAAGAGGTATCTGGTTCGGTGGAGTTAGGCACATAAGCTTCCTGGGGAGGAATGCTTATTCTTTCACTCGCCTTGGCTCTTCCTTGGGATATGGCTTCCTTATTAGATCTTGAAATTATGCTCTTTAACTCTCTAATAGTCCATCAAAATGCAATTGTGCCTTAGCTAAGCAAGAGTAGTTGAAAAGGAGACTGGCTTCAAACATGGTCTGAGCCAATGCTACCATTTTAGCACAAAGCTTGGTTCTCTCTATCTCTAGATCAGCTCTAGGGTAGCATTTGTCATGATCTGTCACATTTGGCCCTTCTTGGATTCTGGCCTGATATGCCTTAAGCATCATGTCTATGTCTTCAGGAGTGGGGTCAGCTAGAACTGATCCTACTCTAGGGGGTGGTGGGATTGGATGAGGTGGGATGTAGGGTGATGGAGAAGGTGATAGGATTGGAGGTGGTGGTGACATGTGAGTTTGGTTGAGAGGTGAGTTCAACAATTTTGGCTTTTGTTTCTCTTATGCTTTCCTCTAATTCTCTCATCTTCTTAGACCATTGTCTTTTCATCCTTTCTCGGCTATCTTTCTAGGCTCTCGTTAGTTTCTTGGCTACACTCTCAGTTTCACTAACCTCGACACTCTTTTCTTGGTCTAGACCTTGGGTCTGCTTCAATGCCTGAGCTCTGGTGACCATTTGCACTGGTGCAGTGGAAGCTACAGTTCCTGTAGAGTCTACTACTAACCCAATAACGTTGATAGGAGTGATTTTTGGCATATTATTGGGGTTCTTTGGGCAATCTCGTAAGAGATGCTCTTTTCCACAATCTTGACAAAAGCCCTGGATTGTTACTGACTAGGGTTGTGTAGGTGCAGGCATGGGGCAATCACGAATGAAGTGATCTCCCTGACATCGGTAGCATGGTCCTCTAGGCACTAGGGGTCTTACCTGCCTAGGTTGAGGTCTAGAGTTGGGGTTTGCATACATGAAATTTGCATACTCAGGCTCCCAACTAGGTTCGCTCGGATCTTCAGAGTAATATGATTCGTTATGCTCAGGTGACTGCATGTAGTAAGCCTGTGGACTATCCATGTGAGTAGAGTCAAAACTATGATCACTCGGGTCACTTTCTGAAAGCAATGGTGTTACTGGGACTATGGCTCTATTCAAGTTCTCTTCTGCAGCTGCATACTTTACTGGAATCACCTTGGATGGGGTTGGGGGCTGTTGAGCTAGCACAAGCTGAGGCCTTTGTTGGTTTTGGTAGGGTTGTTGATAGGATTGCTATGGTCTACCATATTTTTGTGGAGGGTACTGATTTTGGTATCTACCCTGTTGTGGATATGGCTGAGGGTTAGGTTTGCCTAACCGCTTGCTTATTGTATGGGAAGTCTTGTGCAGTGTGATTAGTGTATCTACGTTCTATGGTGCAGTACTGGCTACTAGGATTCACTTGGGCCCAGTTGAGCCATAATGGGACATACATTCGCCATATGGTCACCTCCACATGTATAACATCTTTTCACTCAGGCAAACCTTGGTATTTGTTTACTAGAGACTCCTAGCTTCTGAGCTACTTTCTGAGCGAGTTCCTCAATAGATGTGGATTGCGTAGAAGAGAGGCTAGTAGAACTATATGAATCTGTGTAGATTTTGGAAAGCTCTAATTCTTCCCCTATGTTATTCTCAATATCAATGCACATGCGTACACACTTTTCTATGGTTCTAGGGTCCTTCAGGTACACATATGATCTCAACTTGGTACTCAGCAGTCCATCTAGGAATAAAGCCACTTGCTTGGCTAGTGTGGGTAATTCAAGAACAAGACATCTCTCTAGGTACTACCTAAACCTTCTTCCTGCAAGTCTAACGGTCTCTTGAGGTGTCTGCTTGAAGCTGTGAATTAGTGAGGAAGTGTTATGCCTTATGCCACTCTTGGAGAATTCAGTGATGAAAACATCTAGAAGTTGGTCTATGCTCCTAAACTGTCTCTCATTTAGTGGTTGAAACCATGTAAGGGCTATGTTTCTAAGGGTTAGACCAAAAGCATTGTACTGCGTGAATAGGTCCTCAACTTGTTCAACTTTCAAGACTTGTCTGAACTCGGCCACATGATCATATGGGCCTCCAGTGCCATCGAAGTAATTCTTCATGGAGTTAACCAACTGGGTTGGCCTCAACGTTCTAGTGTGTTCCCTAGGCCTTGGTAGGGGAAAATCATCAGCATTTCTTTGGTTTCGTGGGGTTCTAGGTCTCTCAATTTCCACTCTATCTATCTCTATTCTCATCCTTTCTCTTCCGAGTGGGTTAGCAAAACTTACATCTGGCCTATCTCGACTCCTATCCCTTTGAGCTCCATGAGCTTGGGATGTTCGAGCTCCTTGGTGCCCATAAGAGATATTAGATCTTGGTTGGGGGAAAATAAATTCACCCTTCCAAGTGTAGGCATGCCTACCATGCTTTCTAACCACAAAGATCCTCTCCGAAGTATTCTCTAGGTAAGTCACTTTGCCTGGGCTATCAGGATCTTTGAACTCATAGATCGTGATCGTTCCTATCTCATTCGGTTGATCAGGCTTATACCTCCAAAAGGCTTCATCGGTTTCTCGCTTCAAGAGTAGATCTATGCTCTTATTGTCCTGAGGAATCCACTCTGGTGTAATAATTCTAGTAAGAACTGATTTTTCTCGAGGTGTTTTAGGCTCTCCACCTATGTTCCCTTGCTCTAGGTCACCTATGTCCATCTCTGGGATCACATTCCCAAATTCTTTTGTCCTATCTGGGTGACTGGTGACTACGTATATGGTTCCTTCTTTGTCTAGGTATGCACCATTTTCAAACTTGACAACTGGACGTTCGAGTCCAACTGGTTGGTCAGGACTTTTAATATGGAGCACAGATCTTCCTAGGCCGTCCTCATAGATGCAAGTACCTAATCGGTTGGTTCTAAGGTATTCCAGTTGAGTCTTGTAAGGTCCTTCTACCCTTTGTAAATATAGCACACCTGAACTTCCTGTAGGTCTCTCCATACCATGAGACATCTCGGACTCGCTAGTTTCAGAGCTAGGGTAGTGCGAATAATTGCTCAACTGCTGGGCCCAAGACCTAGCAGTATGATTGACACTAGCCTCTGAAGACCTAAGACTCTGTCTATCTCTCCCTAGGTGTCGTCCTGATCTAAGGTTCATATGCCTAATTGAATAGTCCCAACTTTTCCCAAGTACAACCTCGTTGCAGATCAATTTGTATTAATCACTTGTTCTTTTTAATTTTCTTAAGATATCACTTCTTGTCCAATCAATCGTCGTCACAAGAAACACTTAGGTTTTATCGCATTTGAGTTTGGTGGCTTGATTTAACTTCTTTTCCTTATGTTGTTTCGCAAATGTAATCTCTTTGTACTTGCACTTGAGTGATTAGAGTTCTTGGACTTGATCGTGCTTAACGTAACCCTAATGAATCGAAGCCTCTATCCGTACTTAGCCTAAGCTAGGAATTGACAGAGGGTGTTGAGAATTTCCAACCTTTAGTTTCCTTCTTTGGTTGCCCCTGTGTGCCCAAGAAGCGTGTTCCCAAGCTTGCACTTACTCTTGCTTAGAATGCCTTTCGATATGCTCAATAAACCTGCAAGGGTCCCAAAGGTAGCTCAAGATTTAAATTCAATTGAGACAACAGACCATGTTCATTCATGCAATTCAGAGAATCAAATTGTTCTTTGGCTTTGTGGAAAACAATCCTAAAGATCCTCTAGTTTTCTTACCCCTGGGTATGGTCAACTTAAAAATACTATATCTAATAATCCTGGTATTAATTTTAACATAACTAGTGGAAGTTTTGGTAGCACTCCCCACGAGCTTTCCAAGAAACCCAAGATCACTCCAAACGGATTTCGTATCAGGAAGTTATGCCAATTCAGGGTTCTAGGGCTAAAACAGGGACAAATCAGGCTAACAAGCAAACATGATTTCTCAAATTACTTGCGTAGCAGCCTCACAATGCTTTGATAACCCTTAATGAGTCCCAAATATTAGCCCAAAATAGAACAAGTATTTTTTTCCCTAAAAATAATGCCGAAATTGCCCGTCAATCGTGATCGAAAGGTCTATCAATCGCGATTGATGTGTCAGTCGTGATCGACGTGTCAGTTGTGATTGACAGGTCCATCGTGGCTGTCAATCACGATTGATGGGTCAATCATGATTGACTCGTGGCCCAAAATTTCAGTCAGTCATGGTTAAAAGGTCGTTGACTGGGTCAGTCGTGATTGACAGATCCGTTGGGGCTTTTAGTCATGATTGATGCGTCGATCACGATTGATGGCTCGATCACGATTGACACGTGTCATGCGAGGGATTTGTCGGTCATGGTAAAACCATCGTTGACTCTGTCAGTCGCGATTGACATGTCCATCATGGCTATCAGTCACGATTGATGGGTCGATCATGATTGCCATGTGGTGCATGTAAATTCTCTCAATCGTGGTCAGTCGGCCGTTGACTCTGTCGATCGCGATCAACGCGTCGATCGCGATTGACGAGTCCGTCCGCAGGTGTCTGTCGTCGTTTATCGATCGCGATTGACGTGTCGATCACGATTGACAGAAAAGAGAGGAGTTTTAAAATTTTAAACACATATTTAGGATGCTCTAGGCCTACACATCATGATTATGCACTTTGTTTTGCAAAAAGGTCAATTTTTTTGTCAGTCGTGATTGACAGAGGTCAACGCCTTGGGACCTCCACAATAAAAAATCTATACCTACTGAAGCTGGTGGAGCTACTGGGGATGCTAATTCTTGCATAAAATCTCAAAAAACACAGAAAAGCACAAGCATGCAAACGCTCTCTCGCTCACAAGTGAAATGAGGGGAAAAGGTATGGGAAGGGGGATATGACCAAAAACTGAAAATGTCGCGATGATGGAGATGGAGGTGGGAGATGGTGATGATGATGATGGTGATGAAGAGGGTGAAGAATACAAGAGAAAATAGATAAAAGTGAAGAAATTACCTATGAATCGAATGTCTCAACTCTACGTCTTACCATCACACGCTCGCCCTCAAAGCTCGATCCCCGGCAACGGCGCCAAAATTTTGTGTAGCTGAGTGATGAGTAGCACCTCTTTTACTGTCAATCCGGGAAGAGATGAGGATGGTATGAAGACCTCGAACAAGTGATGGCACAAGTGTGAGTGAGAAGCACACTAACATGCACACACATACACACACACACACACAAGGCAAGAACAAAGAGAGAGACAATGAGTTCTTTAGATTACTCAAAAGTTCTCTTACAAGTTCAATTCTACAACAAGCTAACCCTAAAAATGAGCTTTCTAGCTCTTTTTATAGTTTTTTGACTAGTTTTAGCCCTGTCCAGACCTAGTGTCCGGCCTAGTTAAAAATTAGGTTCTAGAGCCTATTTGAGGGCTCAAACGGAGTCTAAAATATATGAAAATTGATAGGTAGGTACTTCTAATGCTCCTCAAGCTCAAGGACTCCTTGGCTTGCACAAAATGGATCTACAAAAATATGAAATGGTATTTACAATGGTCTTTAGTGATGAAAATCACTATTTTTGTAGGGATTTCTTCTGAAGATTTGACATACACTTCCTGGAGCTCCCTATTTTCTCCTTCTTATTGTGTTTCCACCTCTTTGATGTGCTCCTCTGCTTTGTCGTTGACCTTCAGCTTCATGAAAAAATTATAGGCCTATTTGCCAGATCTGCGTTGACTGCTTTGCTAGCTTGTTCCTTGCTCTGACTCCCACCTTTGGCTTCCTTGTCTCGTAAGTCCTTAATTGCCTTGACCACTGCCAACAACTAGTTTCACTTTGACCATGTTGACTTTGACCAATATGACTGATGGTCTGAACAGGTGCTCATCTTATCCTCCTATTTTGATATTCCATTCTTTGATACATGTGACCTAAGATTTTCCCTTGTCGAACCATGAATACAAAAATTTTTGGATTTAAACACACTTGGTATCCTATGCATTTATCAAATATATGTTTAAGTTCTAGGATGTGATTCTATCTTAGGTGGGAATGTGCACACAAATTATCCATTTTATTCAATTGTGATTACAATTTTCTTGGTCATTTTCTTATTGTTGCATGATTCTCCCATGAGAGCCTCTCATTTTTGAATTCTTACCATAATTTTCCTATCCTCAATTTGATAAATCTTAAACTTTCTAGGTACTTCAGACAACAAATTTCTTCTGCCTATGTTGGTGGTTTTTTCTTAAGTCTCTTTTTCTTGTTTTTTGGCTGAAGCATGCGAACAACACAAGGAAGAAGAAGAAGCTTGGAGCACAACACATAATACTTAATGTATTACCACAAGAATGTACAAAGATAAGTAACATGTAAGGGCAATAGGCATATATACAAGTTGGGGGGAAAAACCTCCTAAAGAGGGAAAAAAGTGCCCCGATGATCCTACTATGTTCATACGCATCACTACCTAAATATATCAACAATACTTGCTCAATCTGCATCACTATATACTTTGTTTCTAGTTTCATAAGTGAAACCATAGTACAAACCTTCATTAGAAGTTCCTTTAATGTATCTTAGCACTCTTTGTGCTGCAATCCAATGAGTTTTCTTTGGACAATGCATAAATTGTGATAAAACACCAACTGCATATGAAAGATCTAGTCTTGTCAAGGTAGCATAAATCAGACTGACTACCTACCAAACTTTGATACATCTTCATGTCTTTGAACTCTTCACCTCCATACCTGCTCAACTTATAATTTACCTCCAATGGGGTTATTGAAATTCTGCAATTTTCCATTTTTAACTTTAATAGAAGATTCTTCAAATACCTTTCTTGTGTAACATACACTCCATGTTGAGTGTAAATGTTCTCCATGCCTAGGAAATAGGGTAAATTTCCCAAGTCACTTATCTTGAACTCCTCCATTTTCTTCTTGAGCTTTTGGATTCCTTTGGTATCCGTACCTATAAGTATAATATCATCAACATAGATACAATCGTGTAAGGATCTGTCTTACCAATTTATATTCTTCAATGACTTCATCAATTGCACCTAAGCAATCTGCAATATCTTTAATCTTTGTTACATAATAAAAAATTGATTGTGAAGCTTTCTTTTTGAAGGTTGTAAATTCTACCCATAGTGAGGCTTTCCTCGACTTGGTTGTATTTTGGAAATGTTACTCCAAAAAATTCCATATATCAGTTGCACTCTCTAGCCCTCTAATATGTGGTAATAGATAATCATTGATAGCCATGTAGAGAATGCTCCTTGCTTGAGCATCTTTCTTCGTCCAATTCTTTAAATCTGCAAGTTCTTCCCTAGTTGGAAGACTAGAATCTTTAAACTCTGGCTTTTCTTCTTCTCCTGTGATCTATCCCATCAAATCTTTGCCCATAAGATGAGCTTCCATTCTAATAGATCATGCATAAATTCGTAATTGGATCATGACCAATACATTGTTATTCACTTGATTTATCAATTTACTAACTATAATACACTAATTATGATCCTATGAAGTGAATACATGCTCACTCATGTCCTATGCTTTTTATCCATTGCTCCCTTCATTCTTCGTGATCTTTGTTTGCACCAAACTTCTCTTTATCTTTTTCCATAATCTTTCTTGACTTCATTAATCTTCATAAAGACCAATTTGTGATTGGTCTGCACCAACACCATGGATCCGTGAACTATAAAAATTCTTATAAATAATTAGATTCAAAGTCCAATCTTTCACCTGGTTGAATGTTTTCTTCTTCTCCATATATAGATGGATTATCTTGTGGCGATTGATCTTGCAGATCATCAATCTCTTGAATGGGTGAGGGATTCATCTGTTTTCTACCCCACTTCTCTTGTTAGATCTCTCTAAAGAGTTATTGTGATTATTTGGTAATGGAAGGAGGCATTACACACTCTATTGAGTTACAAACATAAGAATTTCTCAACAAGAATTCTCCTTTCTCACTTCCAATGGAATGGACCTTTTGAGGTGCCAAGTTCTTAGGTTTGGATACCATCTACTCTAATCATTCTAACAATCCTTGGAAGTGAAACTCTAGCTTGAATATGTTGTTCTAATTGAAGAGTTGGCAAGCTTCAAACATAGCCTCAGCTAGTTCTACCATTTTGATGGATAAATTCATTCTCGCTAGTTCTAGATCCACTCTAGGATAGATTTTGTCTAATTCTAAGACTATGTTGGAAGGGGGTGGTGGTTGTTGAATTAGCACATGTTGTAGCCTAGGTTGTGCTTGATAAGGTTGTTGGTATGCCTGTTGGTTCCTAAAATAGGGTTGAGCCTAATACTACTATTGATACCTATAAGGCTACTAATACAAATGTTGATAGTTTTTCCTAATTGCTTGCTTGTTGTAAGGGAAGTCTTATGCCAAATGATTGATGTATTTTCTTTTTGTTGTACAATAGTACAAGCCTAGGACTAATGAATTCTAGGTTTGTATAGGGTAAGCATTTTCCATGTGATCACCTTAATTGTGGTCACCTTGTGATTTTGACTACCTTGAAAATTTCTTCCTAGATTTTGTGCAAATAACTCAGCTAGTTCCTCAATTGACAATGAGGGATTTGATGTGATGCTAGCCAAACAATTAGAACCTTTCTAGAGTTTTGAGAACTCTACAAAACTCATACATAAGAAACTCATACATAAGAAACTCATTCTTAGTGTAGGGCATGTTTGATTTAAATTTATGAAAAGCTTTCTCTGTAGCTTTGTTTGCATAAAGCTCTATGCTTGCATTGTCTTGAGGTATCTTGGTTGTGACTACTATCCTGGTGAGCACTAATTTTATCCTAGAAGTGTTTCGTACCTCCTCTTTATCCTCTTCTTTTGAACGCCTAACTTCTACCTCTGGAAGAACATTCCAAAATTCATGAGTTCTATAAGGGTGACTAGTGACAACATACATAGTTTCCTACTTGTCTATATATGAACCATTCTCAAATTTGACTACATAATGATCTAGCCCATAGGGTTGCTGGGACTTCTCAATCGGATCAATCATTTCCTCAAACCATCTTCATAGATGCAAGCACCTAATCGGTTGGTTTGGATGTGTTCCAACTGCATTTTAAAAGGTCCTTCAAGTACCTCTAGGTAGATTGTCTTGGTACTAGTACTAGGTCTATCCATGTGATATGAACTATCTGACTCACTGTTTTTTGAGCTTAGGTTGGACTGATGGCCAGCTAGTTGTTTCCACCACAATTCGGCACTATGATTGAAACTAGCTTTTCAAGATTTCAGGCTTTGTTGATCCACCTCGCCAAGATGCTTCCCTAATCTCAAGTTCATGAATTTAATCTTATCCTTAGACTTTATGGTTCTACTTTTACCTCAATCACTTATTTGTGGATTATCCAATTATTTGTTTTGTTATTGTCTTGTTACTTTACTATCTCATCATCACGAATAATTTAAGTGTCTTGACTTTCACATTTTTCCATGCATTTAGGTTATTTCCCTTTAAGTACTTGAGTGCCACAAGGAGAATTATTGATCTTGAAATTAATGTTCTATAATGTGTCTTAAACTTTTAGGTTCCTAACATTGCCCTAAATTCTAGCCCTAAGGCTATGCACTTAACCTAAGCTAAAATTGAACAAGGGGATTGAGTATTTTCTAACCTTAGGTTGGAATTCTATGGTGGCTTCCATTGCTCGAGATGAGATCCCAAGTAAGTTCTACAATCTGAGCACAGTCGTGCGATGCCTTGGACATACAAAAAGTCTTGGGAGAATATATCAAAACTCGAAAAATCCACAAAAAAATCAATAAGTTGGACAAAAAATTCACCCAAAGTTAACCCTAGAATTTTGCCGAACAAGTGCTCTGTCATAAGAGATGGGGTCTATCACACGACAGATGGGTCTATCAAGATAGGGTGCTCTCTCATGATAGAAGGGTTCTATCACAATAGAGGTGGTCTATTGGGTTTGTTCTATCATGATAGAGGGAGTCTATTGGGTTTGGTGTGTCTCAACAGAGGGTCTTCTATGATAGAAAATGTGTAACTTGGGGGCTGTATGTTGCAAGAGAGGAGGGTCTGTCAGGATAGATGGGTGTCTATCATAAATTTGGTCTATCTTCTCAAAGAAGCTACCCTACTTAGTGAGAGAAGTAGTTCAAAATCCCTTGTTTACTTCACTGATGGACCAAGAGCTACACTTCTTGTATAATACCTAACAAAGAAAGAGAGCCAAAACAAAATTCCACTGACAATAAAATTGTGTTGGATTCAATTAAACCATTGGGATAAGGACATACTCTAACATGATAGAGAACCCTATTGATGAAGATCTAGAAATTAGTAACTAACACCTAAAGTCGATGAGAAATGGCCAAAATACTTATGGGATCAGATCCAACAAGGTACGTGGAAGAAAGAAAGAAAATATGGGGAAGAACGATCATTGAAAGATGTTTAAGAACACAAGGAATCCCACTTTATTTATTATCCCATCAACAAAAGTGCATCATTCATTGAGCTCTCAACAGAAAAAGTTGAAGACAAAAGTTTTATGGAATTCTCATAGTACACGAGAGAATACGAGAGAATCCATTGTGTAAAAAATGCAACTTCCAGTAGATTCCCAATGGTTAGTACAATGAAGAGTACAAACTTTATGGAGCTATTAACACTAGTGTCGTACCAAAACAAGACACTACAGTGTACTTTTTTCTAGAAAATAAAAAAATCACACATAATAATCAAATAAAATTTTGGAAAAGACTTTAAGCCCCATAAACTATTATACGTAAATGTTCTATAAAAAGTATTTTTTAAAATAGCCTTTTTTGATAATTCAAAACATATAAATGATTGAATATGGTTAAAAAACTGCTTTTCTGTAGGCTTACATATGAGAAGAAGGAAATATCTCCTTAGAAAAAAACTTTCTTGTGTTTAAATAATTTTTCTAATATTAATTTAAATTCATATAATCATCTAAGACAAGTCTTGAAAATTAGAAAAATCATTTTTATAATATAATAAAAAAATATTATAATATAGGGTGTTCATTATATAGTTATACATTGTAGGAGCCTTTTATATGATATTGATGCATAAAAGCACCAAAAAGTTTGGTTTTTTATTCCAAAAACCATCATATAGTATCATAAAAATATGCTAAATGTCTTTGAACCATTAAATTTGGTACCTATCTCACATATCACTGATAATCTCAATATTTCATTGAGATAACCAAATTCCACTATGTTTAGGATACAATTTCATCCAAAAAGATAGCTTTACTCAATGATATAATATAATATCAATCAAAATAATTATATGACCATTATAAACTAGTTTATATAGAAAAAACTAGCATATTAACTTTAATCATGTACCATGAGAAATTTTTGCTCATCAAATGACCTTTTTTTAGAAATTTGAACTTGAAGAAAGAACATAGAAATGTGAATTCTAGGTTGCCAAAAAAATATTTCTAGCTTTAAGATTATCAAATACTATTTTGATAATAAAATAAATGAAGAAGAAGATGATTTCCAAAATGGAAGATGGAGAAGAAAAGTGCATATATATTGGGAGTGAAGTATAAAAAATGGAAGAGAATCAACTAAAATAGTTGTTCCAAAAGTAAAGAGATATTTTTGCTTGGTCATATAGAGACTTAAAGGGCATTGATCTTTAGATTTGTGCCCATATAGTCCCTATGGAACTTGATGGAAAACCATGTAAATGAAGGCATTGCACTTACAATGATGTATATTTGCTTAAGATTAAAAAGTAAACAGATAAAATCTTAGTAGTAGGATTCATATATGAGATTGAGAACATCAAATGGGTCCCCCATAATGGTCATGACCAAGAAAATTGGCAAGCTAAAAGTTTGTATAAATAAAAATGTTTTTTTTTTAAATTTTTTTTGTATAAATAAAATGGTTACTGATGTTACCACTTCTGATCATTGATCACCTCTTGGAGAAGGTATTTGGGAAGGATGTTTATAGTTTTTTAGATGGTTTCTTAGGCACAATCAAGTCATGATTGCGCATGAAACCAACAAAAGACTAAATTTTCTACTAGAGACTAATGTATCATGTCTTCAAAGAATTTCCTAGGAAATCTTTGGAGGTTTATGTGGATGACCTATGTGCATACTTTGCACTAAGACTTGAGCATATCCATATGTTGGAGAAGTTGTTTACGAAATGCAGACAATATAAAGTCCCATTAAATCTTGAAAAATGTATCCTCATGGTAAGGCATGGAGAAATCTTGGGACATATTGTCTTAAAGAATGGAATTTCTATAGATGAAGACAAGTAAAAGTGAATCCACTATGGGCATTATTATAGGTTTATCCATATGTACACAATTATTACTAGGCCACTCTATGCATTGGTTATGAAATTTGAATGAAGTGAAGAGTGTGACAAAGCCTTTGAAGATTTGGAACAAAAGCTTTTCATAGCTCCCATACTAAAATTTTGCAGCTAGAATAACATCTTCCATGTGCATGTTGATGCTTCAAACTATGTACTAGGGTGTAAATTACTGTAGCCTGCTAATGTGGGTAGGCTTAATTTCCCTATTACTTACACTAATTGATGACTCAATAGTGTAGAGAAAAACTACACCATGACCGAATGAGAGTGCTTAGGAATGATATATGAAGTCAAGAAATTCAGATATTACTTTGTAGAAAATAAACTTAAGTTTTCTTCACCATGAAGCCCTTATTACCTAGTTATTATGATTTGCAACATAGGAAAGTTAGTAAGATGGTTTCTTCTATTGATGGAATTGGACTTTGATACCTTTTTGAGAAAGATAATACCAATGTGCCTCTAGATCACCTTTCTTGGTTGAAAAAAGATGAGCCAACTGATGGGGCACCATATGAGCTACTAGATGCCTATTTGTTCAATGTAAAGGTGATACCAAAGTGGATGGAACCCTAGGTGCTTATGCTTATATATGTTCCAGTGCACAACTACCTTTCTATAGATCTTTAGATAATTGTTCGAAGTATCTATTGGAAAGATGAACAATTTATTTTTCCTTATTGTGTGGAAGAGGACGAAAAGTGGGATCTCATAGCACAAGCCCACATTACTGATTTGGGTTGGAATTTTCCCCAAACTAAGATTTTTTTTAAAACTTAAGAAATTAAGAGATTATTGGTCATGCATGGCTAAGTACATTCACGATTATTACTCAAATTGCAAGTTTTGCATTGAAAGGCCTACCATGGATCATTCAAATCTCTATCGGGTGATGGTAGAACTAGAATGGATTAAAACAATTGTAGATTATCTTTGTGATGGAATACTTGAAGAAAGTATTACTCTTGCACTAGAATGGAGTAAACCAATTGTAGAAGATCTTTGTGAGTAATGTAAGGGGTATCCTCATATTGGGAATCAAATTTTTAAGAGAGAGAAAGATAAATTTCTGTGCTTGTGCATATATGAAAATGAGTTTTCCAATTCTCTAAATGTCCCCTGAGTGAACATCCAAACACATTCTTTTTGTTGGCTTATGATTGCCTACGTTACAAATGAAATTTCTCCGCTCACTGAACATCTAAGCACATTCTTTTTGTTTTCTTATGGTTGCCTACATTGCAAATGAATGCAACAACCTACATTGAAAGGTGTGATACATGTCAGAGAACCAAGTACCCTTTGCATAGAGAGCTAGTTCCAATGAGACCTATGATGAGTGGGAGAGCATTCGATAAGTGGGAAGTTGACTTTATTGGTGTAGTAAATTATAGTAGCAACTCACTATTTGAAGATCTACAAGATGATGCAATTCTCAAAAAACAACCAAACTTTTGTTCAAAGGAGATTTTATTAGATATTGCCTGCACATCAAGTTAGTTAGTGATAGGGGAAATCATTTTGTAAATGATGTTATTGAATGCCTATTAGAAGATTTCCTAATATTCCACAAGAATTCCGCCCCCTATCATCCTCAAGAAAATGTCCAAGCCAAGAGTGCTAACAAAATCCTATGTACAGTATTTAGGAAATTAGTGAGTAACAAGTGGTCTTACTTGGATGAACAATTGCATCACAAAGTTTGGGCCTATAGAGTTGCATATGAAACAATGCTAAGAATGACTCCATTCAAATTTTTTAATGGATATGTAAGCACAAGCATCACCAACAGACAAAGCAAAAAACTTTGACCCATAAGAAGTAGAAAATATCAAAAAATTGATCCCTATGAAGACAATTTATTAGTTATCACTAGATCATTGAGTGTTTGAGTCATTTTAGGATCCAATAGATACCTCCAAATAGAGCTTACTTCAATTTCTTCAAGTAACATAGCTCCATAGGTAATAAACAACACTTTATTTTGCACCATTTAGGTGATAAACCTCTAAAGTATGCATAAATTATAGGGCCTCACTACATGGCCATGCATAGAAAGAGTTCTGAATCCCATGCACTTGAGGCACCATTGTACATGTGTATGATAATCTCCTTTATTGTTGTTTAATAATAAAAATTCCCAATGCTAATGCAAGACTTTGTGTGCTCAAAATTCCTTATTAGTAAAAGCGCCAAGCTCAACTGTAAACAAGGAAAGTCATCCACACAAAAGCAAGAACAAATGCCAATCACAAGGATGGGTGAGGTCAAACTACCTGTTATGAATTATAATACATAATAAAAAATTCCTATAAATACATGCACTCTGTGGATTGTCGGAACAGAGTGCATGGGGGGAGATTGCACCCAATATTGTGTTGATATAGTTACGTAGTGATGTGTGTGAACACTCTAGGACTGCCGGGGCACTTTTTTCCCTCTTTAGGAGGTTTTTTTCCCCCGGCTTGTATATACGCCTATTGCCCTAATGGGCTATTTATCTTTGTACATTCTCTAGTAATACATTCAGTCTTGTGTGTTGTGCTCCAAGCTTCTTCTTCTTCCTTGTGCTGTTCGCGTGCTTCCGCAGACGTCTAACTCCAACAATTGGTATCAGAGCAAGTCGTTGCTTCTTCTAGGGCGCCGTCGACACTCCTCCGTTTGCAGTCTCAGATTCGCACGAAATTTGGTGAGCATACTCAGGGTGTTTCCGAGATCAAAACGGCTTCGCTCTGTGGTGCCAAAATCGCGATCTAAGCTCGTTTCGGCCTCCGAACGCACTATCGCAGCGCTTGTGTAGGCTATTTCGTCCTTTTGTGCCAAAGGTATATACCAGTTTCTGTTCGCCAGTTTAAGCGTCTCGAAGTCTGCTACAGGTCTAGCAGAACTCGTTTGGGCAGTTTTGTTCAACTTTTTTAGATACAGTCAATTTTCTGCATCAAGGTATTTTAGTCACCGGCCATGGCTGAAAGCAGTGATGTATTCCGTATGTTGGCTGTTGAGGATAAGTTGGATGGTACCAACTACCCATTATGGGCTTATATGATGCGACATGTACTGGTTGCAAAAGGATTGTGGAACATTGTGCAGGGTGTTGAAAGACGTCCTGTTACACCTGTAACGACAGGTACTGCAAATACAGGTGTTGGAGCTGATGAAGATGGTGTCGAAGATGATATTCCGCAGATTCCTGTTCGTGCTGTTGTTTCTGTTGCACCTACTGCAGAGCAGATTCGTTGGGATGGCAGAGATGCCAGGCACATGCATTGATAGCTTTGTCTGTCAAACGTGCCATTATTCCTCACATTCGCTCTTGCAGAACAGCAAAGGATGCTTGGGATACACTTACCACTTTGTACCAGGCTAGGAATGAGGCTCGTGTTGCTTACCTCCGAAAATAGTTGGAGAGTGAGCACATGAATGAAGGTGATTCGATGGACAGTTTTCTTACAAAGATCAAAGACCTGAAGGAACAATTGATTTCTGCTGATGAGGTTATACCAGATAGCTCACTTGTGCAGACCGTTCTGAATGGCCTTCCTGATTCATATCAGAGTTTTGTCTCTACTCTTCGATTGATGATGAAAGGCAATCCGAATGCCTTGTCATTTGAGGAATTAGTCTCTGTTCTGTTGCAGGAAGATCAGTCCAGGCAGAACAGGTCCATTATGCGTGTTGCAGATCAAGCTTTCCTGGCTAGTCAGAAGGGCAAAGGAAAATGGAGCTCTTCTACTAGTAAGCAGAAATCTGCAAATGCTGCACAATCGAAGAACCAGGATAAAGATGAGAAGAAATCAGAAAAGCAGAAATTGTTCTGCAAGTACTGTAAAGGAAATGATCATATTATAAAGAACTGTCCAAAACTGGCTGCTAAAGAGGCAAAGAAGAAAGAGGCTGGAATGGTTGTTGCAGAGGCCTCTACACCAAAAACAGAGTCTGCAAATCTTGTGCAGGAAGAAGAATGGGCGTTTACTACTGTCTGCAGTTTTGACCCATCTTCTCATGATCAGTGCATGTCTGCAGTAGACTCAGATGTTTGGTACTTTGACAGTGGGGCGACCAAACATATTACCTCGCAGCGCAGTTTCTTCTCTTCACTCGAGCCTGCCCCTACAGGGAATACTGTCACATGCGCCAATAACTCCTCTTATCCTATTATGGGAGTTGGTAAGATCATTCTGACTACTGCTGATGGTAGTTCTTTCACTTTGTCAGATGCTTTATTTGTGCCAGGGATCAAAAAGAGCTTGTTATCAGTTTCTGCATTAGCCAAGATTGGCTTGGTTGTGAAATTCGTTGATGACAGGTGTACAGTCCATGATCTCTCAAATGGCGATGTGATTATTGCTTCTGGCATTTTATGTCGTGGGCTGTATAAGCTCATAGACTATGAAAGATCTGTGAATGATTCGGCATGTGCAGTTCATGATTCTCAGGCTATGTCAGATGCAAAGCTTTGGCATGCACGCTTTGGTCATCTGAATTTTGCTAGTTTGTTACGCCTGCAGAAATCTGAAATGGTGTCCTCTTTGCCCAAACTTGAGGCATGTGGAAAACATGTTTGTGAAGGCTGTATTTTGGGCAAAATGCAGCGTTCTTCCTTTCCAAAAGATGGTTCAGTTCGGGCTATGCAGAAATTGCAGCTTGTACATAGTGATGTCTGTGGTCCTATGCAGACACCCTCTTTTGGAAATTACCTTTACTTCCTGACTTTCATTGATGATTTTTCCAGGCATGCATGGGTATATCCACTCAAAGCAAAGTCCGAAGTGTTCATGTGCTTCAAACAGTTTTTGGTTTTGGCTGAAAATCTGTCAGCATGTAAAATGGGCACCCTCCGTTCTGATCGAGGGGGGGAATATATGTCTTCAGATTTTAATGCATTTCTGGCTGAACGTGGGATAAAACACCAGTGTACAGTGCCGTATACACCTCAACAGAATGGAGTTGCTGAGCGAAAGAACAGGTCACTCATGGAGATGGCGAAGTGCATGGTCAAAAGTCAGACTTTACCACATAGTTTCTGGCTTGAGGCTGTCATGTGTGCAGCATATGTACTGAACAGGTGTCCCACCAAAGCGTTGCAGTCTATCACTCCATATGAGGCTTGGCATGACCGCAAGCCATCTGTTGCTCATCTGCGTGTTTTTGGTTGTTTGGCATATGCATTAGTGCCTGAACAACATCGCAGAAAATTGGATGATAAGGCAGTAAAATGTATTTTTGTTGGGTACAGTTCTAAAAGTAAAGGCTATCGTCTGTATCATCCACAGACTAAACGCATTCTGGTTAGCCGTGATGTTGTCTTTGTGGAAGATGCTATTCAGCCATTGCTTTCATGTACTAAGGAGACATCTGTTAGCTCCAAAGACATGTATGATACTTTGATGCCTCTTTTTACAGGTGGACAGGCTAACGCTGGTCCTAATCAGGCAACTTCTCAGCCTTTGCAGGTTTCATATGATGATGCAAATCATTCCATTTCTGATGCAGATTTACATGATGCACTTGTTGATGAGAGAGCTGATATTGAACAGGCAAAAACTATGCCAAAATGGCTGGTGCAGACTTTGTGTGACAGCAAATTAGATGCACCTTTGTCATATCGTACTCGTTCAGGCTCTCATAGTACCTCCTTTGCATCAGATTGCTATGCTATGGCTGCATCTAGTCTCTGTGATGAGAATGAGCCTGTTTCTTTTGATGAAGCACAAAATTCAGAAAATTCGATGGCTGCTATGCAATCTGAATATGATGCTATAATGAAGAATGGTACATGGTCTTTATGTGACTTGCCTCCTGGCAAGAAGGCCATTGGCACTAAGTGGGTATACAAGCTGAAGCGTAAACCTGATGGTACAGTTGACAGGTATAAGGCTAGGCTTGTTGCAAAGGGTTATGCGCAGGAAAGAGGCATTGATTTTGATGAGACCTTTGCACCTACATGCCGTATGACTACTGTTCGGAGCATTTGTGCACTTGCAGCCCATCATGGTTGGAATGTACATCAGTTGGACATTAAAACAGCATTTCTGAATGGTGACTTGCATGAAGAAGTGTATGTTTTTCAGCCCCGTGGCTTTGTGCAGAAAGGGCATGAAAACCAGGTGTGCAGGTTAAAGAAGGCGTTATATGGTTTAAAGCAAGCACCACGTGCTTGGTATGAGAAAATACATGCCTATCTAATTGCACATGGTTTTGAGAACAGTCCAACTGAAAGCACCTTATATGTTAAGCGTGCTAATGATGTGCTTCTGATCATTGTTGTCTATGTAGACGACATTCTGCTCACTGGTCCTCTTGAGAAGCATATTGCTGATTTCAAGGCTGATTTGCATGCCTCATTTGAGATGTCTGATTTGGGGCATTTGCATCACTATTTGGGCATTCAGTTTATGCAAGTTGATGGTGGAATGGCTTTGTGTCAAACGAAATATATTTACACATTATTGCAGCGTTTTGGCCTTGAAGACTGTAAGCCTATTGCCACTCCTATGGAGACAGGTTTACGATTGAGTCTTCATGATGCTGGAGATGCATTTGATGCTGTTCTCTATCAGCAGGCTGTTGGATGCTTGATTTACTTATGCATTACTCGGCCAGATATTCAGTTTGCTGTCTCACAGATGAGCAGGTTCATGCATTGCCCAGGAGTCACACATTGGAAAGCGGTTAAGTGCATCTTTCGCTACTTGAGTGGTACTCGGCTACTTGGGTTGTTTTATCCCAAGGGGGGATCACTACCGCCAGATTTGCATGCTTTTTCTGACTCAGATTGGGCTGGTTGCTATGACACTCGTGTGTCCACCAGTGGTTTTTGCTTCATGCTTGGTAGCTCATGTATATCTTGGTTGAGCAAGAAGCAGCCTACTGTGGCCACTTTCAGTTGTGAGGCTGAGTATAGGGTAGCTTTCACAGCGACTGTTGAGTGTGTGTGGCTCAGACGCCTTATGGCTGATTTGGGTGTTGGCCAGTCTTCTGCCACCACCATCTTCACTGACAGTCAGAGCGCATTGGCAGTTGCGAGGAACCCTGTGTTCCATGCTCGCACTAAGCACATTGAGGTGCATTATCACTATGTCAGGGAGAGGTTCTCTGCTGGGGAGATCAGCTTGGCATATGTGCCCACACAGGAGAACATTGCAGACCTTTTCACGAAGGCTCTGCCTAGGGAGAAGTTTGAAGCTTTCCGCAAAGCTTTGGGCTTACTTCCTTTTATGGAGTGATTTCCACATAGCTTGGCACTTCCTTATACATGAGTGCCAGCTCCTTGTTCACCGCATCACTCCCAGGGGGGATTTGTTGATATATTTAGGTAGTGATGTGTGTGATCACTCTAGGACTGCCGGGGCACTTTTTTCCCTCTTTAGGAGGTTTTTTTCCCCCGGCTTGTATATACGCCTATTTCCCTAATGGGCTATTTATCTTTGTACATTCTCTAGTAATACATTCAGTCTTGTGTGTTGTGCTCCAAGCTTCTTCTGCTTCCTTGTGCTGTTCGCGTGCTTCCGCAGACGTCTAACTCCAACATATTGTGCTCTATCTCGTCTCCTGATGTGTCTATTTTTTTGTGTGTTTTTTGCATTTGTAACTTCTGTGTGCTCATGAGCAAGATCTTGATAACACTACCAAACTAAAAGTGAAGATTGGCAGGGAATGGATTTTCACCATAGTGAGCACCACACACATCAATTCTACTTGAACAACGATAGATGCATCATCAACCTAAAGAAAATGCTT
The DNA here is from genome assembly GCA_020310875.1 of Ceratopteris richardii. NCBI lineage: Eukaryota > Viridiplantae > Streptophyta > Polypodiopsida > Polypodiales > Pteridaceae > Ceratopteris > Ceratopteris richardii. The sequence goes on from CM035414.1 coordinate 106,185,125, forward strand.
CATATCTTTATATTAGGAAACTTCTTTGCTAGTATGACCCTAAGCACCTAGATTAAAACCCACTTTTTGCACCATAATTCTTCTAATGCATTCGAAAGTACACATATATAGGACTACATTACAAAGCCATGCATAAGGAACATATTTTATTACACCCATTCACTATAGTGTTAGACCACTAGTCACAATGAACTAAAAACATTTGATATGCTACTTTTGGATTTCATCTTCGAAAGAACTACCCAACACTTATGTTAGAACATCAACCCCTATGGAGAAATCATGTTTTCAGGATGAATGATATAGTTTTTGGATCAACTTGAACATGTTGAAAGCTTAAGAATACAACACACTATTGGAGGCTAAATAATCAACACATACAAAGTTTAGCAACATTGAATACACCAATGCACTCAACTAGGATCAAAAGTCTGACAGACTTGCTTTGACATAATGAAGGACAAGACAAACCCCTCGCATGACACTTGGAAGAAAAATAATTTCTTTTGGAACATGCTAGGAGGGGGGAACCACAAGTGTCAAAGTGATAGAGGATTGTCCCAAAAAATATGACACAAAGCTTTGGAGTGAAGGCCTAACATGACGGCCTTCCCAAGAAGTCTTGATGAGGATGATAGGAATTAAGCTAGGGTGAGTGTTAGAGAGTGTGACAATCATGCAAAATATTTTCAAGTTTTTCCAAAGCATTTTTGTAGACAAGGAGGGTTGTACATAGTTCCAAAATAGTTTTCTTGTAAGAGGGAAGATGCTTCCCTTAAGAACCTTCAAGACAAGAGCTAATTTTGAGTAGGTTCTATGGTCTTGGGAAAATTCTATAAAAAGTCCAAGAAATCATTTGTAAAAGACCTTTTGCTATTGTGAGTAAGAGAGCTCTTCTTCTTTCAAAATTTATGTATAACCTTTCATGGATTCTTGTCGATTTCTCCATGCATGATTTTTGATGTGTGACACTCGCCATGTGCTTCTTTTTATGTCTACTATCATTAGGCTTGTTGAAGAATCACTCACGAATTTGACATACAGACAGACATAAAGACAAAGGAAGATAAAGAGAAGCAGAATCAAAGTAATCAGAAAATCAAAGCCTTAGTGAAGGGACAAATTCACGACCGTAATGTACAACGCAGAAGCTTCCAGAATTAGAGTTTGTTACACTGGATCAAAACTATATATAAAGAGAGACGAGAACATAAAAAGTAATGTAGAGCGTGAGCGAGCAAGAAAGTGCTTGAGTAGAGCGCGTCGTATAGAGCGCATATAGAAATCAAGAATAGGTTTAGAAGACGCCAGAGATCACGTATGTAAAGATGAATAACAGAAACGTGAAATGTCAGGTATTCATCTGAGAGAGATGGTAAGAAGAAACTACTCAGTGTAAGAGAGTTTCCATAGCTTGACCAGGAAGAGGCCAAGCTAGTTTTTGTAGACATCTTCTCTAATAGAAAACACATGTTCATGTGGAAGCTTGCACGCATTCTTCGTATGTGAAGAAATCTGAATATTTTCTTGTTACGGTATAAAGTCAGTTAACAGTTACAGTTCTTTCAGTAAATGTATTTTTCAGTCAGTTACAGTTTTTCCTCAGTAAACGTGTTTTTCGGTAGAACAACGAAGTATATCTCGCAGAATAAATTAAAGCTTTGTATGAGAGATAGCTTATCTTGTAGCTAGACATCTCTACTATGAGTTTATCAAAGATTTTGGTGAAATGGATATGTACACACAATACAAAGTCTGACCGCAAAGAGGCATTCTGAACTGGTGAAGTTTTTCCTTAAACTTCAGAAAGAGTTCATTCAGTAAAGGAAGTTCATGCATCACTTCCTTATATACTTGAAGTAGTTACAAACTAAATTGCAGTTGATTTCGGTAAGATTTTGGTATAATTACGATGATAGTCCGGTGAAGTTCTAGTGGAATTTTCAGTGAATTCAAAACACGTTTTCTATATGTTTGAGTGACAGTAACCTTGCTAAGCTACTGCTGATTATGGAGGAGTTCTAATATCACTCTAGCTTAGCCAAACTCCATATGGCGCGGTGAATTCCACAGGCTTGACGAGGTTCGGGCCTTTGGCACGACATCCCAACAAGTGGTATCAGAGCCGTGAGATCCAAGAAGTGGGATCAGAGCCGGTTAACCACAACAAGTGGTACCAGAACAGAAAAGATTCTGAAGAACGAAAAAAGTTTCTCAAAAGAAGAAACGGAAAGAGAATTTGAAGAATTCTCATAAAGAAAGGTGAAAGCTGAAGAGATCAACAACAAACGATATCAAGAAGTATTCTGAAGTCATTTTCAAGGTAAAGGTTTACAAACGGTAAAATGCTTTAACGATACTCACCAGAAGAAACAGAAACAAGAAGATTATGGCAGATCATGTTTCAATTGACAAAGTGGACAGAGATAATTATCCCGCATGGGTAATGCGCATGGAAGCCTTACTTATGAGTAAGGATTTAATGATGTATGTGACCGGAGAAGAAAAGAAGCCGACTTTCGAAGATGATAGTCAACTGGAAAAAGAAGAATTAGAAGCCTTGAAGCTGTGGCAGAAGAAAGATGCAACGGCAAGAGCTTACATTTTTAATACCGTTACAGACCATCTACTTCCACACATTAGAGGTCTGGAGAAAGCGGAGGACATATGGAGTGCGTTGGAAGATCATTTCCAAAACACTACAAAAGCTAGGAAGGCTAGCTTATGGTCCGAATTCACAACGTTCAAAAAGAAGTCGAATCAAAGCATTAGTGACTATGTTACTAAGATGAAGGATCTAGCAGATAGTCTTGGATCCATAAATGAAGATGTCGAAGATCACAGATTGATAGCGCAAGTGCTCACAGGTTTGAGAGGAGATGAAAGGTGGAAACCTTTTGTACTCTCAACTAAACTCTCTTTAAATCATTTTGTACCAGATTTAAATCAGTTGCTTGATTTGATGCTCACATATGAGCAAGACCTGAGAGGAGATGGAGATAAAGGACAAAGTTCTGCAATGTACATGAAGAACAAGAAGAAAGGAGATAAAGGCAAGTCAAAAGATGAAGAAGAGTTGAGTTCTCAGGCTTATTATGCAAGAGGTAAAGGCACCGGCAAAGGAAGAGCAAGAGGTTTTGGAAGAGGAAGAGGTAGCCAAAGTATCAACAAGAAGGCTTGCTGGATTTGTGGATTAAGTAATCATCTAGCTCATGATTGTTGGCACAATTAACAAGGATCAAATCAAAATCAGAACAGTAATAGCAGAGGCAGAAGCGGAAGATATCAGAGTAATTTTCAAAGAGGTAGACAGAATCAAAGAGGAGGCTATGGTAGAGGTGGAGCAAGAAGTTGGGGACAGAATCAATCCTACAACACCACCAACTATGCAAATGATACACAGAATGAAAGTCATACATCATTGATGATGAACTCAATGGGTACATCAGATAACGAAGATTTAAAGATATTTTACATTGATTCTGGATGTTCCAATCATTTGTCAGGTAATATAGAACTGATGTCAGAATTGGAAAAAGGTAGTTCTAGTCATACTGTTCAAACAGGTGACAACACGAGACACAGTGTACATTCAATTGGAAAAGTGAAATGTAAGAGTGGAGCAGATTTGCTAACCAATGTTTTATATGTTCCGACAAAACCTAAAAAATTGATTAGTGTGGGACAGATAGTTGAAAAAGGTTTTCAGGTCAGATTTACAAATGAAGGAGTATTTGTAGAAGATCACGAGAATGGATATCGTCAGATCATCTCTGGTAAGAAAGAAGGTAGACTCTTTACTTTAAGAGTACAAGGGAACATTGGTCAAGCGTTGCTCACACATGGTGAAAAGGTGATTACAGAACTTGATCTCTGGCATAAGAGATTAGGTCATTTTAATGAAAAAGGAATTAAATCTATGATTTCAAATCAGTCAGTACTGGGATTATCGAATGTACAGAAACAACATATGATTCATAAGTGCGAAGCATGTCAGATGGGAAAAGCCCACATGTTACCTTTCCAGAAGAAAGGATTCAAACATGATGGAGTACTTGAACTCATTCATACAGATGTATGGGGTCCAACAAAAGAAGGATCAATCAACGGATCAAGGTATTATGTTTTATTCATTGATGATGCTACAAGATGGATAACTCTTTACGTTTTGAAAGAGAAATCAGAAGTGCTTGGAGCTTTCAGGCATTTTCATGCATATGCTGAAAGACTCACAGGTCGAAAGCTTAAGAGACTGAGGTCTGATGGAGGGGGAGAATACTTCTCCCGAGAGTTCAATGATTATCTTTGGAATGCAGGTATCAAGAGAGAAATAACCTGCAGGTATACACCACAACAAAATGGTGTAGCAAAAAGAAGGAACCGAACTCTAGTTGATTTTGCACGAGCTATGCTAAAAGAAAAAGATTGTCCAAATTATCTTTGGGCTGAAGCTATAAATACAGCTACATACTTGGTAAACAGATTACCGTGTATAGCTTTAGATGGAATGATCCCTTATGAAGCTTGGTGGGGAAAGAAACCAACACTTGATCATTGCAAAGTGTTTGGATCAGTAGCTTATGCTTATGCACCATCACAACTCAGACACAAGCTTGAACCAAAAGCAGAGAAATATGTGTTCGTCGGATATGATGAAAAGCAGATGGGTTACAGGTTATGGAGTCCTCTAACAAAACAGTTCACTGTTTCTAGAGATGTTACATTTGATGAACAAAAAAGCTGGTATGCAGATCAAAGTCATACAACGGAAGAATTTGAAGAAGAGGTAAGAAGAAAAGAGAAAGGGAAATCAATTATGCAAGTGAATAGAGATGAAGACTATATGCAAGCAAGTATGTCCAGAAATGGATTAACAAGAAGGAATGAAGAAATTCCTATATTTGATGAAGAAGTGTATTCAGACACTTATGAAGAATGTGAACCAAGAAGGTCAAGCAGGACTAGAAGACAACCAGAAAGGTATTCTTATGATACTTCATACATAAATCAGAAAAATTATGCATATGTGGTCAAAGATGATGAAGAACCTCAGAACTATGATGAAGCTAAAGGCAAGAAGCAATGGGAAGAAGCAATGGAAGAAGAGTTCAGCGCACTAGAAGAGAACAAGACATGGGAGCTTGTTCCTAAACCAAATGGTAAGAAAGTAATTGCAAATAAATGGGTTTTCAAAGTTAAGAAACTTGCAGATGGAAGGATAGCTAGATACAAAGCTAGACTGGTTATCAAGGGCTATGCTCAGACGCATGGCATAGACTATGATGAAATGTTTAGTCCGGTGGCAAAGATGTCAACCATAAGGATAGTGATAGCTATAGCAGCATAAAAAGGATGGAAGCTAAGTCAGCTAGATATAAAGAATGCATTTCTGAATGGATATACATCAGATGAATTCTATACGGAACAACCGGAAGGGTTTGTAAGTTCTAGATATCCAAATTTTGTTTGCAGATTAAGAAAAGCACTTTATGGACTGAAGCAAGCTCCAAGAGCTTGGAATTACAGACTTGTGAAATATCTCAATGAACTTGGATACCAAAGTTTGAAGGCAGATGCAAGTCTACTCATCAAAAGAACAGAAGAAGGTATGATCTACATTTGTATTTATGTAGATGACAAAATAATCTTAGGTACATCAGATGAAGGAATTAAAGAAGTAAATAGATTGCTTGAAAAGGAGTTTAAGATCAGTGATCTACGAAAGTTATCATACTTTCTTGGAATGGAAATCACATACACAGATCATGGTGTATATGTTTCGCAAGAAAGGTATCTCCTAAACTTACTGAAGAAGTTTAATATGGAGAATTGCAGAGAAGCTTCAACACCGCTTGAAGTAAATCATAAACTCAGCAAATATAGTGGTGCAGAGTTTAAAGATATGAGAAAGTATCAGTCGTTAGTGGGAAGCCTAATGTATGCTACGCTAACAAGGCCGGATCTCAGTTATGCAGTGGGAGTTCTTTCACAGTTTATGCATTGTCCAAAGGATCAACATTGGTTTGCAGGACAAAGAGTTCTTAGATATGTCAAAAGAACTATAAAAGAAGGATTATATTATCCTTATACGTCAGATATAAAGCTGAGAGCATATAGTGACTCAGACTGGGCAGGAACTCAAGTTGATAGAAGAACAACACATTGATATATGATATACCTAGGAGATAGCTAGTGAGCTGGTGTTCGAAGAAACAACACATAGTGGCTTTATCGTCAACAGAAGCCGAATATAAAGGACTTGTAGAAGCAGCTAAAGAAGTGATATGGATGCAAACCTTGTTCAAAAGCATGGGTATTGATCAATGTATACCTATCATACATGGAGATAGTATGAGCTCGTTGTATCTTGCAACAAATCCAGTATTTCATGCAAGAACAAAGCACATAGAAATTCAGTATCATTTCCTGAGGGAAAAAGTGATGGAGAAGGGGATAGAAATAGTGTACACTCCGACAAAAGATCAGATTGCAGATATTTTGACAAAGAGCTTGGATGGAACAAAGACAAGCAGATTCAAAGAAACGGCAGGTATAAAAGAAAGAAAAATATATGAAAGACACGAAGAGTCAAATTAGTGATTGAGGGGGAGTTGTTGAAGAATCACTCACGAATTTGACATACAGACAGACATAAAGACAAAGGAAGATAAAGAGAAGCAGAATCAAAGTAATCAGAAAATCAAAGCCTTAGTGAAGGGACAAATTCACAACCGTAATGTACATCGCAGAAGCTTCCAGAATTAGAGTTTGTTACACTGGATCAAAACTGTATATAAAGAGAGACGAGAACAAAAAAAGTAATGTAGAGCGTGAGCAAGCAAAAAAGTGCGTGAGTAGAGCGCGTCGTATAGAGCGCATATACAAATCAACAATAGGTTTAGAAGACGCCAGAGATGGTAAGAAGAAACCTAAAATGTCAGGTATTCATTTGAGAGAGATGGTAAGAAAAAACTACTCAGTGTAAGAGAGTTTCCATAGCTTGAGCAGGAAGAGGCCAAGCTAGTTTTTGTACACATCTTCTCTAATAGAAAACACATGTTCATGTGGAAGCTTGCGCGCATTCTTCGTATGTGAAGAAATCTGAATATTTTCTTGTTACGGTATAAAGTCAGTTAACAGTTACAATTCTTTTAGTAAACGTATTTTTTGGTCAGTTACAGTTTTTCCTCAGTAAACGTGTTTTTCGGTAGAACAACGAAGTATATCTCACAGAATAAATTAAAGCTTTGTATGAGAGATAGCTTATCTTGTAGCTAGACATCTCTACTATCAGTTTATCAAAGATTTTGGTGAAATGGATATGTACACACAGTACAAAGTCTGACCAGAAAGAGGCATTCTGAACTGGTGAAGTTTTTCCTTAAACTTCAAAAAGAGTTCATTCAGTAAAGGAAGTTCACACATCACTTCCTTATATACTTGAAGTAATTACAAACTGAATTGCAGTTGATTCCGGTAAGATTCTGGTATAATTACGGTGACACTCCGGTGAAGTTCCAGTGGAATTTTTGGTGAATTCAAAACACGTTTTCTATATGTTTGAGTGACAGTAACCTTGCTAAGCTACTCCTGATTATGGAGGAGTTCTAATATCGCTCTAGCTTAGCCAAACTCCATATGGCGCGGCGAATTCCGCAGGCTTGACGAAGTTCGGGCCTTTGCCGCGACATCCCAACAAGGCTAAGCATTTTTGGTCTATTCTCATGATTACAAGTTCTTTTTTTGTGCTAATGTTTCATGTCCATTAACAGGATGAAACTATTTTTGGATCTATATAGATCTTTAGATTTGGTTTTTCGCCAGCTTCATCTTGTACAACTTGTGGGTCTTCTTGTTAGTTTTGAAACAAAACATCTCATATGTTCAATTTGGACAAGTAACAATGGAGAGATGACCATTTTTTTGCATAAATCTCTTCTTTAGCTCACCTATACGAGCCTGATCTTGAGGATGAAAATGATGATGGAGAAGGGGAAATTTTTGCCAATCACCAAGATTGGATGTGTGGTTTATCAATCACCATGATCGGATTGGTAGTTAGACAATCACGATGATCATAGTGGTGATGTGCCCATCACCATGATCAGAGAGTTGTCTTGCGAATCACCTCAATCGGATTAGTGGCTTTCCAATCATCATGATCAAAGAGATGGTTTTCCAATCATCATGATCGAAGAAGTGATTTTCCAATTACCACGATCCCATTGATGACATTTCATTTTAGTTGGGGTCTCATATTTGGATGACAAAGAAGTTGGTTGTTGAACACAAGGGACTTGGCAAGACATCTATCCATCCCATCTACTTATGCTACCAAATAAAAATAGGGGGAGGCCTACTCTTTGCAAATTGGAGAAAGTCAAGGTGTATGAGCATGCCATGTACTGTGCATTGAGAAAGGTACATTTTTCACCTCAAAGAGGGTGCTATTTCTTGGAGATCTTGTTTTCAAGAGTGCATAACTATTTCACTATAGAAGCAAAGTGTGTTGCAGCTAGTGAGACATGTAAGGAAGCATTTGGATTTCTAGATTGGCATTTGACATGGGCATACCTCATCATGTACCTTGTTTACTCAGTGATAGTCACAGAGCTATTGTATTGACTAAGAATTTGGTCTATCATGCAAAGGAAAAACACATTGACATGTGGTATTACTTTATTTGTGATCCCATAGCCATTGAGTGCATTTTACTTGAGAAAGTTCATACTCAAGAAAATTCAGTAGATGCTTTGACAAAAGCTCTACCACCTAATAGCTTAAGACATTGTTGTCACTTGATCTTGTTTTACATAGTCCTTCATACACTATGTAACATGCCCATTGGGTGGTAGGTGGAGATCATATACTCATACTTATATTTTCTTTGTATATTTCTTTTGTTTTCTCCCTTTTGCATATCATCCATATTGGCTAAAAGTGGGAGATTCAAACAAATTCTTATCGTTAGTGTCTATGTGAAAGTAAAAATAACCATTGAAAACTCTTGTATACGTTTTTTCTAATAAAACATATAGTGGCCTGCTCAACCATGAACTATATTGAAACTTTCCATTTGTGAAACTTGCATACAACAAAATCGTACTCTTTATCCTTTACTTTTTACAATTTTTTGTACGTTTGCACAGACAGGTACAAAGGAGCATTACCACAGCATCCACAAGGATAATCCATGTTGTGAGAAGTTGGGAAGCTCCCCTTGTCAAGGATAATAAAGACAATTAGATAGTGAAATAGTAGAGTATATGGAGTTAAGGAACGAATAGGATCTCATTGATTTGGTTGAAGCAATCATGTGAAAAAGCGTGTTATCAATACGATATGATAAATTCAAATACTATAGAGTCAATTCTTTTATAGCAATAATCAGGCCCAAAGTCCGAATGAGAAGACGATGATGAAGAATGGATACCCAAGAGGAAAAATCATAAGAGTAAAGGGAAGATAAAGTAAATGAATAAAGAAGAATGAAGAAAAAGTAAGAAAGCCAAGGATTTGGTTACTACCTTGGATCTTATAAATATTAACAAATGAACTTTGGGGAAGTGAAATGTTTAATACCAATGTTCACATTATACAACCACACAGACAACCAATAACTGGCATCGAGAAGGACTATCCACACACAATAAATGTCAAAATTCACAAGACACCAATTGGCCATATTCAAACCGCATACTACAAGGTGAAAGTCAATGAATCCACAACAGTAGAAAGAGGAAGCACATGCATAGAAACTTGCACACACATGCACACACATATGCTCATAAGTAGACAAGAGAAAAGTGCTCTAAGAAGCTATCTATTGCTCAAGAATCGAGTACAAGCTCATAAGAGAAGTAATCTCTTACAAGGTAACCTCAAATATGATCCTAACAAATTAGAGTTTTTACACTTTTGTAGATTTAAAAAGAGCTCTTTCCACACTTGTGTCCAACCTAGGTTATAAATTAGTATATAGAGGCCTAATCCATAGGGGTGGGATTGTTTTTCAACTCGACCGATGAAGTTTGAAATACATGAGATAAAAAGATTTGACTTGATGATATGTCTTCCCCTCCCTATCAGTTGTAGTAGATTGGAAGGTAGAGACCTTGGGAATTTACAGCTTTGTCCTATCCGATTTCCTCTTCCTTATTATGAAAACCCCAATCTTGATTTTGCATGTACATCTTGCAAAAGTACATTAGAAAAATATGGGAAAGCTTCAATATCTAGCTACTTTGAAGACCTTGTAGTGATATGGCTAGAAAAAACAAGGTGAGTGACAAGCCCACACGGCTACCCGTCAAAATTGTGAACCAAGCAAAAGCTTCCATATGCGGTTTGACAAAGATGACTAATTGTGGCCAATGGGTTGGCCCGATGTCCATTGATAACCAGTGTTTATGTTCAAAAGACAATAGTCGTCACCAACACCTCCTCTTATCTTGTCATGGGAGTTGGTAAGATCATTATGACTACTGCTGATGGTAGTTCTTTCACTTTGTTGGATGCTTTATTTTTGCCATGGATCAAGAAAAATCTATTATCAGTTTCTCCGTGAAATTTGTTAATGACAGATGTATAGTTCATCATCTGTCAAATGGTGATGTCATTATCACTTTTGGCATTTTATGTCGTGGGTTGTATAAGCTCATAGACTATGAAAAATCTATGAATGATTCAACGTGTGGAGTACATGATTCTCAAACTATATCAGATGCAAAGTGTTGGCATGCATGCTTTGTTCATTTGAATTTTGCTAGTTTTCTATGCCTGTAGAAATATGAAATGATGTCCTCTTTGCCCAAACTTGAGGCACCCAGAAAACATGTCTGTGAAGGCTGTATTTTGGGCAAAATGCATCATTCCTCCTTTCCAAAAGATGGTTTAGTTTGAGCGACTTAGAAATTTTAGCTTCTTCATAGTGATGTTTGTGGTCATATGCAGACACCCTCTTTTGGAAACTATCTTTACTTTGTGACTTTCATTGATGATTTTTCCATGAATGCATGGGTATATCGACTGAAATCAAATTCCAAAGTGTTCATGTGCTTCAAACAGTTTTTGGTTTTGGATGAAAATATGTGAGCATGTAAAATGGGCACCCTCCGTTCTGATCAAGGGGGGGAATATATGTCTTCTGATTTTAATGCATTTCTAGCCAAACATAGGATAAAACATCAGTGTATAGTGCCGTATACACCTCAACAAAATGGAGTTTCTGAACAGAAGAACAGGTCACTCATGGAGATGGCGAGGTGTATGGTCAAGAGTCATGCTTTGCCAATAGTTTCTGGCTTGAGGATGTCATGTGTGCAACATATGTACTTAACAGGTGTGCCACTAAAGCACTGTAGTCTATCACTCCATATGAGGCTTAGCATGGTCGCACTATAGGAAATAATCTAGTAGTAGTAGTAGTAGTAGTAGTAGTAGTAGTAGTAGTAGTAGTAGTAGTAGTAGTAGTAGTAGTAGTAGTAGTAGTAGTAGTAGTAGTAGTAGTAGTAGTAGTAGTAGTAGTAGTAGTAGTAGTAGTAGTAGTACTAGTAGTAGTAGCAGCAACAGCAGTGGTGGTGGTGGTGGTGGTGGTAGTAGTAGTAGTACGGACCCCTGATGGTGAAAGAGTTTCTTCTTCTTTGCTAACCTCCTATTGAGCAGAAATAGGACCAAGAGGTCTTCTAAAAGATGAAGCAACATCTTCTCCAACTTCTCTTGGCCTTGAATAAGCGCCATTGACAATATTCCATGAGTCCTTTGTTACCAATAGATTCATCATCATAAAACTCCACATTAGATAATTAGACATGCCCTTAAGCTTGTCTTCATTTTCAAGTCTACAGTCATTCATCTTGTTAAGGGTATATGTCAACTATGCTTTGATACCAAATGTTGGGAGTGGGAGTGGGTCACAATAACCATATATCACAGGTTTACAAGATCTTCCAATAGATGAACCTTAACATACACACTTTAAGGCTAAAATAGATGAGTGAGAGATAGAGAGAGAATATAAAGGATTTCAAGTGTAACGGTAAGCTACGAGGCTCACCTACACTAACTTATATATGAATGTCAAATTACAATGTGTGTATATGATACAAACTGACAATATCTATATCTAGGCAAAAATAGGAACTAGATACAAGAGATTGTGTGCCTAAGAGGTATGAAGAGTGTGTGCATGAGAACATGGAGAATATGAATAGTTTAGAATTGTTTTACAATAAACCCAAATTTTGATCAACCTAAATAAAAAACTAGTGACCTAGCAAGTAAGAACGGAAATAGACTTGCTACTCACAGTAAATCAACAATAGATGTTGATGGTAAGCTGATAGAATCTTCTCTAGATATCACCAAGACATAGACCACAACTCCTCCAAGAGTGTGAGAACTCCTCCTCCAAACTAGCCTCTAAAATCTCCTCCTAGGCTAAGAAGATTGATCACCTCCTCCAAGTTCTTCTCCAAAAGCTTGAGCTTGTTGAGTGATGAGTGATCAATAGGCCAAAGCCTTACTTATATAGCTTTGAGTATCCTTGAAAGGCTACCTTTAAAAATCACTTAAAGCACACCAAAAGACTATCACTAAACTCAACTCTGATCGACGCTGCCATAGTGAAAAAACTCACGAAGTCCATTTTTTCAAAAAACACTAAAGAAAAGCTATGCCATTGATTTTCTAAAAGGAACTTTCATTATTGTGATGATTGTGCTACCACTTGCTGCCTGTGGGAATTGAACGCGGGCCACCAAGGTGCCTTCTTATAATTGTTATACAAGAATGTCTGAAGGACAAATAATATGTTTTTTTCAACTAAGAATTTGGCCCTTCTTTGACATTGTTTTCCAACGCACTTTACATCAAGCTCATCACATGAGATATGTGCATCTTGTCAAATAATGAAGCAAACAAGATGATGATCGCACAAGAAAATTATGGCTTTACTTTTTTAAGGAAGAATCACATATGAAATGTTTAAACTATTCAAACCTCAAGTTGAAAAGTAGAAAAGGAGGAACATAAGAACTGTAAGATTAGATGGAGGAGAATCACACTTCTCCCATCAGTTTGTTAAACTTTTCACAGGTTGAAGGCATCAAAAGATAATAAACTTGCAAGTATACACCCAACAAAATAAGATGGCAAAGAGAAAGAAATAGGAGATTCTAGAGATAGCTAGATGCATGTTAAATGAGTTTTCTATATCACTATATTTTTGAGGAGATGTTGTTACTATTGCTATATACATAATTATGAATAGGTGTCCAACTTTATGCATTCATCATTTATCACCAAAGGAAGCTTAAAGTGGGAGAAAACCATATCCCTCACACTTGAAAGTAGTTGGATGTGTTTACTACATAGATGTTCCACAAGAAGTAAGGACAAAGCTAGATGCTGGGCCAAAAAAGTGTGTGTTTATTGGTTATTCCAATGAGAAAAAGGACTAAAAGTACTAAAACCCTACAGAAACAAGATCAAGGTTTCTAAAGATGTTTTGCTTGATGAATCAAAGACATGGTATGCACCTAATTGTGAACTTTGGGTCAAAGATAAAGAGGAAGAAGAAAGAAGGCATGAAGATGGTCATCAAGAGAGAAAGGAATTGAGTGGGTCAAGAAACTTTGAGACTTCTACAAATCAAACACCATGGAAGGGGAGATTTACAAGCTCTCAATTAGAAATAATCAAATTAAAGTTAAAGAACATTTGTTTAAAGATTATATGCAAGATATTACTGAAGAAGAGCTTGAAGAAGTGATCCACCAGAGGTTGCAAAAATGCAAAAAAGAGAAGAAATGTTCATTAAGAAATGAGAGAAGGTCCTCAGGGATCCATATCCAATAGAAAAACTCATATATGATAGTTTTAGTGCAAGGAATTATACATTCATGACAAAGTTTATCAAAGACAGAGAGCCTACAAGCTTTGAGGAAGCTAAAGTTTGCAAGGAATGACAAAAGGCAATAGAGGATGATACTAAAGCTCTAGAGGAAAAGCAAAGATGCGAGATGGTACCAAAAGAGGAAGGAATGAAGGTAACACAAACTAAGTGAGTCTATAAACCTAAGAGAAATTGAGATGGTTCAAATGCTAGGCATAAAGGTAGATTGGTTGCAAAGGGATTCTTAGAAATACATGCCATAGACTATGAGGAGACTTTTAGCCTTGTGTGCTAAATATTGCTCAATAGGGACACTTATTGCGATTGCTACGACAAGGAGATCGCCCATGTATCCACTTGATGTCAAGAATGCTTTCCTATATAGAGAACTCAAGGATAAAATTTACCTATACAGACCTACTGCGTTCAAAGGCAAGGGTATGCTGCATTATGTGTAGATTGTTACACCACAATATGTGTCTATATTGAAGAAGGCCATTCATGGGTTGAAGCAAGGACCTAGGAATAGATTAACTTCTAAATTATGGATTGCATGTTAGTGAGGATGATCCATATTAATATATAAAGATGAATGAAGGAGAAGTTGTATATATATATATACAATATATATATATATATATATATATATATATATATATATATATATATATATATATATATATATATATATATATATATATATATGATCTTATTTTGATAGGTGATCATATAAAATGTATAAAGAAGATGAAAAAAATCTAGGAAAGGAATCTAAGATATGTAGTTATTAGCTATTGAAGTTGTTTGTGTACACAATGGAGTATATCTAGTTTAAAGGTAGTATTTACTTGATGTGTTATACAAGTATTTCATCAGTGGATGTAACCCACTCTCACAAATCATGGATAGGAATATGAGGCTATGTGCAGGTCAAAGAGAGAAAAGTGAGGACATATAACTTTATAGGAGTATCATAGGATCATTGGTTTGTGCCACCATAACTCGACTTGATACATCTTATGTCATTGGCATTCTTTAAAAATTCATAAACGCTCCTACTAGTGAACATCTATGCAGCAAGAGGAGTGTTGAGCTACATCAAACATAAAATAAATCAAGGCCTAATTTATGCTTATGATGACCCTTTTTAGCCCTAAGGGTTAAGTGATGCCGATTTGGTAGATTGAAAAGAAGATAGAGGGAGTACCTCAAGCTACATTTTTGTATTAGGATTGAAGACATTTTCTTCAAGTTCCACCTAGCTACATGTGAAGCTATGTGTTTGAGGAAGCTTCTCAAGGATCTAGATGTGGAGGTGAAAACATTTACCTTATTTAGAGAAAATATTTCTAGCATACATGTAGCTATAAATTATATGTATCATGCAAGGAGAAAGCATATAGAGGTCCACTATCATTACATTAGAGAAAAAGTTCTGAACAAATTCTTCAGGACAAACAAGCTTGGAAAATTCAAAGATGCTATATCTCTAAGGATCTAAGTTGAAGGTCAAAGAAGCTTTAACTTGAGGGGAAGTCTTGAGAATTTAAGGGTCATGAAAAATTATAAGGGAAGCTCAAGCATTAGATTGAAGTTCCAATGGTTTAATAAGGTTCTCATAGGACAAAAAAGGTTGAGAATTTATCCAAATTAGGAAGTTTAAATACCAAAGTCGAGGTAGATGGAAGCTAAGAAACAAGGGACATGGAGAGTCACCTTGGAAGGTGAAGACTCACTTGAGGTGGATCCTATGGGTAATAAATCATATAAAGACCAGTGTACTCATCTGCCAGTAAAGGAAAAGGGAGAGAAACCCATACTATGGAAGAGTCATAATCATTCTAAGATGAGCCCTAATGCTCCATTTCTTCTCCATATACTCTTTAGATTATGCTCCTTCTTAAAAAATCTGTTTTGTTGAGGTTGTTTCATGTACTTCTTGATATCCAATTTTTATGATCCAAAACCTATTGGAAATATAATCAAGTCTATTTTTTCTGGCTAAGATTCATCTTCATTCTCTATGTAAATCGGGACATATAGGCAAATCTCGTTCCTTATATCAAGTTTGTTCACTATGCCTCTAAGATAATATGTTTTGTTGAATTCGTTTCATGTACTTCACGACATCCATTTTTTTTACATGCTCATTACAAAACATTCATATACAGGAAAAGGAAAGCCCAAATGACAAAAAAAAAAATTCTGTTTAGGGTGAAGATGACATATGGGTAGAATTGAAAAAAAAACAATGATTGGAAACTTTAATATATTGAAATACGAAGGGTCATAAGATCCAAAATAACAAAGTTAAAGAGATTGATTGTACCATGTGGTAATACAAGAAGCTCTTTGAGGCAAAACTTTTCTATCCAAAGGCTGACTTATTATTCTTCCATAGAAAAACATTATCTCTGCATGAGTAAGGTCATTGAATGTCAACAACCTAGTTATTTACGAGACAGACATGTGAAGGAAATAAGACTAGGCTATGAAAGAGGGGGCGTCAACTCAATAGAACAGAATCATATTGTGTTTATTGATCAATAAAAATGACATGAAGATCATAAGAAAAAGTGGGTTTACCAAGTAAACTTAAATCAAAATGGGAGTATGTCAAGGTGGACATTGGAACTATTCGAAGAAGACTAATAGAGTCTCTCGTCTTAATTATGATTTGGATACTAACTTTGGTTTTAGATTACAGGAACATATTATATATATATTGAACCACAAAATTCATAAATTATTTAAGGTTAAGCTGCATTACTCATCTAATGAATGTATTTAGTGAAATTATGACTAAGTTCAAATCACTAGAACACAGAGCATCATTCTTGAATGCTTAAAAAAGATCACTAGTAGATTTGAGGGGATTAAAAAATGCATGTTGCTAGCTATAATAGGGTAAACGATGGTGGAAGATTCAACATTACTCACTAGCGTTTTAGGTTATGGACCTCCAATATTTATTTCACATTTATATAGGTAATTCTGATTTCTTACACATGGACCTTATTTTGGGAACTTATGATATGCTATAAGGATGAATAAAAAATAATTGTAACTCCACTGTTCTGGATCCAACACATGGAAACACTCATAGCATGGAAACTCCTTTGACTATAGAAACTGACATATATTCATTTTTTATATTGATTATCTATTTGTATTTAGATCATGATCTAGAGATAAAAATCACTTCATAAACATCCATTAAGATATGGATACTCAAAGATAATGTTGAAGTCAGAAAGGGGCTATGCTAAGTAGGGGAAAATCTTCTAAAATAGCATTCAAACTATAGAGAACATAGAAAACATTGAAGATTTACATGGAGCCATGCAAGTAGTTTCAAATTATGTTACTGTGCACCTTCAAAAAGTAACCTTTACTTACAATAAGTTTATCTCATTATCTAGGTCTCTTAAAAAATTATTCATTATAGCTCATTAGTAGAACATTCATGGTTAAAATTGATAGATTTAAGGATTGTCTTTATTTTCCAAGCCTCCAACTCCAATGGTGTTCAATTTTCTAAGGTTGGTGCTTCCATTCAAGCACTCCCCCTCAAGCTTCAGCCTACGTCTCATTTTAAATTGACATTTTGAACTTAGATCAAGGTATGTTTCATCTAGAATCTTTGTAAACATCTTCATATATTCTTCCTTTGTCTCAAACACTCTGATTTGATATCCTAAACAAAGAATTTCTCATTGAAGAGGTAGTAATGGACCAATGTATTTAGAACTAGCATTGAACATTGAGTTCTGTGCTAGATCCACACTACTCAGATTTTTACAAAGTATTTGTAACTTAGTACTTGTAAGAGTTTATATAAATACATCAACTATAAACGAAGAGATAATTCTTTATAATTACCTTCAATCGAGAGATAGAAACTTTGCATCCGCTTCTTTGAACTTCACGAAATGCTCTTCCTTCCAAACTGACCACATAAGCACTATTTCCCCTCCTACCATTCTTTGAGCCTATTTAATCCACATCCAAGTATGATTTTAGCTACATATAATCTTAAAAATGGTAAAAAAGACTTTCCTTTGATGTTTCTTAGTAGTTTATTTCTAGCAAAAATGTGGCACTTTAGAACTCTACCTATATTATTTTCTACCATGTTAGCACACCCTTGCTTGGAGGAGCTTGAGTAGACATGTGAAAACCCCTTTTCACATAATCATGGAAGTTTCTACAACATATGCCAAAGTTTTCACATGCATCATTGATGATATCATGGTGCAACATTGCAGGCGAGTTTTTCAATCACCTTCCAACACATATCAAAAGGATGTTCTCACCATATAGATCATGCACAAATCTCAAGAGCTAAAGAATTCGTCCCCTCTATGAAAGTAACTCCTAGTTTAGCCTCTACTTCGAAGTCCTAGTCCCCTCTAGTCTAGCTCTTTGTCTTGTTGCCTTGGCGTCTTGTAGTCTCATAATCAAGTTTCTTCTTTGTCTTTTTTCCATGGTGTCTTGTATTCGCATAGTCTTGTTCATTCTAGTTTTCTATTTTCCCAGTCCTTAATAAAACTCTTATACTCCTTATATTAAGATTCATACCTGAAGTCGTGGGTTCTAGGATCCATTGTATCTTATAAAGACATGGTATCTATGCTTCTGATCTCCTAATGTAGAATCCACCATACCCTATCTAGTTTTGTTATCCATATCTATTATTCTTAAGAGACTACCTATGTTAGCTCACCTTGTATTGTACTCCCTCATGCAATTAATAATCCAATCTGAATCTACTTTGATTATATTGTAATCCTTCAATGGAAATATTCTTATGCTCCCCTAATTATCCACAAAAATCATCTAGCTCGTGTAAATTCGATAATGGATGTTTACCTAACAACGCAATATCTAGTTGACATAACAATGAAGCTTAGTTTCCAAAATTGGATAATAATTGGAAATGCACTTATCACCTCTTTTGTGAGCCAAAAAAATGAACATTTAATAACAATATACATTTGGGAGTAGGATAATTACTTTTAATAAATGCCTAAAATTTAAAATCAGAGAAACACCTATAGATGTTCAGACTTTGTTACCCTTGGTCTATTAATCCAGAATCCATTTATTTTAGGTAATTAAAACTACCATAAGAGGGAGATAGCATGACTTTATCACAACACAAGGCACCCACTTATCGATCTTGGTAATAGATTTCAAGCTTCTTATAGTCAAATTTATTCCCTTATTTCATTGTACTGCCATATCTTCCCTACACCGTATTTAAGTTTTTTTTTTTTTAAGAGGAAGTTCAGCTAGAGCCTAATATTCTTTTCATGTATTAAATAGAAGAGAAATCATACAAGAGAAGGGGGCATATTGCCCATGGGATCCCCCTTATCCCATAAAGGAGGGGTAGTGAGGAACACCTTGATGGCCTTAGGGCGGTCCTTATCCTAATCAAGATTTATTATGATAGTATCAACAACCATGATACCCCAGGATAAAGTAACAATATATCTTTATGCTAACAAATCTATAGAGGAAGCGTTTTTTAAATATAGGTCAAACAAGCCCCACACTAAGAATGATTTTTTGGTGTATGAGTTCAAGGACCTAGATAATCCAAGAAAACCAAACTATTTGATCCAAGATTCAGAACAAATGTACATAGTCTTGGACTAGAGCAAACAAAACTCACAATGCCAAATAGATTTTCCTCTACAAAAATCATCAACTTCACATGAATAAGCTGGTTCAATACATGCTAACTCCTCATGAGTTCAAGAAGAGAGGACTAGAGAGGCCATAGAATTGAGCTTTATACACAACTTAGGAAGAGGTAGATCGGAGCAAGTGACAAGAAAACTAGAGAGATGGAGAACTAGAGGACATAGGTCACACATAGAGGATGATGATTTCCCTTTCCCTAGATAGATAGAACACTTTCGAAAATTGAGATCCTTGCAATTTGTCAAAACCATGCATAATTACTTCGATAGCACAAGAGATCTTTATCATCATGTGGCTGAATTCAAGCAAGTGTTGAGAGCAGAACAAGCAGAGGATTTTTTCACTCAATATGAGGTGTTTGGGTTAACCTTGCAAGGTACAACCCTAGCATGGTTTCATCCATTAAATCAAGGAAATGATTTAGACATCTCATAGTAGAGGGACGCATTAAATATTGAGTTCTCTAAGAGTGGAATCATGTACAACACCATCTTTGATCCATAGTTTTAATGAGACCCCCAAGAGACAATGAGGCTAGCAAGATGAAGCTTCAAGCAATACATAGAGAGATGTCGAGTCACATAGCTACCTACACAAGCCAAATAAGTTTCACTCCTTGTTTCTAGATGGTCTCTTGAGCCAAAAACTATGATCATATGTGTACCTAAAAGAGCCAAACACTTTACACCAGTGTGTGAGAATGTGTGTAGAAATAGAAGATAACCTAGGAGAGAAGGTAGAACTCCAAAAACTCTACAAAGGTTCTAAATGTGTGACAAGCAACATATGAAAACCCTCATTGTCAATTGAGGAACTAACTCACTTTGTTGCAAAAAATCTAGGAGGAAACTTTGAGAATAGGTAGAATTAGAAAGTGTCCACAATCAAGCATTGACATACATGTAGTGTTGATCACATGGGAAATGCATGCCTTATGCATCCTAGAAGCGTTAGCCCCAAGATCATACTATTGGAAAATAGAGAGGATCTACACTAACCATGTGGCATAAAAATGTCCTTATAACAAGCGAGTGGTTAGAACAAACTCTCAGCAGTCAACAATAAGGTATCAAAAATAGTATCAAGCTCAACCCTATTTCATAAACCAATACATACCAAGAGCCATACTATTCTCTTCCTAGGCCATAACCGATGCGAGATGAACAACTACCATCTGCTGCCAACGTAATCTTGGCCAAAGATGCAACACCACAAGAAAATCAAGATAGGGCTTTAACACGAGTTTCTCCATTGATCACATATAACAATCCAAACATGAATAGTTTTGACTCTTTATATGCTGAGAATATCCCTACTTATTACACACAATCTTTAGAACATCTTGAGGCATATCAATATGAGATGCCACCGTAGGAATATAGTTGGAAACCTCATTATACAAATGTCATGTATGACAATCCCAACCCTAGACCTTAGATGCGGCAAATGCGAGTAGAGTCTCCTAGAGGACCTTGTTTTAGATGCAGAGGAGATCACTTGCTACAAGAATTTCCCCATCCCCTGCCTACAAGACAACCATACTATCTCATGATTCAAGGATTATGCTTTGAATGTGGTAAGGGGCATATCATCTATGAATGCCCTAAGAACCCTGCTAAGGCTTCAAAAATTATCCTAATTTATGTGATATGCATAGTGTAGACCAAAAATGGAGCCCCACCAAAGTTAGTTCCCATTCACATAACTACTAGAGCACAAGCTTTGTATCAAACAAAGCAGTGAGATCAAGAGAAGGAAGCAGATTCTAGTGAAAGTGGAGAGCCTAGTAAGAGGAGAAACAAAACGTGGAAAGTTTCTAGAGAAAAAGTGAAGAGAAAATGGTCCAAGAAAGTAGCAGAATTAGAAGGTAGACTTAAAGAGATCAAGGCAAGGATAGTAGAACTGACATTTCACCCCAACAATGACCCCACACGTACTTAAGTCTAGTTTAGTACTCACAGATCCCATCTCAAAAGACTTATTCATGATGTTCAGAGCATATCACACACGACTTAGAGAAGGAACAAACATAACCAAATTATACAAGATCTATCCTCAAGTAGATCCTGAAGTAGAAAGAATGAAAATATGCATCAAAATGGTACAACTAGCCCATGCTGTGTTTGAAGCTTGCCATCTCTTCAATGAGATCAACCTAGTCAAACCAAAGGTTCACTTCCATGGATTGTTAGAATGATTAGAGAAAATGGCGTCCAAACCCAAGAACTTGGTCCCTCAGAAGGCTCATTCCATCAAAAGTGAGAAATAATAATTCTTTCTAGGAAATTTTTATGTTCCTAACTCAATGGAGAATCCCTCCTTCCATCAGATTTGTTGAGAGAAATCCAAGAAGATAACTGGGGAACAAAACATATGAATCTTTTGCCCATTCAAGTGATTGATGATCAGCGGGATCGATTCCCACAAGATATTCCATCCATATAGAAAGATCAAGAAGACACTCTATTGAGCGAGAGAGAGAGAGAGAGATTGGGCTTCAAATAAATTTCTTTACAAGAATTGCCATAGTTCATAGGTCGATAGGAAAAGTCCCTTATGGGCACCTACAATATTTATAAGGAATCAAGGTTCAATTATACCTAGAACACAAAGGTCATAAAAACACTAAAGTGCAGTGTCACCTCACTTTAGAAGAGCTCCTAAAAGTAAAGCTAGAATTTTGGAAACATGTAGCAAACCAAATTCCAGAGCTTGCTTATTCTCACTCAAAGGTATGATCCAAAGGAAAAGTCCATGAGATCCCAATTGACCAAATTAGTGATGTGATTGATATTGAAGAGTAAAACACTTATATCCCTATTACCTATCAAGGGCATAATATCAAGGTAATCCTAGACTCGTGTAGGTGTTGCCATTGCAATCACGTCCTTATGGACACATTGTGGTAAGAAAACTTTGCAAACCACTAGAATGAAGCTTCAAATGGTACATCTAATATTGAAAGACCATTAGGATTGTTGAAAGAATCACTCTCATTATTTCTGGAGTAGAGTTTGAACACACATTCATGATATGTGAGTATGGGGAAAACCATGCATATGAAACAATCTTAGGTATACCCTTCGTGAGACAATTGTAGATAGTGCGAGATCCGGGAACCAATTATTTGTACTTTCAACACCTAGGGATAACTAGTAAAGCTAATCTCAAGGATTACACCCATAGAGATGTCTGACCCTTACAGTGGAACCCCATCCATAAGTTGTAAGAGGCCAATTCTTCCTGGATGCACGAAGACACACACTTATGGATGTGTAAGATTGTTGAAGAAGATGAGAAAGCCACAAACATAGGAGTGTTTGCAAACACTAAATCAATCCAAGACCTAGCATATGCACCTATGATATTTCCAAACAAGGAGTTTGAACCTCATGGTTGGGTAGAAATATTAGCAATGATAGATATAGAGTGAATGAAGAACAATACACTCCCCATTGTGATGAGGACGGCTATTACATATCATTGTTAATGTATATCCGCTTAGTAGGAGAGGATGAGGAGGATCTAGAATCCATCACAATGGACTCTTTTTGTGATTCTTAGGAACACTACTTGTACTTAGTCAATGCAGAGACCCACAACAAAGTGAGTGTAAAATCTAACCACTAAATTTGAGCCAAAAAACAAGAAAAAGAAGTGTAAGAAAAATCCACGAGCATAGGAAGAAGAAGAATAATTGTCCAAAGTACTTTAGAATTTTTAAAAATATGCTATTGAGGATAGAGGAATCATGGTAAGGATGCCATAATGAGAGGCTCTAATGGGAGAAGCTTATGGCAGTAATGAAATTACTAAGAAAATTGTAGTAACAATTGAAAAAAATGAGGAACAAAGCACATACATAAGAAACGACCTAAGATTTGGGGAAGAGCAAGAGTAAAGAGACCTTTTATGAGAATATTGAGATGCATTTTCTTGGATGTACAAAGATTTGAAAGGCATGGTTCATAAAATTTTTTCACATGGGATCCCCATGACTGTAGAATCCAAGCCCACGAAACAGAAACCATAACAATAAGACATATGAAACAAAGATAAAGGAATAAATTAACATATTGCTAGAAGCAAGATTCATCTATGAAATTGAGCATATGAGTGGGTATTCCCCATTGTGGTAATGCCCAAGAAGAATGGAAAATTGTGTATGTATTAACTTGAAGAAAGTTTATGTCACCACCATAAGAGATAGTTATCCACTTCCTATCATTGAACATTAGTGCGTGTAGTGGATAAGGAAGTTTATAGCTTCCTTAATGGATTTTTAGATAGGCCTATAAGATCAAAATAAGATGGTTTTCACCACAGAATGGGGTATCTTTTAATTTCATGTGATGCCATTTGGGTAGACCAATGCACTCCTACTTTCCAATGGCTCATCTTCCATGTCTTTGAAGAGTTCTTGTGTAAGAATTTAGAGGTCTATGTGGATGATCTTTGTGCACATTCCCACATACGATAGAATCACATGCCAAAACATTTATTGAATACCAAGTATGCTTAAATCCAAAAAACTATGTTTTTCAAATTCACAAATCAAAGCATTGCAAGCATGTTGGCAGGTGAATGAAAAGAAAATTCATTCCATTCTCTAGTAAGAGTTGGAACATAGAAGGTTTGACATAGCTTTCACAAAAACAATGCATAAATTAAGAGAAGCTATGGGAGTCATTGAGGCACTCAACTTCCTAATGAAGCACCCCCTACCCCATTAGGATTCGAGAAGGGTGCTAAGGCAACCTCTCCATGGCCAAACCATTCAAATTATTGTTCCCCCCAATGTCTTTGGTCCATGCATGCTTCGTGGACACACTCCTCCACCCATTCCCCCATCGACACTACCTTGCTAGGACACTCCCCCATCCCTCTTATTTATTCCACCATGTTCAATTTCCAAGAGTTCTAATCGATATCCCTCATCCCCCATCCTGTTTCCACGTACCCCTTTCATCCCCACCTCACTCCCCTCCTAAAACTAATAGTACAACCACACAAGGCCTTGTATTTGAGTCTGAAATACATCCACTCCTTCATACTACTTTCTTGAACATTGCCCCCATTCAACCTACAATAGGTCCCCATTCAACCACCCGTCTGCCCTTTCACTCCCATCTTTTTAGAACAACCACCTTCAAACCACTACAAGCCCTTGGGCAAACAAATTTTCCTCCAGCTTTGATATTGGGATTATGCCCACTACATCCAAGGCCCAACATGTACAAACCATTACTTATATTTTTTAAGAGATATAAGCACCCCACTATATTCACAAACACCAATTCCACTTTTCAAGATTAGCACACACACATATCCACATCTAAACCCATGGACATTTCAATTCCAACAACTATACCCTCACCACCTACAATACCACCATCTTTGATTCCCAACCACCAAAATCAACACCACTCACTGAAGTCTTCACTTTTGCATCCACTCTGCCCATCCTATCCCTTTTTCCCACCTGAATCAAATTTCCTTCAAACTACATCCATGCGCACAAATATTGTATATACTTCATTGGTAATAGACTTCGCATAGATTCAAATGTTTAATTGCATGAATCAAATTAGGGATGAATATGCAAAGACACAACAATACTTACTAAAACTCTGATAATTAGCATCTTAACTATAGGTGAGAAGATCTCCTCATAATTAGTCCATGGGTTTGAGCAAACCCCTTTGTTACTCTCCTTGCTTTATACCTATTGATTGTCCCATCTGAATTCTTTTTCACTTATTAAATCCACCTAGATCCTATTACCTACATGAATGGTAAGTGCTATTCTCTTGAAGTGCTTCAATTTCTTCTTGCATAACTTTTCTCCATTCTTCTTTCTTGTTGGCTTCTTCAAATGAAGAAGGTTCCTCTGACATAGAATCTTTAGCCATGCATATAGAATGCTTGGTGACTAGTGATGTGTTATGCCATATTTTATAGGTTTCTTGCTCTCGCTTTGAGATCTTCTAAGTTCTTGATTGGATGACTCTGGAATGTCTTCTAATTGTTTAAACTTTGTCTTGCCCTTGGACTTCCAAGCTTTGAAATCAATTTGTTCTTCATCTTCTGAGTTGACATCCTCTAATATATGCGGTTCTTCTTGAGTCAGATTTTGAAAATCGTTTTCCAAATCATAGGGTAGTTTTTTTTTATGCAATCATCTTCAAACTAGAAGTTATTTTCATCAAGTACCACATCTCTACTAACTGCAAATCGTTTTTTAGTGGGATTATCTAACCTATATCCTTTTTTATTTTGGTCCTAGCCAATGAATATGCATCTTTCAGCTTTTGGATCAAGCTTTCCTCTAGTATGTGATAGTATATGTGCATAAGAAATGCAGCCAAGGATCTTACAATGATCTAAAGAAGGTCTCCTGCCATTCCATGCCTCATAAGGTTTCATTCCATCTAGAGACTTGGATGGAAGCCTATTGATTAGGTAAGTGGCTATGGAAACCACCTCTGCCCATAAGTAATTTGGAAATTTTTTCTCATTCCACATTGATCTTGCAGCCTCTACTATTAGTCTGTTTCTTCTCTCTCCCACTCAATTCTATTCAGGAGTGTACCTTGTTGTAGTCTCTCTATTTATGCCTCTATCCTGTAAGAAGGAGTCAAACTCTTGTGAGAAATAATCACCACCTCCATCAAATCTGAGCCTTTTCAAGCTTCTACTTGTTTGATTCTCAAACAATGCCAAATATTTCTTGAAACAAGTGAGGACTTTATCTTTATTCTTCATAAAATAAAGTATTTTCCATCTACTATACTCATGTATGAATGAAACATAATACCTTGACCCTGAGATTGATGGTTCTCTGCTAGGACCCCACACATCTGTGTGCACAAGCTCCAAGTAGTCTTCATATATGTATCCTCTTTTGTTGAATGGTTGCCTATGTGATTTCCCATATTGGCATGCTCCACATTTGTAAATCATGTGTTGCTTGGACACATTTGGTATCCCGAGCACACTTTAATCCCTGCATATTTGCTTCAACGTCCTTTCACCTATATGACCTAATCCCTTATGCCATATTTCCAATTGAGATAGGGTTAGGTCCTTATAATTAAAGAGAGCAATATTTATGGTATCTTCAACTTCAAAGGTAAAAAGTCTATTAGATTTCTCACTTTTTGCAATCCTCTTGAAGCCTTGTTGACGGTCTTCCACATATGATCCATGCCTTGTGAATCTAACCTATAAACTCTTCTCAGCAATCTCTCCAACATTAATTAGGTTTTTTGTTATTGTTAGCACATACAATACCCTACTTAGAAGATTCATGTTACCATCAAATGCTTCAACATTTCCAATCTTCTTTACTCAGTGCCTGGTGTCATCACCTTTCTGGACTTCATGCTTTCCTTTGGGTTCTTCAAGATCAAACAACAATGCTACATTGCCTACTACATGATGGGAGCAACCAGAATCAATACAGAATATGTACCTATCATCTTTACCTTGATTCATCATCATATTCATGAGTAGTAGTATCCTCTTGATCATCTATATAGTTGTTGTAGATCTCTTCTTCCTCTAAAGCCTCCTTGATTGTTGTTGTTGTAACCTTGGTTGTAATTGTGATGGTAATTGTGATGGTAATTGTTTCCTCCATTATTGAACCTGCCTCTTGATTGTCCATAACCTCCTCTGTGGGAGACTCTTCCTCTCTGATCTTTGTGTTCTTGAAGCATTCATCTGTGGTATGATTGTCCAAGCCACAAATGTTGCAAGATGAAGAGTTATGTGGTCTCCCCTTGCCTTGCTTTCCTCCTCTGCCCCTTCCTCTAGTACCTCTTCCTCTACCTATGAAGTTCACTTGAGAGGTACTTGCCTCTTCTTCATTCCTCTTACCTTTACCTTTATCTTTACTCTTATTTTTATATATGTAGAGGGCAGAAGATTGATTACCTCTAGAAGTATCTCCATTCTTATTGAGATTTGTCTCATGTGTGAAGAGTTACCCCATCAATGTATTGAGGTTAGGTATCTGCATGTCCTATGTAGGTCCATTGCTGTGGTAAATGACTCCCATTTGTCATCAGCCTTGATGCCATTTATGATCTACCTTACTATCTACTCCTCTTCTATTTCTTCTCCAATACTCCCAAGTTGATCAGCTACATCCTTCATCTTGATCACAAAGTCAGCTACACTTTGCATTGGTTGCTTCTTCAAGGTTGTGAACTCCATCCAAAGTTGGTTCTTCCTAGCCCTTGTATTTGATGAGAAGTATGAAGAAAGTACTTTCCAAATCTCTTGGGAGGTCTTGCAATTCCTAACATGAGGTAATAAGAAATCACATATTGAGTTGAGTATATAAAACCTAGCTAGAGCATCCTTTGCACACCATGCAACTAGTTTCTCTTGCTCCTCTCTTGTAGGTTGATGTTTGCTTCTAAGGATTGGTATTTCTTCGATGAGTAGGAGTTTCAACCATGAACCAAAACTTGCTATTTTGGTCACTATACCTGCTCAAAGAAATGAACAATACTCCTTCTCTGCTAGCAATTGAGTAAAATGCTTTTGGGAATATCTAATTAACTTGGATATCTAACATTTTCAAGTTGCTTCACTTGAAAGGATAGACCATGCTCAGAGAATGATGCTTAGCAAGTTAGAGATGCATCTTGATATTTTCTAGCACTAAGAGTATGCAAACTAGTGAGAAATATTTTGTTCATAACTCGAGATTGGCTAAGGAAATAGATATGAAACTTTTCTGCACAAAAATAGGCAATATTCTGAATCCATATCAACTTAAAGCACTAAAAATGATCAAGTATACACTAAGAAATAGATCAGAGAAGTACAGGGTTTTGAGTGATACATGACAGAGTAGAAGAGTTGAGATATAAGAGAACTATATGTATTAATGCATATAAATGAAATTGGCACTAAATGATTGCACAATGTGAGGGTAATGATAGAGCGAGCTCAATATCAACTCAAAATCTCTCTAAAAATCTCTTCAAATCGCGGCTATACATACGCGACTTTTGAGGTTCTCTTTTATAGCTAAATTCATATCCTAATACATGAATGCGCATATGAGCCTTAGGATAAATGATCAAGCATTTAGGATTGGATTAATTACACCAACATGATCTACATCATCATGTGGAACCTATAAAGACTGAGAAATTGCCTCATTTGGACCAACACTTGACTGTCCACCTGTAAAAAGAGATAGCAAAGTGTCATATATATCTTTGGAGCTAATAGATATCTCCTTAGTACATGAAAGTAATGGCTGAATTAAATCCTCCACAAAAACAACATCACATCTAACCAGAATGCATTTATTCTATGGATGATACAGACAAGAGCCTTTACTTTCAGAATTGTACCCAACAAAAATACATTTCACTACTTTATCGTCCGATTTCCTATGTTGTTGTTTAAGAACCAATGTATATTCCAAACAACAGAAAACATGTAGGTAAGCAACACGTGGATTACAACCATGCCAAGCTTCATATGGAGTGATAGATTGCAATGCTTTGGTCGGACACTTGTTAAGTAAATATATTGCACACATAATATCCTCAAACAAGAAGCTATGTGGTAAAGCCTAAATTTCGACCATTCACCTTACCATCTCCATGAGAGACCTATTCTTTCTTTCCACAACTCCATTCTATTGAGGTGTATACAACACTGTACATCGATTTTCTATCCCATGTTTAGCTAGAAATGCATTGAAATCAGAAGACATGTATTCACTCCCTCCATCAAAATGGAGGGTGTCAATTTGCATGTTGAGACATTTTTAGACATAGAAAAAAACTTCTTGAAGCACATAACACTTCTCACTTTGCTTTCAATGGTTACACCCATGGATGCCTAGAAACAATCATCAATAAAAGTCCCAAAGTATAGGAAGTTCCCAAAAAAAGTGTCTACAAAGGACCACAAACATCAATATGATCAACACTGCATTTTACCCAAAATATAGCCTTCACAAACATGTTTACAAGGTTCCTCAAGTTTGGCAAGAGAGGACACCATTTCAAATTTATGTAGGGGTAGCAAGCATGCAAAATTCAGATAACCAAAGTGTGCATGCGAAAGCTTTGCATCTAAGATAGCCTAAGAATCTTGAAGTCCACATGTTGAATCATTGATAGATTTTGTGTAGTCTATGAGCTTATACAACCCAAAAAATAAAATCCAAGAAGCAATAATAATACCCCCGTTTGTGAGGTCATGAATTGTACAAAAAATATACATACATATGTATATACATACACACACATGTTGAAAAATCAAGTCTCAATCATGCAAAAAGGCTCAACCACGAGTTTTGCAAGTGGACCAATCAAAAAGAAGGACCCAAAGTTGTGCAATAAAGTTAGAAGCTCCACCAAACTCAATCAAAATCAAATCTCATCAAATCAGCCACCAAAAAGTGCACCTAGATTGATTGGTGGGTGGTTAGCTAGATTGTAGGAAAAGTAAAAACTCTACATAAGCATCATCCCACCTTTGTTTCTTGCTTTGTATGCATTCCATGAATTTACCACTTAGTTTAGTGAAGTCATAAACTCTAGCAAGCAGCCTCCTTGCTTGCTTACCTCATTTTCTCATGATTTTTCTCCTCTCTATCTAGAGGTGTAGTTAGGCTTTTCCAAGTCTCATTGTACCAGATTGCAGAGCATTGTTTTCTCTCTCATTCTACTGATTTTAATTTAGCTCAAGCTTCATTTGGTCTTTCATATAGTGCCCTAAACGCTTCCAAAGTTTCAAGTTCATTGACGGAGTGAGTTGTGAGAAATTGCCAACTTTGTGAAGGTATATCTCTGCACATAGGCAGAGAGTGTTGCAAACAGGTAGCCTATTTTGCAGAGGGTAGTTCTCCCAGCTGGAATATACACTTGGGATGATTTAACTCTTGCTACCTAGATCTTATAGTCTACTATGATTCTGCAAAATTTCATTTTAATTCTCTGTACTAGTAGAGAGAAAAAATCAAAATAGTGAGCATATATCACTGCTTCTGGACCTAGTAGAGGGCAGCCATCTTCCATTTTTGCAATGGGCTGTAATAAGCATCCCCATCAGTGGTATTAGAGCCATTTTGGAGGCTTGGAGAAATCAATGGCATCCTATTGAAGACTTGAAGGGATCAAGACAACTCGTGGAAGCACAAGGAGGACTCATCAAAGAAAGAAGACATCGAAAGGGGCTACGTCGATCAAGATCTCAACTAGTCGAAGGTTAGCAAGAGAGAAGCTATCAAAAGGTAATATCCACACCTTCTAAAGCATACAGAAACTTAAGGAGAAACTAGAGGACCATCTTAGAGCTCAGTATGGCTGAGTATAATGCACAAATAGAGAAGTCAGAGAAAGGCAATTATCAACCATGGAAATTTAGAGTTAGCAACTACCTTATGGGCAAAGGATTGTGGGGATTAGTGAGTGGCACGGAGCGAGTGCCTCATGTACATGATCCACCACTTCAAGGGTAGGTCAAGTCACCAAATGGATGGATAGAAAGGGATAGGAGAGTCATATTCATTCTATCCCACCACATAAGCAATACCATGATAGAGCATATACAAGACTTGGACACATCCAAGAAGGTTTGGGAGACCTTGGAAAGATTGTACTCTTCATCAACCAAGGCAAGGAAGATTCAGCTCAAGAATGAGCTGAATAATCTTAGGAAATCACCAAGTACTAACATAAATGAGTACATTTTGAAGGTTAAGGAGCTTGCAGATGCCCTAGGCTCAATTGGGAGCCGAATCGAAGATGAGGATCTTGTCCCGCACACTCTCAATGGCTTGAGAGATGATGAAAGGTGGAAAGCATTCACCAGATCAGTTTATATGAGGGATTCCCTACCAGAATTTGATCAATTAGTCACATTGATGGTGACAGAGGAGATGAACCAAGGAGTTTCACAATCAAAGGGAAGCCAAGCCCAAGTTTTCTATGCTATGGATCAAGAGGAAGAGGAAGGAGTAGAGGAAGAGGAGGAATATCACATGGAAGAGAAGCATCCAATGGAAAATGCTATAATTGTGGAAAACCGGGCCATTATGCAAGAGATTGTTGGTCAAAGGAGGAGGCAATCAAGGATAAAAAAGGAACCAAGGTAATTATGCTAGTACTTTTGCAAATTCAGAAAATAAGAACTTGCTTATGATGTATGGGTCAAGTGAAAGAGTGAATTCAGATTTTACATGGTACATTGATAGTGGTTATAGCAACCATATGAGTTGTAATAAAGATGTTTTATTTAATTTACACTCACCCATCACTCAAGGACATGTAGAGACAGGGGATGACACTGAGCACAAGATTACACATGTGGGAGATGTTGCATTGAATGGATCTCAAAGCTCCAAGGTATTGAAGGATGTGTTGCATGTGCCAACCATCACAAAGAACTTGATTTTGGTAGGTTAAATTGTTGAAAGAGCTTATAAGGTGAGGTTCAATGATTAAGGATGTTTTGTTGAAGACCCCATGCAGGACTACAAGCTCATAGCAAAAGGAAAGAAGGAAGGAAGTCTCTTCACCATGGAGGTAAAGCCATCAACCCCTCACACTGTCTACTTGTCAATTGGAAATAAACATATTGCAGAAATCGACTTATGGCATAAAAGAATTGGACACATAAACTTACAAAGGATGAAGGAAATGCAAAGGAAGGGCTTGGTGAAGGGTCTACCTAATCTTACATCTCAGAATATGAAACATTTGTGCCATGCTTGTCAATTAGGGAAACAAAATAGATTGCCATTCAAGAAGGGAGAACATGTGAGCCATGAAGTGTTGAATCTCATACATACAGTTATACGAGTACCTACAAGGGAGCCATCCATTGGAGGTAATATATATTTTGTCACATTTATAGATGATGATTCAAGGTTTGTTTGGATGCATTGCATGAAGTCAAAGTCAAAGGCTTTTTACCACTTCAAGACGTTCAAAAACCTAGTGGAGAAGGAAACAGGGAAGTATATAAAGACTCTCAGATCGGATGGAGGGAGAGAGTATTTTTCAAATGAATTTTCAGATTTTTTCTATGGCCATGGCATCAAAAGAAAATTCACTTATAGGTATACACCTCAACAAAATGGGGGGCAGAGAGGAAGAATAGATACATTGCAGAAGTGGCTAGAGCTTTGTTAAATGAAATCAATGTCCCTAACTCTTATTGGGTTGATGCAACAAATACAGCCATATACATTATGAATAGGTGTCCAACCTCAAGAGTACATGGAGTTACACCTTATGAAGCTTGGTGTGGTAAGAAACCCAACCTTTCACATCTCAAAGTATGGTGTTATGTTCACATATCTCAAGAATTGAGACACAAGTTAGACGCGAAGGTAGATAGGTGTATATTTCTTGCACATTCTTCAGAGCAAAAGGGTTTTAAATGCCATAACCCTTGCACCAAAGAGCCTAAGCTATCTAGGGATGTAATATTTAATGAGTTGTTGCCCTGGTATGGTAGCAAAGATGTGTTATAGGTTGACGATGCATATGAAGCCGAGAAGAAGTTCAAAGAGCAACAACAAAGCATGGAGGTAAGTGGTTGAACCACTTCAAGCACACCATCAGAGGAGAGTACTACATCATCTTGGCATGGAAGGACAAGGAATGAAGCTCATTCAAGTGAAGGAAGTAGCAAAGGAAAGGAAAAGGCAAATGACAAAGACCATCGATGGGTAGACATGGAATCTACAAGTGACAAAGATATGGAAAAATTAGAAACTCTAGGATTTAAAGCATCTAGACCAAGGAGAGGAGATTCCGACAACCTAATGGTGAGTTAAGGTCATCCAATAGGGTTAAATACCCTGTTCAATGGTTAACTTATGATTCATTCATTGCAAGACACTATGCATACATGAGTCAAGTTATAGCTTGTGAAGAACCTAACCTTTTTGAAGAAGCAAATAAGCATAGGGAATGGATTGAAATCATGGAGGAGGAATTCAACGCACTAGAAGAAAATGATACTTTTTCATTGGTGCCAAGAACAAAGGACATGAAAGTCATTGGCAACAAATGGGTGTACAAGGTAAAGAGGCATGCAGATGGGAGCATCTCTAGGTATAAAGCAAGGCTAGTTGCCAAAGGTTTTGCTCAAACCTATGGCATTGAATTTGAGGAAACATTCATTCTAGTAGCTAAGATGTCCACCATAAGAAGTTTGATTGCAATTTCAGCCTCAAAAGGTTGGAAGATGTACCAATTGGATGTGTAGAATGCTTTCCTAAATGGAGAGCTTGAAGAGGTAGTCTTCATGGAGCAGCCCCAAGGCTTTGAAGATGAGAGGTTTCCACATCATGTATGCAAGCTAAAGAAGGCTCTTTATGGACTCAAGCAAGCCCCAACAGCTTGGAACCAAAGACTTGTGGAATACTTGATAAAATGTTTCGAGTCATGCAGACCATCACTCTTTCTTAAGAAGGAAGGTAGAAAAATTGTTTTCATTTGTATATATGTTGATGATTTGATCATTACAGGGGATGATGAAGCCAACATCAAGGACATAAAGAGGACGCTTGGATGTGAGTTTAAAATCTCAGATTTAGGGATTTTAAGGTACTTCCTTGGGATCGAAGTACTATATAAAGAGGAAGGTATATACTTGATGCAAAGGAAATACATTCTAGATCTTTTGAAGAAGTTTGGATAAATGTACAAGCTTATTGTGATGCTGATTAGGCAGGTTCCAAAGATGACATGAGGAGCACTAGTGGATATGTTATCATGCTAGGGAAGAAGACCATCTCATGGATGTCAAAGAAACAACCGACAGTGGCTCTCTCATTGAACCAAGCTGAGTATAGAGGCTTAGCACGAGTCTCATATGAGCTTATGTGGCTCAAGAAGTTGTTTTTTTATCTTGATTTGCAGGTTAAGCAAGTACCTATTTTTTGTGACAACATAAGTAGCATATGATTGGCTAAAAATCCGGTGTTCCATGCAAAGTCGAAGCATATAGAAGTGCATTACCACTTTATTAGAGAGAATATCATATCAAAGTATGTCAAGGTGGAGCATGTCAATACAAAGGACCAATATGCAGATATGTTTATGAAAGCATTGGATGGAATAAAGCTACAACACTTCAAGGCATGCATTGGAATGAAGGATCTAAGCATTGAGACTTAAGGGGGAGTGTTGAAAAATCAAGTCTCAATCATGCAAAAGGCTCAACCACAAGTTTTGCAAGTGGAACAATAAAAAAGGAGGACCCAAAGTCGTGGAATAAAGTTGGAAGCTCCACCATACTCAATAAAAATCAAATCTCATAAAATCAACCACAAAATAGTGCACCTAAACTGATGGGTGGGTGGTTAGCTAGATTGTAGGAAAAGTGAAACTCTATATAAGAATCATCCCACCTTTGTTTCTTGAGTTGTATGCAAAAGTCTTGTTGTCGCAAACATTGAGCTTGGATGTTTTTACTATGATTTACATTTCCTCTGTAGAATGTCAAATTCAAAATGAAAATTGTTCAAATTAGAAAACTTTTCTCAAAGAATTTAGCTCAAAATTCTTGGGAATTGTCAATCTAATGAGCAATTCCTAACTTCTTTGTTCTAAAGTTTACTAAACGTCATTAGAGTTATGCCAGAGAACTAGAAACAAACTCAAATGAATAAGTCAATCTTGGACTTATCATCTTTTGAAGATTGTAAGAGTTCTTGTACAGAACATCTATCTGGAATGTTTAATTTAGTTATCTAGTTCTAACAAGCTATTCCTAGACTTTTGTTAAAAGAATCACATACCGTATTTGATTCAAATCCAAAAGATTCAGAAAGTGGAAAGAAAAGAAGTAAAATTATGTACAAGAAATTCAAAATTTAAAGACACAAACTTTCTATGAGTCAAGTTCCTGACTCAATTCTTTGACTTCTCAAAGATTTGTTTCAACAAGGTGTTGAAGCATTTTTCCTATCTTTAAGAGAAATAAATTGGATTCTCAAAAAGATGTTTGGAGTAAATCTAAACATAATCTAACCACAAGATTATATTGTGGTATCCAACACTAATTTGTCCAATGAGGTTCTATTGATGAGTTTTCACTCAAATAATACTTCACTTGAGACTATGTTCATACCTATATTTATTATGAATTCTTATTGGAAATGCAATTGTTGTGCATTGCTAGAATTGAATTATGGAGTTACACTAGGAACTTGGTGCTTGACTTACTGAGTCTATTCCTTAGTTGAAAGGATCATTTCAAATTGAAAGTCCTACTTCTTTAGAAATTTATCAAGTATTTATGAATCAACAACACTTTATCTTGAGGTGTTTCATAATTCATATCTTCTACTTATGTGATCTTGAATTATCTTGAGATCATGCTTTTATCCTCCATGTAAACTTTTCCTTTGAAGATTTAATTCCCTTGAGGATCAAATCTAACTTCGAGTTTCATTCTAAGACTAAAAAGATAATTATTATCCCACGGTATTCCCATGTCATCTTTCCTAAATCAATTTGAGCATAAAATTGTGTGTCCCATACCACCCTATTTTATATTCACATTGATGTGTGAGTGATAATTTTCCTAAAGTCTAAAAAATTGTTATAGAGTACCTTTTCACTTCAATTCTTTAAAAGAATTTTCAAGTTTCAAGCATCACTTCTAACTTGATATTCTAGGTTTTGGTTCCTTCATACAATCGTTGCACAATCTCATGCTTTTACCTTGGAAACTTAAAAACCTTTGGATGGAACATCCATCCTTCTCTTCTAGGGTTTCGATAATTCCAAGTACTTGAATTTCACAAATTCAATTCCAATTTCTTATACTCAACCAATTTGTAGTGATAAGAGCTTTTCACTTCTTGTCTTTAGATTCCTTTCTTATGAAAGCTTTAAGTAGCTACCTTGGCCAAGACTTTACAAGAATCTCTCTAAGTGTAATCATTTGCTCATGCTTTTTGGATTTCACTAAAATCCCTTTAAGGATAGGCGAACATTATGTTTTACCTTCCACTACTTAATTAGATCACAGACTACATACTTGGATATATACAAGGCCAAATAATTTATGGACATCCACCAAAATGTTAAAGAATATCTCTCTCTAAAAGTACATGATCTAGGCTACCAAATCCAAGTAAATATGCCATCAAAGCCTCAAGTGTCTTTCTCAAGAAAAATCAAGAAAATTGGTGGAAAAGAAAGATGTGTGTGTCCTAAGACACTCAAGTTCCCTAGTATGTATGTATATATATATATATATATATATATATATATATATATATATATATATATATATATATATATATATATATATATATATATATAGCCATCAAAGCCTCAAGTGTGTGTGTGTGTGTTGTGTGTGTGTGTGTGGGGGGGGCATGCATGTGTGTGTTCTCCCACTCACTGTTTGTTTAAGCTAATCTTAAACTTCATTGAAATGTTTTCTAGATCACCATCTAAATTTCTAAGTGTGGGAGAGCCAAGATGGATTAAGACCATCTAAATTTGTGTGTGTGGGAGAGCCAAGATTGATTAACACCTTTATATTACAATTGGGAACAAAATTTATTATTTTGCAATTATGACCATCATTATATTACAGTTGATACATTGAAAATTTTTCTAAGTATGGGAGAGCCATGAGGAATTAGCACCATTATATTACATTTGGTAGTAGAATTTATTATTTTACAATAAAAACCATCACTATATAGTTCATAGTAGAAATTTTTTATTTTGCATTCTCATGTACTAGTCTTCACACTAAATTCACGTGCACTGCATTGTTTTATATCTTACACAATCTCTACATTAGATTATATCTTGCACAATTCTCATGTAGTTATCTTGTACATGTTTTCATATTTAACTTATATAATATACTACTCATATTTATAATAAAAGACCAACCTATAGTGAATAAAAGATATTTTACTCCCTATTTAAGTCCTATTAAGGATATGACTTGAGAAAAATAGATTTATATCTTACACAATTATCATGTAATTATCTTGTTTACATGTTTTCATATTTAACTTGTATAATATACTACTCATATTTATAATAAAAAAACCAACCTATAGCGAATAGAAAATATTGTACTCCCTATTTAAGTTGTATTAAGGATTTGAGCTTAATATGAATAAAAAAACCAACCTATAGCGAATAGAAAATATTGTACTCCCTATTTAAGTTGTATTAAGGATTTGAGCTTGGGAAAAATCTTATCAGCTAGTTCGCTTGTTATAATGTTCTTGAGATGTTCTTGCACATTGTAATATCAGCTGCATTTTTCAAAAATAAGTTCGGGTTTTGAATACACAGTAACATCTCACTGTCTTTTCATATATTCATATTCAGTCTTCGAATCCTAAAAGAAGCTTGCAGAATCGATTTAGTGTCGGCTGTGGAAACAACATTTGCAGAGATAATACTGTTGGCCGCCACATCCTACACAATCGCTTGATCAAACATTTGCATAATATGACAGTTGGATATTTTGTGATTAAGTGGCACATAATCGAATTCTATGCAAGACAGGTGTTATTTTACATCAAACTTTCAGCTATAAATAAAGAATGAAGAAACAAATGTGAAACAAATGTTTTGGATGAATCATTTGAATGGAAATGAAAGTACAATTCCATATTCTTTATTCTTTGAAGGGGATACGTGTGTTTCACAATAGTCCATCAGTTAAAAGGATTAAAATTTAAAAGTGAATGTAAATGATAGTACAATTCCATTTTCAAAGGGGATAAATGTGTTTCACAATAGTCCATCAGTTAAAAGGATTAAAATTTAAAAGGCCTCAACAGTTGGATATTTTGTGATTTAGTGGCACATAATCGAATTCTATGCAAGACGTGTTATTTTACATCAAACTTTCAGCTATAAATAAAGAATGAAGAAACAAATGTGAAACAAATGTTTTGGATGAATCATTTGAATGGAAATGGAAGTACAATTCCATATTCTTTGAAGGGGATACGTGTGTTTCACAATAGTCCATCAGTTCAAAGGATTAAAATTTAAAAGTGAATGTAAATGATAGTACAATTCCATTTTCAAAGGGGATAAATGTGTTTCACAATAGTCCATCAGTTAAAAGGATTAAAATTTAAAAGGCCTCAACAGTTGAAATCCGTTACACTGGACTGAAAATTCAAATGATAAAAACTAACATTAAAATAACATTCTTTTCATAGTAAAACAGTAATTATGTAGGCTTGAAGCCACGTAAGGAAACCGAAGCCCATGGCATGGAAATAAACTGAAAACATGTTTATTCGAAAGGCCGCGATAAAGTAGCATCTGAGATTCGAATGTGAGAAATCAATACCGCAACGTATTCGAACATTACTTATAGTTCAAAGATAAATTGACTGGTGTACAGTGTCACATCTTTCAGC
Organism: Ceratopteris richardii; assembly: GCA_020310875.1. Lineage (NCBI taxonomy): Eukaryota > Viridiplantae > Streptophyta > Polypodiopsida > Polypodiales > Pteridaceae > Ceratopteris > Ceratopteris richardii. Next base: position 106,224,151 of record CM035414.1, read on the forward strand.
AGTCACTACAGCCCCTGCATAAAACCTCATAAAATGCCACATGTGAAGGTCTCCGTTACACTGGACTGAAAATTCAAATAATAAAAACTGAACATTAAAATAACATTCTTTTCATAGTAGAACAGTAATTATGTAGGCTTGAAGCCACGTAAGGAAACCGAAGCCCATGGCATGGAAATAAACTGAAAACATGTTTATTCGAAAGGCCGCGATAAAGTAGCATCTGAGATTCGAATGTGAGAAATCAATACCGCAACGTATTCGAACATTACTTAATAGTTCAAAGATAAATTGACTGGTGTACAGTGTCACATCTTTCAGCAGTCACTACAGCCCCTGCATAAAACCTCATAAAATGCCACATGGAAAACCTTCACTTCAGACCTTCCACTACCTAATACAGAACTATTTTTGGAAATCTGAAATTTTGCTTGTACATACCCTGTATAGAAGTATTTACCTTGTGCACAATCATGAAATAATTACATTGAAGGCTGCAAAAATTACTCAGTTGATAAACCTCATCTAGGATGGAAAGCTTTAACTGCTGATGGTATTCTTTGGACTTCCCTGATTCGTCTACTCATCGCGATGTGATGATATAACAACTTACCTTCTGATGATAATGCACCTACGAGCTTACTCGATCCAACAAGCAGTAGGGTTATACTTTGATCATGAATCTCTGACACGATCCCACATCAGAAAATGTTTTAAGGCATAAAATCTCAAAATGCTTCTCCACATGCCGATAAATCCAGCAGAGATAGTTTTGTTCTTTAGTGGGTCTTCTGATGCGTTCTCTTCCTTCTGATCGCTTGAGCATGAACCCAAAGTCCGAGAAGTCCATGTTTGATTCTTGAAGGGAGAAACAAGGTGAACAAGTACCTCAGACTCTCAAAGGCAAAAGCTTCAACGTAGCCTATTAGAAACCTCAACTTTGTGGATCCGTAGATTGGACCGATGACAGGTAATGCCATTAAAAACGGATCTCGCTCAAAGAAATCGCGCTGCATCTTTACGCGTTTCAGCACCTTCCCATCCTGCAGAAATACGGCACTGCCATCAGACTTCACATTGAAACCATAAACAAGAGTGCAAAACTTCATAATATTTGATACTTACGCATCCTGATTATCGTAAACGCAAATCTAGGACAGTCAAGTTCCAGGTAAATTTATCACTTTAATATCCGACAATTCGCCTATGTTAATCATTGAAAAGGTAAGGCCTTTACAGCCAATGGATATTAACAAACGTAAATAATCAGAAACGGAAGTGAATTACAGACTTAAGTTCCAGATAAATTAAACAATATCGAGCAGATTGTGATCATTGAAAAAGTAAAGCTGTTATGGTTAATTAATGGTAGCAATGTTAACAAAGGGAAACGTCGCTGAATTACAGTAGTTCAGCATCGACTTATCACTTCATATAGTAAATTTTCATATGGATTAAACCCTCAATACCATTATTAATACTTACACATACGTTAAAAATCGAAAAAAAAAAATCTATCACGGTCAAGTTCTAGTTGAAGTAATAAGTAATTTGTTTTATATAAGAAAGACTAATCCGCATACGTTAACCATCGGAAACGTGAATCAATCACATTCAAGCTAATAAGAAAATTTATTTGTTCATATTTCTACAGTTAATCGCTATATATTGACTTCAGTTGTTTACATAAAATCAGTGGATAAAATACCATGGTATAGCGTTCAAACAATTTCGATGATTTTCTCCAAGTTTATAAATCCACGCTATGAGTTTCTTAAAGAACGCACAGAACGAATAGAGAGTACGGAAAGATGTCTACCGGTTGCCTCCAATCTTCCAAATGCAACTGAACGAGGAGCTCGCTGGCAATTTCCCGATAAAAGGATATCCAAGGACGCGAGTAGACCATAATCTTCAGGGCCATGTGGTCTGTGGTGCGATCGTACAGAATCTTCTGCACCACCACAGCCTGATAGTTCGACACGGCATGGGCCATCTGGTACACGGCAACAATGTCGTCGATGCCGGTGTTGACATCAACAAGATAGTGATGGAATTGCGCATCGGCAGCGAAATAATGCTGGAGCAACTGAGCCTGCTGCCTGAACGAGGGACGCTCCAGCAGGCCCCGGGCAAGGGCCGGAATTTCTTTCACGGGGTCTTCCATCACGGTCGTGGAGAGACAGGCGCGCAAGCATCGAAAGAAAAGCACAACGATGAAGCCATTCGTGAACTTGGGATATAGACACGTTTGTTAGAGAGAAAGAGAAGAGACAGAAAGAATCCGCAACAAGGCGTTTCCGCCTCAGCATAAGATGCATGGTGACCACGTGACAAGCTATGGAAAATATGTTTATAGTAATAGTGATGCCTGAGTGGCGGAGGCTGAAGCAACCCAGGCTGCCTCTAGCAAGCGCCCCGAGGCTTCTAATATCCATGAGCAAACAGCAATGCTGATAAGGGTGGGTTCAGATAAGGCGGCACAAGTTTGCTGAGTCACACTATGCGCCGTTGGGTTTGGTTCAGTTCGTGGTGGTGGGATCTAGATATCAAAACTTTTAGGTTATTTTATTGGTTGAAAAACTTAAGCAACCAATCAAAAGCTACTCTCAGAGCGGTATATATTAGTTCCGATGGGGGAGCCTGGCTCAAGAAATAATGGGACCAGACTTTTTTCCCAATAAGTGACCAAAATGAATCCTTTAAGATAATTAGAAATTACCATTGTAATTAGTGGAGATCCAAATTACTCAGGTGTAATTTCTTGTGCAGGATCGCTATGTCCCAATTGATTGGGAATTGTACTGACATGCAATTGCTGTAATTTCCTGACATTGTGGGTGCTCCATTTTTGGAGACCCTAATCTCTTGTATCATCTTTTCCTTGCATCAATTTTATACTTTCTGTTCTCTTGCAAAAATTGTGCCATATGGAAATGCTCATTGTACCACCGGGCAGTGTAAACCCATTGTAAATGCCCACCATCGCAAATATTGCACGAGGAATTCAAACTTTAGCGAATTTAAAATTAGATAAATATTTTATGATCTACCTCCATTAGCGTTTTGGAGAAAAATATTGTGGGGTGGTCCAAGGTTAGAGGCCTACAAAAGGATAATCTCTTGAACTCTACTTCTTTATTTCGAGAGAAGTTTCAATTGTACTAAACGAAGAAAGTCGATTGTACTAAATGAAGAAAATGTACATGGATATGACAAGGATTTTTTTTTCATCAAGTTACTTATTGTTGAAAACATAAAGATTGAAATGAACAACACACACTTTGGGGATCCCCTTATCTCATATTTTTCAGACATTATACATCTGACCTCACATTTTGAGGGTCCAATGTTTTACCACTACACCATGGACCCCCGAGAGATATGTAAATGATTTACTAAGCAACTTGATAAGGTATAAGTTATTCCTTTGATGGAAATAACTTTCCTTTTCCTTTTGAATTGATCACATGTTTATGCTATCGATGCCCATTTTGTTGGCTTGGAGGGTCTTCTTTTAGAAGACCTGTGATTTCATGTGATTCCTTTAGTTTGGAAGCCATGTGATCATTTTAGGGGCCCATGTGATGGAAGATACACAATTTCCTTTGTAGATGAGTTAGCCCCTTGGACTTGGAGCTATATATTGGAGGGGCTCATTGGTTGGAAATGTGTGTATCTCAATTCCTTTGCTAATCTATTTATGATTTTTGTTGGTGGAGGATATGCCCTTCCACAACACTATCCCCCTTTATTTTTAGAAGTTTTTTTAAGCCAATTAGAATAATTTATAAATGTGTCTGCTTCAGTTTAAGAACAATTAAGCACATGGGGAGGGATTGTACCTAGTACATGGACCTAGTACTATGGAAGCTCTTGGCCTCTATCTCTACATTTTATCTCATTTAGAATATAGTTTTTTTTTTGTGTGTTATCTACATTGTCTATGCATCCATAAGTGAATGCATCTTTTTCTCTATGTTTGTACATCTACACATGTGTACAAGTGTGAAACAATGATATCATGACTTGCATATGCATTTTGAATGGAACAATACTATTTTCACATTCATAGGCTTAACTGTAGACCCAAAAAATATAGGTCAATGCTCAAAGAAACTATCTCGATGATTGACACATTCACGATTTCTTTTGACCAACTCTTGACACTCCTTGAGTTAGTCCTCCTTAGACTTCCTAGGAACCTCAACATCTTAGCTCGTTGACTATTTGTGTGAAACCTCTATAACTAAGGGTCTGAAGGTAAGGAACCACACATCGATGAATGAGTGAATTTGAACTCACCACCTATTTGATGGAATTTAATCCCTCATATTTGCACACTAGAAGTGAAATGAACCCAATACCTTAGTCCCTTCATACACCTTTTTTGGTACCTATAGAAAAACTCTCCTTCATCTGCATTACACTGATCCAAATCCCTTGAGCTTTTGAGCACACGTATTATCATTCATAAGCTTTCCAACAAGCTATAGGACATAGCAAATATATTTCTTTAGGTTAGTCAACACCTCTGTACAAAATAGACTATGCAGAGATGTAGGATATGCAAAAATTAGAGTTACAAAGATACACCGATTTCTGTGCACATGAAACTGCATACATAAGCTACAAAATGCACTTTAAATCTCTTGAATTAGATATATACACAAAGAGTTACAACTCTTACAAGTAGAATATGTCTATACCTACAAGACACAAGAGGGGTGTGGGCTTGATAGCTCCTCCTTACTCCTCCTCTATGCATATAATGCCCTCCTCTGCATTTTCCTAGCTTGGACAGCTATGCTTCACCTCCTTGAGCCTTTGATGACTCTGTCCTTGAGCCTCCTTGAGTATATGTCTCTTGGTCTTCAATGAACTACTAAACCTCCATGACTTCCATGGTGAGGGGACCATCATTAGAAGGTCCTCCAAGCCTAAGTCAGCCTACCCATGTTCTAGGGTCATGGTAGCTTGATCCATGCCCAAAATAATCTCCACCATTGATCGATAAGTAAAATCCAATGGTAGAAAGGTAGGATCAACAACCATTTTTGTAGCCCTTGATCTTGCTTAATCCACACTTAGGATCAAGTCTAGATCCAATGGTCCACATCAAAATATACCCTTCCCCAAGTTAAAAGAGCTACTTTTGTTTCTATCCCTTGATTTTTGTTGATCCTCACATAGGATCAATCCCAAATCCAATGGCTTAGAAGTAACCTTCCTAACTATCCATCTATTGTCTACTCTAGAACTCATCTGACCTCAAATTCTGGAGCCTACCAATGTCCAACATCTCACATGGCTTTTCCTCATAATGGGGGCCTTACAAAATAGATTGTTATGGAACAATGGTGGTATTACATAAGGGTGAGGCATTGAGCATATCTAACACCCCCCTCAATGTCCACCTAGAGCTTGCATAGTTCACACTTTCAACATTCCCCCTCAAGCTTAAGGTGGTAGTGTCCATATCAAGTAAGCTCATAGCTTTTGAAAACTTTGTTAACTTGGTCACATCCAAGCCTTTGGTGAAGATATCTACAACTTGTTCCTTTGTACCTAAAGCTGAGATTTTGAACTCTCTGCCAGCTTCTATTTGATGGTCCTTATGCATACATCATCATCTCTTGTCACAAGGAGATCATCTACATATATTCATATCAAACATATCTTGTCATTTGTCTTCTTCATACACAAGGATGGATCTGCATCACTTAGAGAGAAACCACATTTCTTCAAGAATTCCGCTAACCTCTGATTCCAAGCCATTGTGGCTTTCTTTAGGCCATACAAGGCCTTCTTCAACCTACAAAACATAGCTAGGATGTTGTGGATCTAGATATCCTTCAGGTTGTTCCATGAACACCTCTTCTTGTAACTCACCATTAAAGAAATAATTCTTTATGTCCATTTGGTAGATACGCCACCTCCTTGTTGCACATAGGTCTATGTGAGCTCTAATGGTAGTCTTGTTTGACACAGGGCTAAAAGTCTCCTCATAATCTACCCCTTGTGTCTGTGTGAAGCCTTTGGCTACTAATCTAGCCTTGTACCTTGCCAAGCTGCCATCTGCATTCCTCTTAGTCTTGTACACCCACCTGTTTTGGACTATCTTCATGCCTTCCTTCTTGGGTACTATTTCCCAAGTTTTTCCTCCTTAAGAGCTTTGAACTCTTCATACATCGCCTTCCTCCACTCTCATTTGATTTTTGCCTCCTCATAAGAATTTGGCTCTTGATCTACAATGACATTCATCATGTATGCATAGTGCTTTGCCATGAAAGAACCATAAGTATACCTTTTTGGGGGTGCCTTCTTCCTTGTAGACCTCCTCTCTTGACCTTTGGGATATTGCTTCTTGAGTCCATTGAGCTTTACAATAGGAGTAATGACCTCCTCAAGCTCTTCTTCTTCTAGGTCCTCTTGAGCTTCCCTAGTGTCATAGTCTGTCTCTTGCAGCCTTCTATACTTTGAAGTAGGGGATGTTCTTTCATAGTCATAAGTGTAAGAGTGATCATATGAGTCTACCTTAGATGTAGAAGCCTCTGGTCCACTGACTATGATTGACTCTTGAGGTTGAATCTTTAAATCAAAGTCTGAATACTCCTCTTGATCCTCTTCATCCAACTTTGTCTTGCCCTTGCCTCCATACCATGACCTTGACTCATCAAATACAACATCTTTTGACAAATATAGCTTCTTTGAGAGAGGCTTGTAGCACTTGTAGCCTTTTTGCTCATTTGAGTAGCCAATGAACACACATTTCTCACTCTTGGGCTCCAACTTTGTTCTCACTTGACTAGGAACATGAACAAAGCATACACATCCAAATACCTTGAGGTGCTTCATGGTTGGTTTCTTGCCATAATAGACTTCATGTGTGTTGGTGTGTGAAACACCACAAGAACCAAACTAATGTGGTATTAGAAGACCTCCATAACCACCATTAGCTTAGCAATACTCACATTGTGAGTCTCCATCTCTGAATTTAGTGAAAATCAAAATTTCACTTCACAGAAATCTGCGCCTTTTCTTCAAACCTTCAATCTAACCTTTATCAACTTGATCTTAGCAAATTCTTCTGATCAATTACTAAGAAAGGTTCTTGCTAATGTTCAGTAACATATAACAAGTAAAACTTTCAAGTAATAACTTCAAAATCATCTGATTTTGTACCAAAATTTACACTATATCTGAAAACTGGAAATTTGCTTCATCGATTTGACATACCTTCACTCTTAAGCTGATTTCTCTGAGTATGCGTCCCGTTTCTTAAAGATCTTTTGACCAAAAGTAGTTGAGGATAGTAGCTTTAAAATGAGCTATCACTTACCAAAAACTTTACAGTATGCTTCGAGATCTGACCTTCAGAAGATCAGTCAAATGTGCGCCAGAAAAGTCGTAACTGTCAACTACCTTACATAGTCATATAGAATGACTTAGAACTCAATATACAAGATGAATTAGACTCAATCCTTCTACACAAAGATGTGTTGATTATCAGAGAAGATGTGTACAAAATGGCTTGGCCTAATTTTGCTCACAGCCATGGAAAACTCTCTCAGACTCAGAAGTTTCCTCTCACCATCTCTCTCAGAAATTACACGACTTTTCTCTACTCACTCAGATTACAAAAATTGAGTTCTCTCTTACATATTTTTGACTCAAATTAACTTATATACCTATGGTTTACATCCTTCTAGACTTGAACTCGTAAGTTCTGAAGATCAAATAAAAATCTAGATTCTAATTTTGCACTAATTTACAATAGTGAAATTGTCCCTTCACTTAGGCTTGATTTCCTGTAAGTCTTTTCTTCACTTCTTCTTTCCTTCATCATATGTCTTCATATATCTTCATATATCCATGCCTAATTAGTGAGTGAAGCCCCAACAGCTCCCCCTCAATCACTAATTAGCATAATTTGACTTCTTCACATAGTCTTTTTCTCTTTTATTCCTGCCATCTCCTTGAACTTACTTGTCTTCACTCCATCCAAGCTTTTTGTCATAATATCTGCAATCTGATCTTTTGTAGAAGTGTACACCACTTCAATCTCTTTCTCCATTACCTTTTCTCTCAGAAAATGATACTGTATCTCTATGTGCTTTGTCCTTGCATGAAATACAGGATTTGCTGCAAGATATAATGAACTCATGTTATCTCCATGAATGATGGGTATACCTTGATCAATTCCCAAGCTCTTGAATAATGTCTGCATCCATATGACTTCCTTTGCTGCTTCCACAAGTCCTTTGTATTCAGCTTCTGTTGATGATAAGGCCACTGTGTGTTGTTTCTTTGAACACCAACTCACAAGCTTATCTCCAATGTATATCATATAGCCATGGGTAGATCTTCTATCATCTTGACTTCCTGCCCAATCTGAATCACTATAGGCTCTCAATCTTATATTTGATGTAAAAGGATAATACAATCCTTCTTTCAAAGTCCCTTTGATATATCTAAGGACTCTTTGACCTGCAATCCAATGTGGATCCTTTGGACAATGCATGAATTGAGAAAGGACACCAACTGCATAACTAAGATCAGGCCTTGTTAGTGTAGTATAAATTAAACTTCCCACTAAAGATTGATACTTCCTCATGTCTTTGAACTCTGTACCATCATATCTACTGAGTTTATGATTGACCTCTAGTGGTGTTGATGCCTCTCTGCAATTCTCCATGTTAAACTTCTTTAGAAGATTCAAGAGATACCTTTCTTGTGATACATAGATGCCATGTTCTGCATAAGTGATTTCCATTCCAAGAAAATATGACAATTTCCCTAGATCACTTATCTTGAATTCCTTCTCAAGTAGCTTCTTCACTTCCTTGATTCCTTCATTTGATGTACCTGTGATTATAATGTCATCTACATATATACAAATGTAGATCATACCTTCATCTGTTCTTTTGATAAGTAAACTTGCATCTGCCTTTGAACTTTGATATCCAAGATCATTAAGATACTTTACAAGTCTATAATTCCAAGCTCTTGGAGCTTGTTTCAATCCATAAAGAGCTCTTCTCAACCTGCAAACATAATTTAGAAACTTATGATCTGCAAACCCTTGAGGTTGCTCCATGTAAACCTCATCTGATATATATCCATTCAAAAATGCATTCTTAATATCCAATTGACTCAATGTCCATCCTTTTGATGCTGCAATGGCAATGATTGTCCTAATGGTTGACATCTTTGCCACAGGACTGAATGTCTCATCATAATCTATGCCAAAAGTTTGAGCATAGCCTTTAACCACCAATCTGGCTTTGTATCTGGCTATAGTTCCATCTGCATGCTTCTTAACTTTATAAACCCATTTATTTCCAATCACTTTCTTACCATTAGGCTTTGGAACAAGTTCCCAAGTTTTGTTCTCTTCAAGTGCATCAAACTCTTCCTTCATTGCTACTTCCCATTGTCTCTTACCTTTTGCTTCATCATAGCTTTGAGGTTCTTCATCTTCCTTAACCATGTAAGCATAATTTTTCTGAGTCAAGTAAGAAGTGTCATATGAATACCTTGTAGGTTGCTTCCTCATTCTGGTTGACCTTCTTGGCTCACAATCTTCATGTATATCTGGATGTACTTCCTCATCAAATATTGGTCCATCTTCATTCCTTCTATATGATCCAACTCTTGATGTGCTTGCTTGCATATGTTCTTCATCTCCATCTATCTGCATATGTGACTTACCTCTTGCACTCCTTCTTATCTCTTCTTCAAATGTTTCAAGATCACAATCTTTATCTGCATACCAACTCTTCTGTTCATCAAAAGTCACATCTCTGGAAACAATAAAATGTTTAGTTAAAGGACTCCATAGCCTATAACCCATTTGCTTTTCATCATATCCAATAAACACATATTTTTCTGCCTTTGGTTCAAGCTTATGTCTGAGTTGTGATGGCACATAAGCATAGGCAATTGATCCAAACACTTTACAATGGTCAAGTGTTGGTTTTTTACCCCACCAAGCTTCATAAGGGGTCATACCATTTAAAGCTCCACATGGTAGCCTATTCACAAGGTATGTAGCTGTATTTACAGCCTCAACCCAAAGATAATTAGGGCAATTCTTTTCCTTTAACATTGCTCTTGCAAATTCAACCAATGTTCTATTTCTCCTTTCTGCCACCCCATTATGTTGAGGTGTATACCTGCAAGTTATCTCTCTCTTTATACCTGCATTCCAAAGATAGTCATTAAACTCTTGAGAGAAGTATTCTCCCCCTCCATCAGACCTTAGTCTCTTGAGTTTGTGACCTGTAACTCTTTCTGCATAAGCATGAAAATGTTTGAAGGCTCCAAACACTTCTGATCTTTCCTTTAGAACATAAAGGGTTATCCACCTTGTAGCATCATCAATAAACAAAACATAATACCTAGATCCATTTATTGAACCTTCTTTTGTTGGTCCCCATACATCTGTATGTATGAGTTCAAGTAAACCATCATGCTTGAAACCTTTCTTCTGAAATGGTAGTCTATGAGCTTTTCCCATCTGACAAGCTTCACACTTGTATATCATATGTTGATTCTTCACATTTGGTAGTCCCAATACAGATTGGTTTTCCATCATAGTTTTGATTCCTCTTTCATTGAAATGTCCCAATCTCTTATGCCAAAGATCTAGCTCTGTAATTACTTCATCACCATGTGTGATTAGGGCTTGACCAACATTTCCTTGTACTTTGAGAGTAAAAAGTCTACCTTCCTTCTTACCACAAACAATGGATTTGTATGCATCCTCTGGATCTTCAACAAATACCCCTTCATTTGTAAATCTGACTTGAAAACCTTTTTCCACTATTTGTCCAACACTAATCAGATTCTTTGGTATTGTTGGAACATACAAAACATTTGTTAATAAATCAGCTCCACTCCTGCACTTCACTTTTCCAATTGAATGCACACTATGTTTTGTATTGTCACCTGTTTGTACTGTATGATTTGAATTGCCTTCCTCCAATTCTGACAATAATTCTATATTACCTGACAAATGATTTGAACAACCAGAGTCAATATAAAATACCTTGAGATCCTCCTTCTCTGATGAACTTATTGAATTCATCATCAATGTTGTATGGTTGTCATTCTGTGTATCATTTGCATAATTGTAATATGTGGTGTTGTATGATTGGTTCTGATTCCAATTTCTTCCACCACCTCTTCCATAACTTCCTCTTGAATTCTGTCTTCCTCTTTGAAATTGATTCTGAAACCTTCCACCTCTTCCTCTGCCATTGTTGTTCTGATTTTGACTTGCTCCTTGTTGATTGTGCCAACAATCATATGCTAGATGATTGCTCAATCCACAAATCCAACATGTCTTCTTGTTATTGTTTTGATTACCTCTACCTCTTCCATTTCCTCGACCTTTACCTCTACCAAAACCTCTTCCTCTTGCATAATTTGCTTGAGTTGTTGACTCTTCTTCATCCTTTGCTTTGCCTTTATCTCCTTTCTTTTTGTTCTTCACATACATTGCAGAACTTTGACCTTTGTCTCCATCTGACTTCAAGTCTTGCTCAAATGTGAGCATCAATCCAAGTAATTGATTCAGTTCTGGCACATAATGGTTTAATGAGAGTTCTGTTGAAAGAACAAAAGGCTTCCATCTCTCATCACCTCTTAACCCTGCAAGTAATTGTGCTATCAACCTATGATCTTCAATATCCTCATCAATAGATCCAAGGCTATCTGCCAAGTCCTTCATCTTAGTGACATAATCACTAATGCTCTGATTTTGTTTTTTCTTGAATGTGGTGAACTCTGACCATAAGCTAGCTTTCCTAGCTTTAGTAGTGTTTTGGAAGTGATCTTCTAAAGCATTCCAAATATCTTCAGCTGTTTCTAAACCTCTGATATGTGGCAACAAATGATCTGTAATGGTGTTATATATATAAGCTCTTGCACTTGCATCTCTCTTCTGCCATAGCTTCAAAGCTTCTAGCTCTTCTTTCCTTGGATGACTTTCATCTTCAAATTTAGGCTTCTCTTCTTCACCTGTCACATATACCATTAGATCCTTACTCATAAGTAAGGCTTCCATCCTCATTACCCAAGCAGGATAGTTATCTCTGTCCAATTTGTCAATGGACACATGATCTTCCATGGTATTCTTGCTTCTGCTTCAACCTGTAAGTATAAAGATAAAGAATGATACCTTTTGTAGACCTTTACCCTTGGTAGTAACTTCGAAATAATCTTCTGATGACTTTTGTTTGTTGAACACCTCAGCTACCACCTTCTTTGATAAAGAACTCTTCAAATCTTCTTGTATCTGCTTTTCCTTTACTCTCGAGGACCTTATCTGCTCTGATACCACTTGTTGGTGTGTGAAACACCACAAGAACCAAACTAATGTGGTATTAGAAGACCTCCATAACCACCATTAGCTTAGCAATACTCACATTGTGAGTCTCCATCTCTGAATTTAGTGAAAATCAAAATTTCACTTCACAGAAATCTGCGCCTTTTCTTCAAACCTTCAATCTAACCTTTATCAACTTGATCTTAGCAAATTCTTCTGATCAATTACTAAGAAAGGTTCTTGCTAATGTTCAGTAACATATAACAAGTAAAACTTTCAAGTAATAACTTCAAAATCATCTGATTTTGTACCAAACTTTACACTATATCTGAAAACTAGAAATTTGCTTCATCGATTTGACATACCTTCACTCTTAAGCTGATTTCTCTGAGTATGCGTCCCGTTTCTTAAAGATCTTTTGACCAAAAGTAGTTGAGGATAGTAGCTTTAAAATGAGCTATCACTTACCAAAAACTTTACAGTATGCTTCGAGATCTGACCTTCAGAAGATCAGTCAAATGTGCGCCAGAAAAGTCGTAACTGTCAACTACCTTACATAGTCATATAGAATGAATTAGAACTCAATATACAAGATGAATTAGACTCAATCCTTCTACACGAAGATGTGTTGATTATCAGAGAAGATGTGTACAAAATGGCTTGGCCTAATTTTGCTCACAGCCATGGAAAACTCTCTCAGACTCAGAAGTTTCCTCTCACCATCTCTCTCAGAAATTACACGACTTTTCTCTACTCACTCAGATTACAAAAATTGAGTTCTCTCTTACATATTTTTGACTCAAATTAACTTATATACCTATGGTTTACATCCTTCTAGACTTGAACTCGTAAGTTCTGAAGATCAAATAAAAATCTAGATTCTAATTTTGCACTAATTTACAATAGTGAAATTGTCCCTTCACTTAGGCTTGATTTCCTGTAAGTCTTTTCTTCACTTCTTCTTTCCTTCATCATATGTCTTCATATATCTTCATATATCCATGCCTAATTAGTGAGTGAAGCCCCAACAATGTGGAGTCAAGTTGTGCACACCACCTATTGGAACCCTATTTATCAAGTAACAAGTTGTATTAACAGCCTCAGCCCAATAAGAGAATGGTAACTTACCTTCGTTTATGAGACATCTAGCTATCTCAACGAGATGCCTATTCTTCCTCTCTGCAACACCATTATGTACTTGCATGTAAAGTGCATATTTATGCCATTGTCCTACAAGTACCTTGTGAATTCCTTGGAGAAATACTCTCCCCCTCCATCTAACCCTTAGTGTCTTGACGTGTGCATCACATTCTTTCTCAAGAAGGGACCTAAACTTTTGAAAGCGTGAAAACACTCCTGATTTTTCCTTGATAACATATAGCCATACCTTTCTTGAGTGGTCATCAATGAAAGTGATAAAACACCTAGATCCTTACAATGAACCCTCTCTGCTAGGGCCCCATACATCTGACTGTATAAGCTCTAAGAGCTTAGAGGATCTATACTCACTCCTTGGAAATGGATTCGTTACTTGCTTACCTAGCTGACAAGCATCACAAAACTCATGTAGATCTTATCCTTCAAGATTTGGTAATCCCTACACTAAACTTGATTTGCACATGCTTTTTAACTTGGGAATATTGATATGTCCTATCCTCTTATGTCAGAGATCAATCTTTGCAATCCTTTTATTACCAATCATCAAATAACACACCTCGTTGCGTGTAGGAGCAATATCTAGTATGAACAATCTACCTTCTTTCCTTCCCTTGGCAATGACCTTGCCTCCTTGCTTCACCATGCATCCTTTTTCATCAAATATAACCTACATACCTCTCTCTACCATCTGTCCTACAGAGATAAGGTTCTTGGAAATATATGGGACATGGATCACATCTTTAAGAGTCTTGACAGATTTACCTTCACCTAGCTTCACATTTCCCACATGTGTAATGGGATTCTCAATGTTATCTCTTGTCTCCACACAACTTTTGAGCTTGGGACCTGCATATGAACAAAAGATTCCTCCATACATGACATGTGATTAGAGCATCTAGAGTCTATCTACCACTTTGTGTCTTGGGATCACTAGTGTAGCCATGTCTCATGGCTAGGAGGGTCTCCTTCTCATCATCCTTCTTGGAGTTGTTAGCATAGTTCCCTTGCTCCTTGTTCTTGTTTTCTTTGACATCTTTGAACCACCAATTTGAAGAAATACAATTTTGCTTACCACATATAAAACAAGTTTTACTTTGATGAGGGTTCTTCTTCCCTTTGTCATTCTTGCCCTTCCTTGAAGATGATGACTATCTCCTTTTAAATCTGAATCTTCTTCCTTTGGTTGCTTCCACTTGCTTCTTCCTCCGTATCCCTTTTTGCCACTCTTGCCTTTTCCTTTGCTAGCATATAGGACCTATGAGTGACCATCCTTCTTGGATGTGTCTCTTATGGAAACCTCTTCAGCCACTAGGTGTGGGATCAACTCCTCAAGAGTTAGTAGAGGATCTATATAAAGGTGGTAGTAATAAGGGGTTTCCACTTGTCTTCCCCTCTCAACCCATTGAGAGTAACCTTCACAAGGTCTTCCTCATCTACTTTTCAGCCAATGGAAGCCAATTGATCCCTCAACTCCTTCACCCTCAAGGTGTAGTCAACAATAGATTAATTACTACCTTTCTTCAAAGAATGGAGTTCATTCTTAAGCTGCATCTTTCTGCTTCTTGTGGAGGTGGCATATATCTTCTCTAAGGCCTCCCAAACATCTCTAGCATGATCAACCTCTGATATATCACCAATCTTAGTGTTAAAGATTACCTGTGCTATGTAGAAGATAGCTTTCCTATTCCTTTCCTCCCAATCCTTCAACATCTTCAATTCTTGATTGGTGACCTTTGGATCTTTGGGATCCACATGGGGCTTATCTTCATCTCCACACACAATAGGCCATAGACCTTTGCTCATGAGGTAGTTCATGACTTTGAACCTCCATGGCTGATAGTTGTCTTTGTCAAACAACTCCACTTTTTGACCTAGATCTGCCATAATGAATGGGAAACAAAAAAATGTACCTCTTATCCTTAATTTCCAAGCTTTTTTGTCCTTCTCATAGAGTCTTCAAAGGATATTTCCTGCTTTGATACCAATCGATGGAATTTAATCCCTCATATTTGCACAATAGAAGTGAAATGAAGCCAATACCTAGGTCCCTTCATACACCTCTTCTGCTACCCTACAACAAAATTCTGATTCACCTAGTATAAACTGATCTAAATCAATTACGCTTTTAATCAAACTTATTAGGGTTCATAAAATTTTCAACAAGCTATAGAACACCGCAAATGGATTTGTTTAGGTCAATCAACAACTCTATACAAGACATACTATGTAGAGATGTAGGATATGTAGAAATTAGGGTTACAAAGATACACCAGTTTATTTACAGATTAAAAGTGATTTCATGATGCCCTCTTAAGGAACATAATATACATAATCTACTAAATGCACTATAAATATCATGAGCTGGATATATACACAAAGAGTTACAACTGTTACAAGTAGACTATGTTTATACCTTCAAGAGACTAGAGGGGGTGTGGGCTTGAAAGCTCCTCCTTACTCCTCCTCTATGCATATAACATCCTCCTCTACAGTTTCCTAGCTTGGAAAACTATGCTTCAGCTCCTTGAGCCTTGGATGACTCTCTCCTTGAGCCTCCTTGAGTATATGTCTCTTGGTCTTCAATGACCTACTAAACTTCCATGACTTCCATGGTGAGGAGACCATCCCTATAAGGTGCTCCAAGAATAATTTGGCCTACCCATGTTCTAGTGCCGTGGTAGCTTGATCCATGCCCAAAATAATCTCCACCATTGATCTATGGGGTAAATCCGATGATAGAAAGGTAGGATCAACAACCATGTGTTTGTAGTCCTTGATCTTGCTTAATCCACACTTAAGATCAAGTCTAGATCCAATGGCCCACATCAAAATATACCTTTCCCCAAGTTAAGAGATCCACATTTGTTTCTAACCCTTGATTTAAGTTGATCCTCACATAGGATCGATCCCAAATCCAATGGCTTAGAAGTAACCTTCCTAACTATCCATCTATGGTCTACTCTAGACCTCATTTGACCTCAAAGTCAAGAACCTACCAATGTCCAACACTCTCACATGGCTTCTCCTCATAATGGGGGGCCTTACAAAATAGAGTGTTATGGAACAATCATGGTATTACATAAGGGTGAGGCATTGAGCATATCTAACACCCCCCCTCAATGTCCACCTAGAGCTTTCATAATTCACACTTTCAACACTATTCATACAAAGTGAAAAGATTTATCTACTAAAATATTTGTGTGTGATTTCAAATTGATTTTAGAGTTTAGTATCTACTTTCATCAAAATCCACTCTCTACCTTTTTACATTCCAAAGGTTTAAACTTGTTGCTTTCTAAAAATAATTTTTCTTCTATAGTCAACCAAGCATTTTTTCCTTTAGAAAGGATAAATCCATAGATACCTATAGATTAGTTTGGGGTTTCACCTATACCCAAAATATCGCTCTAGAAATAGCTTAATTTATTACAAAGTGAACTCTAAGACACCCAACAAGAAATATCAAAGAATGTGATTTACAAATTCAACAAATTTAAGCATAAGAGGAAAAAATTATTTGATGGTGAAAGGTCTAACAAAACCACAAAAGGATGACATGGAACCCAATGTGGATGCAGAAATCTTTCATTTTTCAAAATTTCATTGGCACATTTGTAAAGCTGTTATTTCTTAACTATCAAAATTTGATGATTTCTACTCTGAGGAATCGATTTCACAGATTAAAAAAGTTAATCCTTCTAATATATATCTTGTAGGAAAATCAAAACTTTGGTGAAATTTTTTGAAACATAGTATGGATTGACCTATGTATTTTAGACTCCTAAAGGTGAAGAAAACACCTTATGTTGTCTTCACATGGATCAGTTGACCTAAAGCTGATTGTTAACCAATTATTGACCTGATCAAGGGCATAGAGATCAAAGACAATCAATCAAGATTAATGTTTAGAGAGAAGAGAGAGGATTTCTAAAAGAAAAATCTACTACATATGTTTAGATATCTCTCTAACTATATCTCTTTGAATATCATCACAATCATTTTGATTAGAGTTGTGTGACACAACATGAATCACTCAAATCTAACACGCTTGCATAGAGAAAATCATCTATGCATGATTGTGAAAAAGGATCTTTCCTTATTATGGAGTTCATGATGGACATATTCATCGCCTTCTGGTGTGGGAAGAGCCAACACCTAATAATATCTTGGGACAGCTTCTCATCAAAATTAATAGCTAGAAAGATACACAAGAGGTGAAAATTGAAGAAGAAGAAGTGGAGGTGAATTTCTAGAAGATCTCTCTTTCACAAATAGTAAGCGAAAATTCTAAAAATGAGTTGCTCAATGAGCTTTATACAAACATTTTTTCCCGTTACAAACTATTTTGTCTATATGTAGCTAAACCTAGTCCTCTAGTATTGTCTGGACTATTTTTGACTTTTATTTGGGGTTATCTACTATTGCAAAAATACTTTGGATTAAAATTATTTTTTCCCTAATCCTCTCAACTATTAAGAAACTTTTAGAGCTATTGAGGTCTAGGGCTCATCGAAAATCTTGTTTTGAATCCCACAAGTGAGAATAGGGAATTAAGAGAGTCTTTAGAGAACTTTCACCAATTACAATAGGGTCAAGAAAACCACCAAGAGGATCTTGAGGCCAATTCATAATAAAAAAAGGAGGCTTTGGAATAGATCATCTCAAGGGAGGGGGATATTTAATTTCTCCAATCTAGAGATAATTATAAAAATTCATAGTATATTCGTTTATAGCCCCATCATATCTACGTAGAGCATTTCTATTCTTTGAAAGGTGTGTATAAATGTGGTATATTTTTGTTGCACGTGTGTACATGTTGATTCTTATCTCAATTTAACATAAGAAAACAACCACTACACTACACATTTTGATTAGTTTACTCAATTGAGTGAGCATGTGCATGATTCTTAGGCTAGGTAAATCAATTGGAACTAATAAATCATCATGTAAATGCATCTCTATTGAAGAGAGTGTTATACAATCTTTTATGAGCACCTACAAGATGTAGAAAATGAATCAACTAATGAAATAGACTCCATGACCTCATCAAACTCAAGTGATATACAAAATACAAAATCCAACATGGAAGTAGATTGGATTTCAAAACCTAAAGGTTAATAGTAAATCTAGCTCATCTTCACACACACCAATGCATTTGGAGCCACCATCTACCAAGATGATAGTGGATAATCCATTATTGGATAAGGTGATCTTAGGGATCTAACTACCCTGAGTATTATTGTAGTTAGACCAAAAGGAGGGTCATTAGTTGACAAAATGGGAGCATATTACACGTTTACTAATAAATTAAAAAAGATTACTCCACGATAAATAGAAGTTATTGGAGTTAGACATCTATGGAAGCACGTGAACAACACAAGGAATAAGAAGAAGCTTGGAGAACAACACACAATACTGAATGTATTACCACTAGAATGTACAAAGATAAGTAACCCGTTAGGGCTATATGCGTATATACAAGCATGGGAAAAAACCTCCTAAAGAGGGAAGAAAGTGCCCCGATGGTCGTAGTGTGTTCACACACTTCATTACATAAAGATATCAACAAATCCCCTCGAGAGTGATGCGGTGCAAGGAGCTGGAACTCATGCATAAGGAGGTGCAAAGCTATGTGGAATCAATCCACAAAAGGAAGTAAGCCCAAAGCTTTTTGGAAAGCTTCAAACTTCTCCCTAGGCAGAGCCTTCGTGAAAAGGTCTACAATGTTCTCCTACGTGGGCACATATATGCAAAGCTGATCTCTCCAATAGAGAACCTGTGCCTAACATAATGATAATGCACCTCAATGTGCTTAGTGAAAGCATGGAACACAGGGTTCCTCACAACTACCAATGTGCTCTGACTATCTGTGAAGATGGTGGTGGCAGAAGACTAACCAACACCCAAATCAGCCATAAGGCATCTGAGCCACACACGCTCAATAGTCACTGTGAAAGTTGCCCTATACTCAGCCTCACAACTAGAAGTTGCCACAGTAGGTTGCTTCTTGCTCAGCCAAGATATGCATGAGCTACCAACCATGAAGCAAAAACCACTAGTGGACACACGAGTGCCATAGCAACTAGCCTAGTCAAAGTCAGAAAAAACATGTAAATCTCGCGGTAGTGATCCCCCCTTGGGATAAAATAATCCAAGTAGTCGGGTACCACTCAAGTAGCAAAAGATGTGCTTAACTGCCTGCCAATGCTTGACTCCTAGGCAATGCATGAACCTGCTCATCTATGAGACAACAAATTGAATATGTGGCCGAGTAATGCATAGGTAAATCAAGCATCCAATAGCCTATTGATAGAGAACAACATCAAATGCATCTCCAACATCAGTAGCATCATATTTTAATTGCATAGTAGCCACCCAATTTTCAAAATTTTGTGCTTCATCAAATAAAACAGGCTCATTCTCATCACAAAGACTAGAGGCAACCATAGGATAGCAATCTAATGTGAAAGAGGCACTCTGAGAGCCTAAAGGAGTATGATATGACAGAGGTACATATAATTTGTTCTCACACAAATTTTGCACCAACCATTTTGATATAGTTTTTGCCTCCTCAATATGAGCTCTCTCATCAACAAGTGCATCATGTAAATTTGCATAAAAAATGAGGACCTGCACTAGACTTTCCACTTGTAAAAATAGGCAGCAAAGTATCATACATGTCTTTGGAGCTAACATATGTCTCTTTAGTAGATGAAAGTAAGGGCTGAATACATCTTCCACAAAAACAACATCATGACTAGCCTGGATGCATTTAGTCTGTGGATGATACAAACGATAGCCTTTGCTTTCAAAACTATACCCAACGAAAATTCTTTTCACTACTTTATCATCCGATTTCTTGCATTGTTGTTTAGGCACTAATGCATATGCGAGACAACCAAAAACATGAAGGTGAGCAACAGATGGCTTGCAGCCATGCCAAGCCTCATATGGAATGATAGAGTGCAATTCTTTATTGGGACACCTGTTAAGTACATATGCTACACATATGACAGCCTCAAGCCAGAAACTATGTGGTAAAGCCTGACTCTTGACCATGCACCTCGCCATATCCATGAGTAAACTATTCTTCCATTCATCAACTCCATTTTGTTGAGGTGTATATGAAACTCTACATTGATGTTTTATCCCATGTTCAACCAGAAATGCATTAAAGTCAGAAGACATATATTCCCCCTCTTGATGAGAATAGAGGGTTCCCATTTTACATGCTGACAAATTTTCAATCGAAACCAGAGAATATTTGAATCACATAAATACTTCAAACTTTGCTTTCAAGGGATATACCCATGCATGCCTGGAAAAATCATCAATGAAAGTCACGAAGTAAAGATACTTTCTGAAAGAAGGTGTCTGCATAGGACCACATACATCACAATGTACAAGCTCTAAGTAGCTCAAACTAAACCATCTTTTGGGAAGGATGAACATTGCATTTTTCCCAAAATACAACCTTCACAAGCATGTTTACTGGGTGCCTCAAGTTTGGGCAAAGAGGACAGGATTTTAGAATTCTATAGGCATAGCAAACTCGCAAAATTTAGATGACTAAAGCATGCACGCCAAAGCTTTGCATTTGACATACCTTGAGAATCATGTACTGCACATGCTAAATCGTTCACAGATTTTTCATAGTATATGAGCTTATACAGCCCATGACATAAAATTCTAGAAGCAATAATCCCATCACCATTTGATAGATCATGAATTGTACATCTGTCATCAACAATTTTCATAACTAAGCCAATCTTTGCTTTATACATGTCAACCATATCATCAAGCTTATGCTTCAGCTTGTATACCCACTTAGTGCCAATGGCATTTTTGCCAGGAGGCAAGTCACATAAAGACCAAGTACCATTCTTCATTATAGCATCATATTCAGATTGCATAGCAGCCATCCAATTTTTTGAGTTTTGTGCTTCATCAAATGAAACAAGATCATTCTCATCACAAAGAGTAGATGCAACCATAGCATAGCAATCTGATGCAAAAGAGGCACTATGAGAGCCTGAATGAGTACGATATGATAGAGGTGCATCTAATTTACTATCACGCAAAGTTTGCACCAACCATTTTGGCATAGTTTTTGCCTGCTCAATATCAGCTCTCTCATCAACAAGTGCATCATGTAAATCTACATAAAAAATGGAATGATCTGCATCATCACATGAAACCTGCAAAGGTTGAGAAGTTGCATCATTAGGACTAGCACTAGACTATCCACCTGTAAAAAGAGGCAACAAAGTATCATACATGTCTTTGGAGCTAACACATATCTCCTTCGTACATGAAAGTAAGGGCTGAATAACATCTTCCACAAAAAGAACATCAGAGCTAACCAAAATGCATTTTGTTTGCGGATGATACAAACGATAGCCTTTGCTTTCATAATTGTACCCAACAAAAATACATTTTACTACTTTATCATCTAATTTTTTGTGATGTTATTCAGGCACTAATGCATATGCTAGATAATCAGAAACATGCTTATGAGCAACAAATGGCTTATGACCATGGCAAGCCTCGTATGGAGTGATAGATTGCAGTGCTTTAATGGGACATCTGTTAAGTACATATGTTGCACACATAACAACCTGAAGCCAAAAAGTATGTGGTAAAGCCTGACTCTCGACCATACACCTCACCATCTCCATGAGTAATTTGTCCTTCTGTTCAACAACTCCATTTTGTTGAGGTGTATACGACACTGTACACAAATGTTTTATCCCATGTTCAGTCAGAAATGCATTAAAGTCAAAAGACATATATTCCCTCCCTCGATCAGAATGGAGGGTGCCCATTTTACATGTTGACATATATTCAGCCAAAACCAAAACTGTTTGAAGCACATGAACACTCTGGACATTGATTTCAATGGCTATACCCATGCATGCCTAGAAAAATCATTAATGAAAGTCACGAAGTAAAGACAATTTCCAAAAGAGCGTGTCTGCATAGGACCACAAACATCACTATGAACAAGCTGCAATTTCTATGTAGCTTGAATAGAACCATCCTTTGGGAATGAGGAACGCTACGTTTTGCCCAAAATACAACCTTCACATACATGTAGATGACCGAAGCATGCATGCCAAAGCTTTGCATCTGACATAGCCTGAGAATCATGTACTGCACATGTTGAATCATTCACAAATCTTTCATATTCTATGAGCTTATACAGTCAATTATATAAAATGCCTGAAGCAATAATCATGTCACCATTTGACACATCATGAATTGTACACCTGTCATCAACAAATTTCACAACCTAGTGAATCTTGACTAAAGCTGAAACTGATAAAAGATTCTTCTTGATCCTTAGCACAAATAAAGCATCTCACAAAGTGAAAGAACTACCATCAGTAGTAGTCAGAATGATCTTACCAACTCCCATGATAGGGTAAGAGGAGTTGTTGGTGCATGTGAAAATATTCCTTGTAGGGGCAGGCTTGAGTGAAGAGAAGAAACTATGCTGTGAGGTAATATGTTTTGTCGCCCCACTATCAAAGTACTAAACATCTGAGTATATTGCTAACATGCACTACTCATGAGAAGATGGGTCAAAACTGCAAACATTAGTAAACACCCATTCTTCATCCTGCACAAGATTCGTAGACTCTATTTTCGATGTAGAGGCCTCTACAACAACCATTTTGGCCTCTTTCTTCTTTGCCTCTTTAGCAGCCAGTTTTGGACAGCTCTTAATGACATGATCATTTTCTTTAGAATATCTGCAAAACAAATTCTGCTTTTCTAAGTTCTTCTCATCTTTGTCTTCCTTCTTCGATTGTGCAAAATTAGTAGATTTCTAGTTACTAGTAGAAGAGCTCTGTTTCCCTTTACCCTTTTGACTAGCTAGGAAAGCTTCATTTGCAACACCCATAATAGACCTGATTAGCCTAGACTGATCTTCTTGCAACAAAACAAAAACTAACTCTTCAAATGTTAAGGCATTTGGATTTCTTTTCATCATCAAACAAAGAGTAGAAGCAAAACTCTGATATGAGTCGGGAAGACCATTCAGAACAGTTTGAACAAGTGAACTCTCAGGAAGGACTTCATTAGGAGAAATCATATTGTTCCTTCAAATCCTTGATCTTTTTCAGAAAATTGTCCATAGAATCACCTTCATTCATGTGCTCACTCTCCAACTATTTTCACAGGTAAGCAACACGAGCCTCGTTTCTAGTCTAGTAGAATGTGGTAAGTGTATCCCAAGCATCCTTCGATCTGCATCAGCTTCAATACCTATATTTGCAGGACCTGTGTTTGCAAGTGTAATAGGACATTTTTCAACATCTTGCACAATATTTTATAGTCCTTTTGCAAGTACTACATGATGCATCATATAAGCCCACAATGGATAACTGGTACCATCCAAATTATCCTCAATAGCCAATATACGGAATACATCACTGCTTTTAGCCATGGCCACTGACTCAAATACCTTGATGCAAAAAAATCACTATATCTAAAAAAGTTGAACAGAACTACCCAAACAAGTTCTGGTAGACCTGTAGTAGACTTTGAGATGCTTATATTGGCAAACAAAAATTGGTATATATTTTTGGCAAAAAAAACAAAATATCATGCACAAGCATTGTGATAGTGCATTTGGAGGCCAAAACGAGCTCAAATTGCAATTTTGGCACTAGAGAGCAAAGCAATTTTGATTTCCTAATCAGCTTGAGTATGCACACAAAATTTCGTGCGAGTTTGAGACTCCGACCGGAGAGTGTCGATGATGCCCTAGATGAAGCAGGGACCTGCTCTGATACCAATTATTGGAGTTAGACATCTATGGAAGCACACAAACAACACAAGGAAGAAGAGGAAGCTTGGGGCACAACACACAATACTAAATGTATTATCACTAGAATGTACAAAGATAAGTAGCCCATTAGGGCAATAGGCGTATATACAAGCCGAGGGAAAAAAAAACTCCTAAAGAGGGAGAAAAGTGCCCCCGTGGTCCTAGAGTGTTCACACACATCACTAGCTAAATATATTAACAACTCCCCAACTGGTCTCTGAGGTAAGCAACATGAGCCTCATTCCTTTCTTGGTATAAAGTGGTAAGTGTATCCCAAGCATCCTTAGCTGTTCTGCAAGAGCAAATGTGAGGAATAATGGCACGTTTGATAGACAAGGCTATCAATGCATGTGCCTAAGCATCTTTTCCATCCCAATGCATTCACTCTACAGTAGGTGCAGGAGGAACTACAACACAAGCAGGAACAGGAAGAATATTGTTATCTTCAATGTCGTCTGCATCAACTTCAATACTTGTATTTGTAGGTGTAATAGGATGTTTTTCAACACCCTGCACAATATTCCATAGTCCTTTTGCAACCAATACATGACGCATCATATAAGCCCATAATAGGTAGTTGGTACCATCCAACTTATCCTCAACAACCAACATACAGAATACATCACTGCTTTCAGCCATGGCCATTGACTAAAATACCCTGATGCAAAAAATTGACTGTATCTCAAAACGTTGAATAGAACTACCCTATCAAGTTCTGCTAAACCTGTAGTAGACTTTGAGATGCTTATACTTGCGAATCAAAACCCGTATCTTTGGCACAAAAAGAGGAAATATCCTACGCAACCACTATGATTGTGCATTCGGAGGCCAAACTAGCTCAGATCTTGATTTTGGCACCACAAAGCGAAGCCATTTTGATCTACTAATCACCCTGAGTGTGCTCACCAAATTTGATATGATTCTGAGACTCTAATCGAAGAGGTGTTGACGATGCCCTAGATGAAGAGACGACCTGCTTTGATACCAATTGTTTGAGTTTGAGGTCTACGGAAGCACGTGAACAACACAAGTAAGAAGAAGAAGCTTGGAGCTCAACACACAATACTAAATGTATTACCACTAGAATGTATGAAGATAACTAACCTATTAGGGTAGTAGGCATATAAACAAGCTGGGGGAGAAAACCTCCTAAAGAGGGAAAAAAGTGCCTCGATAGTCCTAGTGTGTTCACACACATCACTACCTAAATATATCAACATCCATCAAAAATCTGATAAAAAAAGATCAACACAAGCTAATTCAGTTGGATGGACTCTTGCTTCTGGAGCTTGGGATGGGGCTTCAATCCATGCCAGTGACATTTGACAAGTTACGGGCCTTAGGCCAACTTTAAAACATAGTTCCTTGCCTCCTTTGAACTGTCAATATTGTATCATCTTAGAGCCGTATTAATCCCTACTTTGTCAGACATAGAGGGGGTCCCATGAGTACTATGCCCCTTCACTTTTATAATTTTTCTTTCAATCAATTCATGAAAGGGAGATTTGGGTTTGGCCGAACTTCCCCTTTTTGTTTTTAAAGAATAATCTCACAAAAATTTGGCTCCATGAGTTTACTATTTCTCTTTTAGTAGCTTTCTTGTGAGAACATTTCAAAGGAATTTCAATGATATGGAGTACAACAAAAAATGTAAAGAAAGCTAAATGTAGAATTCAATTATCACAAATTGCTACAAAGTTGAAAGGTTGATGCTAAAAATTGGTCGATCTCAGCTCTCTATAGATTAAATGATACAACCAAAAGTAGAAAGAGAAGATTGGCCACTTCAAAGCTAGAATGACCAAGGAACAACATCAATGAAAAGTTGATTTGAATAATTATAAAGATGATGTAAAGAGAATGATTACAACAATATAAAGAAGATAAGAAGAAAGGTGAAGAAAATTCATCAAAGACAAGAAAGTTCACAAAAATAAGCTTTTTTTTCTCAAAGTTATTCCTGTGAAATTCAATGGTAGAGGAAAACTAAACATTTTCACTTTTTAAGGGAAAATAACTAATGATTTTTAAGTTAAAAAAGGAGAGAGAGAGAGAGAGAGAGACTTTGCAAATGAAGATATGAAAATTAGCTGCACATTTTTGTAGATTTATAAAATGCTCTTTATCCTTTCTTATATGTGAAAAAGAATATTTAAAATTTCAAGTGGTTCTTATATCTGTGATTCAAATTACCTTTACACATTTCTAATGGAAACTTTTTGAAACAATCAAATTCAGAATGCACTTGTTTCACCACAACATTTGCAAACTTGAGGTTCTAGTTTTAGGATTCAACAAAAACCCTAAAATGCTAATATCAAGATTTGTATTTGAAAGTTGTGTAATTTGAAAACAAAAAACACTGGCACGTACAAAAATTATCATCTTCTTTGAGTTGTGACTCAAAGAAAGAGACCAAGACTACCAATATGGATTGCATATTATGGGCTCCAACATGATTACCTATCTTTTCCCAAGCTTGTGTAGCATATCTTGGAGAAGAATTTTACAAGGGAATCTATGCAAGAAACAATAACTTCTATGTTGATCTACATGAGAAGAGTGAAGCGTTGTAAGCTATATCACTGAGAAATGAAGGTAAATAAGGAAAAAAGTCGAGGCTTTTTTTTTTAAGCAAAATTAATAGTATAAGAACTAAGCTAGAAATATTGACTTGAACCGTTTTGAGTTTGAAATATTGACTTGAACATACAAGGTGAATCTGTAAGTTCACAAGTGGTTCGTACTCCAAGAAGCAAAGGCCTACAAGTAATGATAGAAGACCTACAAGCAGTGATTGAGCTTTGCTGGAGCATTCAAATGACTTGGTCATTGTTCCATGCCCAACACCATTCTCCATATTTCAACTGCTCTAAAATGGAACCTAAAATAGAACTGAAGTTTCTAACATAAGTTACGAATCCCATTACCACATGATGTTGAGTGGTGCAGTGTGGGTTAGCCTACCCTTGGATCAACTTTGAGCTTCATTGAGTATTGATACACTAAATCAGTCATATCATCCATCCATCCAACAACTAAATAGTATTCTTTATCTTTTCCTGGAAAACAACACAATGCCTCTATGTGCAAACAATGTGTTCTCATAATTACAGAAAACATACACATCAGGGAATGACAAATTATATTAAAAAAGATGATACGATGCAAAAACGTATTGAAGAATAAGAAATATGAGATATCCACAACACTATTAAAAGAGGAACCTCAAAGAATGCGCTCTACCTCGTGTACCTCCTATCAGAAGTTCAATAGATCATATGAGCATATGAGCATAGATCATGTATGTTAGCCATCATGTATGCAAGCCAACGTGTTGTGTAAGGGAACTCTTTCATTTGCTTACGCAAAGAGTAGGAAGCCGAGCCTGGTGTTGCATGGGAGTACTCAAATAGGAAGAGATGGGTGTGCCCATCTGAATAAGCCTAGGGGATAGTTCACACCCATCTCTTCCTATATGACTTCCATGTAACATAGGAAGAGAAGGAAGCCAAGCCTGGTGTTACATGGGACTCACATAGGAAGAGATGGGTGTGCCGGGCCAAGGAAAAATATAAGGGAAAAAATTAGCCCAAAGGTGAATTTAAAAAGATAAATTTATTTTTTCTATATGTGGTTAACTTTGAGAATATAAAAGTAGCCCGAATTCTTGCAAACCCTAGTCACATTTTTTCATTTTTTCGTGATAATAAGATTTGATTCTCTGATTTTTATTATTTTTTTTTAGAGTACAATGAATTCGGATAGACACACACACCTGACCTCATAAGGTAGAGGCACCCATCTTGGGGAACTCTGAGGCATCCAGCCCTAGGCAAGACTTGAACCTTGTAAGCCTTAAACTTCCAGCATTGTCGTTGCACCATATAAACTAAAGAAAGCAAATCCTAGTGATTTTCCACATAAGACTACCAAATTAGATGAAAAACCTTCTTTTTCCTTCCCATGTTCATAAAATTTTGGAATCGCTCTGCAAGCAGGAAGACTTTCTTTGTTATCAAGAGGCTCTTTGCAAGTCACTGGAATGAACACGTTCCCATCATGCTCTTTTGAATGATGATATCTATCATTGTTTCTGTTAATCATATTTCTGAGAATTTTTTTTTTTAGATTTGTTCCCCTTTTTTCCCTTAATCTATTGAATCAATAGTTGGGGGATATTAACAATTGTTTAATATTTTGGTGTAGATGTTGATAGAGAAACATGCAAAGTGATGTAGCCAACCATCAGAGTATTGGTAAGTGTGGCTACATCAAAGAATTGGAACATGTATCAATTGGATGTAAAAAATGCATTTCTAAATGGCTGGATTTCAGAGGAGGTGTACATGTCTCAACCTCCTGGCTATGAGGATCTAAGCAAGGTAACATATGTATGTAAATTGAACAAAGCTCTTTATGGATTGAAGCAGGAACCTACGGAATGGAACTAGAGGTTGACTACATACCTTCAGGATCAAGGATTCATCATGAGTAGAGCAGATACTTCTCTATTTGTTAAGAGAAGTAATTCAGAAGTAATATACCTATGTGTATATGTTGATGATATCATACTCACAGGTAATGATGCTAATGGCATCTAGTAGATTAAGAATCAAATGATACATGAGCTCAAAATCAGTGATCTAGGATCACTAAAGTATTTTCTTGGACTTGAGTTAGTCTATACTAACTCTGGAATATACATTACTCAGAGAAAGTATATACAGGGTATGATAAGGAAGTTTCATTTGTAGGATGCCAAAGTAGCAAGCACTTCAATGGAGGTAAGCCAAAAGTTAAGTGTTCATGAAGGTGATGTTCTTGAGAATATTGCAGGTTACCAAAGCATAGTGGAAAGCTTGAACCATGCTACATTGACAAGGATTCATATTGCTTATGGAGTAAGTGTCCTGATCCAATTGATGCACAAACCTAGGGCACCTCACTTGGAAGCTGCCAAGAGGATTTCGAAGTACCTTAAGGGCACTCAAAATCAAGGATTATACTTTCCTTATACCTCAGATTTGGACATCAAGATATATTCAGATGCAGATTGGGTAGGTTGCAAAGATGTTAGGAGTACCTCAGGTTACCTATCTTTTGCAGGTAACAAACCTATATCATGGTCTTCAAAGAAGCAACCTACTATTGCTTTATCTTCTATAGAGGAAGAGTATAGATGATTGGCCAATGCTACTCAAGAGGCCATATGGATCAGATTGTTATATACAGATTTAGGTTTGCATACTACATCTCCAATGATTCTTGGAGATAATACAAGCTCACTACATCTTGCAGCGAATCCTATTTATCATGCTAGGACCAAGCATATAGAAGTCCACTATCATTATGTGAGAGAGAAGCTATTGAGCAAGGAAATTCAGTTGGCATATGTATCAACTAATATGCAATGTGCAGACTTATTGACTAAAGCATTAGATGGTACAAAACATTGCAGGTTTAAGTCTATGATTGGATTGCAAGACATTCAAGAAGATTGAAGAAGAAGACCAAGCCAAGATGTTTGGCTTGAGGGGGAGTTGTTGGTGCAAGTACCAAGCCTACACATTTGGCTAGAGTTTATGTGCAACTAATTGAAGCTCCATGGAAACCATTGCTATGAAGCTTTTATCTTTTACCATTTGTAAAGGTCTATTTGAGTTGAAGGAATATTTGTAGCTACCACTAATCTCGCGGATTTTTTTAGTTGGAGAAAAAACCACGACTTTATTTGGAGAGAATATCTCCTAGATTAGAGGATCACTTTTAGTGAGAGCCAATGAAGAATTCAAAATTCAAAATTCAAATGACTCATCTATATAAGATGATTGAAAAACTCGCAGGATAGATCACTTCAATTCCGAGTTTTTGCTGATTACTTTGTAAGAGAGTGAGGCTTACTTCATAGCCTACAATACTCATTATCATTAGGCATTGATTATCATGCAAATGATCATGTACAATATTGTGTTCTAATACAATAGATCAATACTTTCATCTATGGTCTCTCTGCTATAGTTACTCAGAACAGTCATTTTGTACTACTCATATCGCAGCCATTTCTTCACCATTTTCAATGTTCTATAGCTTGTTGGAATCTACTCTAAGTCCTCTACATGCTCACAAATGTTTGAAGATAATCCATTCAGCATATTTGGAGAAAAGTGTGTCCAAGTACCCACTATTCAAACTCTGTAGAGGTCCTAAAAATAAGGGGTAATGATAATTTGATTGCTAAATTGATTGCTCTGTGTGTAGTGCATCATTTTAAGTGATTCCACTTGGAATCATTATCTCATTAAGCTAATTTGATATCTCCAAAAGGAATGTTTCTAATTCATACTGTACTAGAAGCACTGAGCTTAACAAGCAGTAGGTGTATGAACAAAAATAAACGGTTTTTATTGATTCTTGAACTTGGAAGTACTCTGTTTTGAATCAATAATTTCTCATATCATTTCCAAAGTACATAGGAACTTGTTTAGTTCCATTAGAAAGCTAAGAGGGCCTACAACTCAACTCTGAATCAAAAGAGGGCTGGTGTAAAGCAGGGATTAGCATCACCTACTCATTTCTTGGAGTGTCCATCCATCTTTCCCAACAAAAAATTAGCCCAAAGGTGAATTTGAAAAGATATAAATTTATTTTTTCTATATGTGGTTAACTTTGAGAATATAAAACTAGCCCAAGTTCTTGCAGATCCTAGTCATATTTTTTCATTTTTTCACCAATAATACGATTTGATTCTCTGATTTGTTTTTTTTTTGAGAGTACAACGAATTTGGAATGACACACACACCCGACCTCATAAGGTAGAGGAACCCATCTTAGGGGACTCTGAGGCATCCAGCCTCGGGTGGGACTTGAACCTTGGCCATCTGCCTAGGAGTACAAGGCACATCCGCTAAACCATGCCTGCTGGATTTGATTCTCTGATATTATAGCTCCATTTTGCCACAAATCCTACGAGCTTCTTTGAGGGCATGGTAGTAGCCCTCGATTCTCCTATGAGTTGCTCTTAGGTATGGTAATATACACCCTCGCTACTATAACCAAGGTGGCTTGGATAGTGGATGTCTTGCCTTAAGGTCAAGTCCGATGGTGGAGCCACACAGGAGCTCATGTCAAACAATAGGTAATAAACCAAGATGCTTTGGACAACTGATGTCTCGCCTTCAGGACAAGTCAAGTCAGTGGTTGGAGCTACAACATGACACATCATCAAACAATAGGTAATAGTAAATAGCTTCAGTTGAGAGCATCGCATACTTATGACCTTCATATCAGGTTTAGTAGTTACTAGAGAGGACGTTAAGTTTTCAGAAATTTGGAAAATATCGAAACCTTCATAAGCTACTTGAAAACATGGAATTGATGAGAAGAATGAATAACGAGCCTGATGAGGAGATTGAAAATATCACCTAGTAAGCCAGCATTGTCGTTGCACCATATAAACTAAAGAAAGCAAATCCTAGTGATTTTCCACATAAGACTACCAAATTTTAGAGGAAAAATCACTAGTTCCCATGATGAGTAGCAAATCCTAGTCCATGATGAGTAGGAAAAAAAGACAATCATAATTTTAGAAAGAAAATATAAAAAGCAGAATATCTGTATACTTTATGTGATTATACAGATTACTTTCCATCCCCTGTGTTGGTAATTTTCATAGTCATGTTGAACTAGTGTTAGTTTCATTAGTTGAATAAATACAATTAGGAAGGATATTCCTGGTTTTGATTTTCACGTAAGCTTCATTGGCGTCTCATTTGATTCTTTTGTTTTTGTGTGTGTATGCAAGCACGCACATGAGAGAGAGAGAGAAAATTTGTTTGTTAACAATGTTTGACACAACCTGCAAAGCGCAAAGCGAGTTTAGTTAGTGGAACTCGTTCATGTTATCTTGTATGTGTCTGTGAGCACATGAGTGTGCTCTTTATAATTTGTTATTTTAAAATTATTATTTCTCAAAGGAAGTTAGATCATTAAGATCTTCTCTTTCCATCTTGCTTGAGTTACCTTGAAAGCTTTCGGGTTCACTTGAATTAACTTGAATTGATATCTACAATGAACGCCAGGCATAGCATCCATGGAACCACGGAGTCCCACAAAGTAAGAGTTAGATATCTAATAAATGCTGATATAGAGCCTTTGCTTAGGTAGACATTCGAAAGGAACGACTTGAAGATTAAATGAGATAACTCATTTTAAGTTGGGTAGTGTGAGGGTCCAATGATCCCTTGAAGTGGCTGGCTTTCAACATCTCACCACCAAGTGATGAAGGGTGTTTGATTGTAGCGCTTAGGGGGTTGAACCATCACCCCCAACCTTGCTAGGTGAAGGTCCCAATCAATTGAGCTAACATCACGGATTGGCATCAATTGTCAAGGGAGCACTAGATTGTGCTCTCTGACTACAATAGACAAGATTTCAGAAATATGCTTTTGATTACAAAAATACCCACGTAGGGAAAATAGTACAAGCATATGTAGCTGATACAAGAAGTCCCACAACCCAGGACTAATAGGTGTAGATAACTCAGCTAGAGACGGGAAATCCCACAACCCGGGATCATAAGTATGGAGCAAGATCTCTGGATTACAAGAACTCCCCTCTGGGAGATGAACTAGATACAAGAAAGAACTTGACAAGATCTCGTGCTACGAGATTACAATAGGACAAGGCTAGATGTCTAGGATACAAGACTAGACAAGACTAGAGCAAGAGACAAGACTAGAACTCGAACTGGAACTTGAAAGTACTTACTTGGTGATCAGGACTCCTTGAGCTCCCAAGGTTGGTATTGGCAAGACTGAGAATGTATGTGGCCAATGCATCCTTATATAGGATTTCAAGGGTGGTTCCTTGTCATAAGGAAGGAGATAAGGAAGAGAGCTCACACACACACTCTCACTCTCAAGGAGAAGCACTCACACAGATTGAGGCAAGGAAAAATGATCATCTTCTTCTTCTTCTTCTTCTTCTTCTTCTTCTTCTTCTTCTTCTTCTTCTTCTTCTTCTTCTATTACATAAAAAGGAATGTACAAGAAATGGCCTAAAGCAATAATACAACAAGTGCAATATATAAAGACCAGTACATAAGGAAAAACCTAATGTCTGCTAATGAGTGAGCAGACAAGAAACAAATGTTCCATCACTCTCAATAGATAAATCTAATAAAGCTCAATGAAGTATCCCTCACATATATCGGCGTGACCACTATACATGTTAGAGAAACAAAAAATTGATACATGTCATCCTGGATCATCACATGTTGAGCTTGATATCTTAAAACTCCCCCTCAAGCTCAACGTCATGTCCTCTAATCCAAGCATCTTTCGAAACTTCTTCAGCTTCTATGCTCCAAGTGCTTTAGTGAAAATATCAGCAACCTGCTCATCTGTTCTCACATAAACAAGATCAATATCACCTACTAATACCTTCTCCCTGATGAAGTGATAATGTACCTTAATATGCTTTGTTCTAGCATGGAAAACAGGATTTCGTGCTAACTCTATGCTGCTAAGATTATCACAATGAATAGTGATAGGCTTTTGCACTTCCACACCTAAATCTGCAAGTAGCATTTCCAGCCATGATGCCTCACATGCTGCCATTGTAGCACCTCTATACTCAGTCTCTGTACTCTGTAAAGAAACTGTGGGTTGCTTCATACTGCTCTTTCCACACAATCTTCCACTCCATGGATTTGAGTTGGAACTATTGCTTGGTGATGCATCCGGTCCACTCAAAACATGAGATTTTGCACTTGATTTTTCAGCATTTTCTTTGTCATTTGGTTCAAGATTCAGTCCTTCTTTGGCATCTACATAGAAGCTTGATATTTCATCAAATATCACATCTCTGCTCACCTTTACCTATCGTGTGAGCGCGTTATAACATTTATATCCCTTTTGCTCAAGGGAGTATCCAGTGAAGACACACTTTTCTGCTTTTGGATCAAGCTTCGTCCTCAATTCATCTGGAACATGTACGTATGCAATACAGCCAAAAACTTTTAGATGTGATAAGTTTGGCTTTTTACCTATAAACTTCTCTTCAGGTGTAACTTGATGTACAAGAGCAGTCAGAGTTTTGTTCATGATGTATACATCAGTATGCATAGCTTCTGCCCAATAACAATGAGGCATATTCTTCTCACCCATCAAGGCTCTTGCTATTTCTGCAATATGTCTATTTTTACATTCAGCAACGCCATTCTGTTGTGGTTTGTACTTGCATGAAATCTGACACCTAATTCCATGATTTTTTAGAAAACTCCTAAACTCATTTGACATGTATTGACCTCCTCCATCAGATCTTAATGTCTGAATGTACTTCCCTGCCTGCTTTTCCACCATAGCATTAAAATTTTGGAAGTGAGTGAACACCTCACTCTTTTGTTTCATGAAATATACCCATACTTTGCATGTATGGTCATGAATGAAAGTAACATTAAACCTACAACCGCCCATAGATGTGATCTTTGTTGGACCCCAAACATCTGTATGTACTATTTCTAGTATGTTCTCACTAACATGCTTGTCATGTGGAAATGATGCTCAATTGTTTTCCAAATTGACATGCTGCACATACCTTTTGCATTTCTGCAACTTTGAAATTTGGTAGTCCATGGGCAATCTGCTTTGACTGCATCAATTTCAGCCTTTGCAAGTTTGCATGTCCAATCGTTTGTGCCACATCTCTATATTTGCAATAACTCCTGCACCTTTTGCAAACATGGCCGCATTCATTTCAATAATCTTCACATTTAAGGTGAACATCCTACCCACTCTGTTTCCTTTGGCAACTAATCGTCCATCTTGCTTGTACTCTTCTACATATAACCCATCAGCATTGAACCTAACTTGTTATCCATGCTCAACCATTTGTCCAACAGAAACCAGATTCTTTGTTATATTTTGGAACATGCAGCACATCAGCAAGATGTTTTACCTTTCCATCCTCCATAGATAGTGCTATGTTTCCTGTATGCTCAATAGGATGTGATGTGTCATCATTGGTTTCAACATATCCAAGAACTGGCAATTTCTACAAAGTACTAAACCATTCTCCATGATTGGTCATGTGATTTGAAGCACCGGAATCAACATATCAGACATTATCATTCGACTTTGAAACACCAGAAGACATCATATTCATCATGTGATGTTGAACCATGAACAACTTCTCATAATCATCTCCACTTGTGGATGCATAGCTGTTTTGCTGTCTTTTGTTATTTTGATTCTTCATCTTGCAATCACATTCAATGTCCAGGTTTACCACAATTCCATCATCCTTTAGTGTCATTACGTAAATTATTTCTTTGAAAATTTCTACGACCTCTTTGGCTCCCCTACCTCGAAATTGTCCTCTTCCTCTTGGATGATTCTGTTGTTGACCTTGGTCTTGATTACTATTTCCTCTTCCACTTCCGAAACCTCTTCCTCTGCCTCTTTCTCTACCAAAGTAGAATACTTGCTTACAACTGGGCTTTCCTTGGGAGTTTGAATCCTCACCAAGATTCTTTTCTTCAATGATCAGCATGGATACCAAATCAGCAAAATTCGGAATATTTTCTCTAGTATGTATAGAAATTCTGAACCGCATATATGCAGCTCCTAAACCCCGAAGGCACACTTCCACCTTATCATCATCATCTACATTCACACCAATAGATGCAAGCGACTCACATATGCTTTTGATTTTCAGAGTGTAGTCACTTACCGACATGCCCTTCTTCTCCAATGTATGCACCTCGTTCTTGAGTTCAATTTCCATGCCTTTGTATTGGTGTCATACAATGTGACCAAACTGTACCAATCCTCTTTCGGAGTCTTCGCATCCTATATGTGCCCAATCATGCTATCCTGTATGCTAACAGATAGCCAGTACATGACCTTTCGTGCTCCTTGATTCCATTCCTCATATGCTCTTAACTGGTCTGCAATCCGATTCCTCTCTGACAACTATGGAGCATTTTTGTTCTCTCCTTCTATGTATTTCCAGTAGCCTTTTCCCATCAGGAAATTTGTCATTCTGAATCTCCATGCATGGAAGTTGTTCTTGCCCAGCTTATCACTCATAAGCTGACTCATTCCATCTGTGTTTGCCATTTCTGTAGAAATTCATAATACTGCAAAACACTACAAGCAGCACTTCTGCTTGAACACTTTCGCACTATGACGTGACATTTCGATCTTAGAAAAACATAGTTTTTGTGTATCAACAGTACATGAAATCGCTTGAAATTCTGGATTTGGAATATATGAGTGTTTTCGAACACAACGCAAGTTACAATTTTTGAAGCTTACCTGGTTTTTTTGTGGGCCCCACCTTGCGGGCTCGAAATGGAGGTCGAGATGGCTCCAAAACTTTGATCTGAAAAAACGAGTGACCCTAAAGGGATAAATCCTGAAAATATTTTGAGGTCTTCTACCTTCACACCGATTTTCAAAGCAAATGGAGGTCATTTGTGAATTGCATTTTCTCCACGCCTTGCTACGTACTCTTCACTGTCGCCTTCTCCACGAGCTCTCTACAGCCATGCTGGCTCTGATACCATGTCACCACGAAGGAGATAAGGACGAGAGCTCACACACACACTCTCAGTCTCAAGGAGAACCACACACACAGATTGAGGCAAGGAAGAATGATCTTCTTCTTCTTCTATTACATAAAAAGGAATGTACAAGAAATGACCTAAAACAAGAATACAACAAGTGCAATATATAAAGACTAGTACATAAGGAAAAACCTAATGTCTGCTAATGAGTGAGCTGACAAGAAACAAATGTGCCATCACTATCAGTAGATAAATCTAATAAAGCTCAAGGAAGTATCCATGACATATATCGGTGTGACCACTATACATGTCAGAGAAACGAAAAATTGATACGTGTCATCCTGGATCATCACGTTGAGCTTGATATCTTAACATTCCCAAGGACGGTTATGAGCTCATGATGTCATCAATGATGTTAGCAATCCGAACAGAACCTCCAAATATCAGACTTCAACAAATAGACAGTCGATCTTAGGTTTTGGCACGTTCCGGACACAATGGAAGCATTGTCCTAATTCTGAACCGATCATGAGATATAAGAATCACATAGAATCTCAAGTTCAAGATGGTTTCCTTTGTCCATGACATCAATGTGCTCTTGCTCAATGTATGTAGAAGGACTTGAATAGAATGTGAACACAATAAAAACAAAAAATTAAGATTTAAGCTTAGAAAAAGATATTCAAAATCTGCTTCAATGAGTGAAGAAGTGCACATGGTGGGATGCTACGCTTTAATGTGAACATTTTTTCTTACAAGGGTGTAGCGTTGCGTATACCGGCATAAAACTTCATGAGTCCCTCATTCCAATAGAACCCTCCCTGATGCTGTAGGGAAAGTACACCAGCCTATTGCACTCGATGAGCATGAAGTGGAAGCCCGGGTCGCGTTGAGTGGTATTCTCAAGAATCATACTCCTAGCAAAAGAACACTGCTCGTAGGCTTTGTGACTCTGTACATTATATACAATGTGACTCATTGTCATCCCATTGAAGGTGAAGGTGATGGATTATAGATAAAAACGGCCAAGTAGATAGCTCACTCACTATCTCTCTCTCTCAAGTTCTAAGTTTTAATGGCCCTGAGAATGTGCTCACGAGTAGTTGATTGTATCAATAGTGAATGAAATTTGTTGATTTGAATAAACTCTCTCACTACAACAGATTGTCCGTATACCGAGGTTTTTACCGAGGGGAATGAATGTGTTATTTTTGGACCGACGTCGGTGTAGGTGTCGGTATGCGCATCGGTATTAAAGCGTCGGTATGGGCATCGATATGGGCATCGGTATGGGCGTCGGTATTGGCATTGGTATGAGCATCGGTATAGGCATCAGTATAAACGTCGGTCTTACCGATGCCCATACTGACGCCCATAGCGGCAGCTCTGTTGGGTCTATCGTCACGTATACCGGTACTCGTTGGGTGTACCGACGGTTATTTCGATGGCATTACTGGGAGTACCATCGATTATATCGACGACCATATCTACAAATTTTTTTTTGGGAAGAGTGTGTTGTATTTTGCTACAACAACATTACCATGATGTTGCTTAGCAAAAGACAATACACTCTACCCAAAAAAAACGGAGTACATGTGATGTGTGCTCTAATGTCAACCGAAATATGATTTCATAAAACAAAATATTATTGGACACAAAAGAGATAATTAGAATGAACCATGAACCATTAACCATGAACCATTAACCATGAACCATGTACAAAAAGAGTTATATATTTCATAAATGAAGCATGTACAAGAGTGTGGCAAACCACTATCATATATGAGGCTTTTACAAAATGTGGCAAAGCATTGCATTGCCATATAAAAATCAAATACAAAATTTTGGTGTGCCACTTCCATACACATGCAAAGAACGTTCCATATCTACAGTTCTGCAACAGAGAACATTAATGAAATGAGATAAATTCACATGAAATTTACAAACAACAAGTAAAAACCAAGTTTATAAATTCATCACCTCATCACAAATGCTCCCATGAAACAACTGCATCGCGTCCCTCCAAGTCCTCCAATAGTGCAGTCAATCCATGACGATATCCATAAGCCTCCTCCGTTCGTGTTGGAGGACGACCCATTGCCAGCTCTTGCAACAAATATACAAAACATTAGAGGAACATACATGAGAAGCTTAACACAAACAAATTCAATAGAACAAATGGTACTTACAAACTCATGACGCATCGTGTCATATCCGTCGCTGCCCAAATGTGACGGTCCAACCATATCTAAACGTATGGTTACGGCATCTCGATGCTGGCGATATCGATCAGGAGTCTGCTGTTGCGCGTTGCGAATCATATCCCACTCCTCAACATCTAACCATACAAGCTTTGGTAAGCCTACCCTGAAAGCATCACGAGCCTCGGATCATCGATGGGACATAACTTCACGTGCAGTGTGTAGAATCCACTTTGAACTGACAAGAGGCTGTCCATCGGCTGGTCGGAACTCCTGATAAATCATCTATGTGATATAATTCTTCTGATATTTATCTTGTTCACTCCATTTCAACATGATAGAGTGTCCAAAGTATATGGAGCAAAGTTGTCGTATACGTGCATGCATTGCTTTGTCAGCCGCATCCATCACCGGAGCTCCATCTCGGATACTATACACCTTGGAGTCATCATGGTCATGAGCACCCCAAGGTGTATGTGGTGTTCCACGTGGTGTACCACTTGGCATACCTACATCTGAGGTACTCGTCCTAGGAGTAGAAGCAAGCGACACAACGTCTGTCGCACTACCTCCACAACAGCTGCCTCCTCTAGACCTACCTATAAATCCACTCCTAGAACCTCCTGCTCCAGAGCGTGACCTCGGGCTACGAGACGGGCCAGAACCTGTATCGCGTTGAGGTGTCAAACGCACATGTCTACTACTAGAGCCAGTAGGGGATGGCTGAAAAGATGGTCGTGGTGGATTCATAAAGCTAGAAGACATATCTCTTGTGGGAGTAGCACGAACAATGATCTCTTCCTCCTGGACTATCGAATGAATCTCTGAGTCCACTATAGATGGACTTTCTTCTACATTTATGTTCTCACAAATTTGTCTACTACGTGGGGTGACTTGTAAAACAAATAGACACTCTGGTTCTTTTGAATATGGTATAAAGAAAACTTTCTCACAGTGTTCCGGAAGTACAAAATTTAATCTATCTCTTTGATTAGTCCATAATTTTGTGGAGTCTACTTGAAGCAAACCGCTTGTATCCCGCCTCACTATTGTGTTTCTTCCAGAGTTGACTACTTTGAACCATTTCACATCAAAAACAAATTAATCAAACTTCCTAAAAGATAGTTTCAAGATATCTTGAATCACACCACAATAATCTAGCTGGCCTTCTTGAGCATTATCATCTCTTGCACTCGCTCTACTTTTTGGCAAAAAGTTCACCATCATCCCACTATCAAAAGTAGACCTATGTTTATCGATTCGTGTGATCAGAAAGTGTCGTCCATGAGACCATAGTGCACGTATTTAGTATACTCCCAATCACATCCCTTTGCGAGTTCTTCTTCTTCTTCAAAGATATCTTCACCCGTTGCCTTTGGTTGTGAAACCGCTGTATCTAGCTATCTGCTCGTTGGAAAAGGTGGAAGAGGTCGAAGACTTTCTAGGAGAGGCAAAAATCGAGTGGAACGATTCCTTCGAAATTGAGCTCTTTCCTTTGCGTTGGTCTCCTTGGCAAGCTCATACTTTTCTAACCACTTCTGCATAGGCTCAGAGTTAACTATGCAAAACTTCATTGCCTTCTCTCTGAAAGTTGCATCCATTTTTCTTTGCAATCCTTTACCTTGTGGTTCATCACCTACGAGACGAACATCTTCATCATCGCTCCATAAGCGAGGCATTTTTGGGATCCGACATATGTAGAAACTCAATTATGAATACAAGAGACTCTTGTACAAGCCATCCCTATGCCATGCTACCCTCTGGACGTGATCTTTTGGATCGTTGTCGTCAAAGCATAATGTATGTCGTCTATTGTCGAATTCCAAAGAATGGATGCCAAAGAACTTTTGCAAAATCAAAGAGAAGAGAAATTATAAGACCTAAAGCATAGAGAAAGACAAAGGCTAAGAGTACATGCACCACTTACCAAGATGTGAGATCTAAACAGAGAGAGAGAGAGAGAGCGTGTGTGTGTATGTGTACAGAGAGAGATCTGTGTGTGTGTGTGCACAAGACAATGCAAGTCGCAATTCCATTCGCACGTGCAAGTTTGACAGAAGACAACCAATAGTCAAACATGCACAAAATGTTCAGTTTTGCTCTCGAGTTCCCAGCATGTTTAAAACACGCGTTCGGTATATGCGTCGGTATGGGCATCGGTATGAACGTCAAAAATTTCCAATAACTTACCGATGCTTATACCGATGCTCATACCGACGCATATACCAGCGCATATACCGACGCTCATATCGGAAGTCGCCAGACATCCCCACGATCCATTTTAAATGGTCATACCGATGATCACTTGACTGTCAGTATCTTTAAGTGGGCTTTTCCAATGTTTATACCGACGCCGAGAGTGACCGTCGGTATAGGCAACGTCGGTATGCCCCTCATATGTTGTAGTGCCTCTCTCTCTCTCTTGTCTCACTTGATTTTTTCAAACGAGAATGATCTAATCATGAACCAATCATATATGAGATCTGACTTTCTAGGATTTAATGTTGCATACATGTATCTACATGTATATTGAAACATTCAATGCAGTAAAATAGTGGTCAAAATTTCCTTGGAGCTGTAGATTGTCGGAAGCTTTGTTATCTCATGTAGAGGGTTTCATCACATTAATGGAATTGGTTTTTATTGCATTGCTTTTTGTGGAATATATCTCTCTTTCTCTTACTTTCACTTTTCATGTTATCAACTATCTTAATTCTATTGACAAGCATATATTGAATATAGTTTACTTGTGCTCAATGCGAGGATATTCTTCCAATGCATTCTACTAATAATTGAACTTTTGCTAGAGCTATAGATTGTTCAACTGTATAAGCTCAGATGTTCTTCCAATGCATTCTACTAATAAGTGAATTTTTGCTAGAGCTATAGATTGTTCAATGTGTATAAGCTCAGATAAGAAGGTTTTATTTGCATCGATGGAATCTCTTTTTCTTGCAATCTTCTTCATGTTTGATAGTTCTTGATTATTCTCTTGATTCATATCACATTATATGTTTAGTTTCTTAATTATTCAC
This sequence comes from Ceratopteris richardii, assembly GCA_020310875.1. Classification (NCBI taxonomy): domain Eukaryota; kingdom Viridiplantae; phylum Streptophyta; class Polypodiopsida; order Polypodiales; family Pteridaceae; genus Ceratopteris; species Ceratopteris richardii. The sequence continues at coordinate 106,266,287 of CM035414.1, forward strand.
TTGCTTCGTATTAAATTATATTTTTAGGTTTTACAAGAAAATATGTATTGAATTTGGCTCATTGATCTATAGTGTTGTATCCACTTCATTTCATTTGTATTCGCATAAGTGCATCTCCAATTTGTATCTAGGAAACACTCCATTTTATATTATTTTATATTGTATCTCAGTTTATTTGGGTACCTCACCATTTGCTTCTATCATTGTATTCATTCTCATTCAGGGGCAATTATCCCAGATATGATGTACTTTGGATTGCCTCCTCCAAGTCTATATAAGGAGGGTCTCCCCATTTTGTATTCTGTTATAATCTTGTAGAGCCTACTCCATGCTCTTGGCAAGCTCATTTTTTAATCCATGTGAGTTTACCCATTTCTTGGTCTGCTCACTTTGAGTCTCTCACACTCTTTGATTTTGTGAGTACACTCTTCTTTTCATTTTGCTTCCGCATGTATACTCTCTATAGGGTGGATATGTGCATCTCTCACCCCTTGAGGGCTTAGATGTTGTGAACTTGATATTACTTCTTGGATTATTCTCCTCACTATTTTGGGCTAGTTCATTTGTACATTACTTTGAACAGAGTCTCCATAAGACTCATGACCACACAACAATAACCTTTTGTTCATAAAGGTTTTTTCCACTAAGACCTTTAATAAAAGTGAAGCCTTATGTTCTTTCGATAAGTGGATTTCCACAAGGATCTAAAGATCCCATTCGGGTTTATTCCTCAATTCCTTAGCCTTCTGATCCAAGACCTTGCCAAGTTAGCTTCCGAGGATATTAAGCAAAGGGTTAAAATCTATGGGCATTCTTGGGAAATCACCCAAGTTGGGACTTTGAAAGGCTTTAGACCCCTTAGATTAAAACCACTAAACAATTTGGAGATTGAAACTGGTGTGAACTTTATTAATAATTGACCTTCTAGATATATCAGTGAGAGCATTTATTTGAGTTGCCAAGAAAAAAAAAACAAGAATTAATTTATAGATAAGTACTACATGTTGAGCATTTATTTGAGTTGCCAAGAAAAAAAAAAACAAGAAATAATTTATAGATAAGTACTACATATTGTGCACAAACAACCTTCTAGTCTCCTAGTTTAGCCTAATCGAATGCCTAAGATTTTCCTACGTTGATTGGGGTTCATGAGAAAGAACAATAACAACACCCTCAAAGAATTGTTGATTGGGGTCCATGAGAAAGAATAATAACAACACGCTCAAAAAATTGATTGTGCCAGTTATCAAAGCTTAATTTATCTATTATAAGCGAAGAATCCTCTTTCTCATCGATCACCTAGTTGTTTGAAAAAGACCATCTCGTAAGTCTTCATGTAGAGCCATGTCTTCCCTACCAGAAGAGACCTGGTTCAAATCCATGTGTCGTGGCTATTCTTCATCAAAGCTCGTGGCAATTCAGGCTTTCAGATCTGACATAAGGGCGACAAAGCTCTCTCTCTCTCTCTCTCTCTCTCTCTCTCTCTCTCTCTCTCTCTCTCTCTCTCTCTCTCTCTCTCTCTCTCTCTCTCTCTCTCTCGTGTGCCAGGGATGCGAAAATCAGAAAACGCCCATCATATCGGGAAGCTTAAGATTGTCTTGATTTTGTAAACGACAGAGTTGAACAAGATTCATTTCTTTTATATATAACCTTTACTCTACTCAGGTCCCTCTCGTCCCAATAGTCTCTCTCTCTCTCTCTCTCTCTCTCTCTCTCTCTCTCTCTCTCTCTCTCTGGATCTACGTAGGCCAACATGCGAGACAGGAAACTCCCGTTCAAGAAAAAGAAGAAGGTGGCCATGGCTCGTGCTCCTGTGGATGGTAATGACGATGACGACGGTGATGGTGGTGGGATACATTCAGCTGCATCTAAAGTGGCTTCTCCACAATGGCTGCGACAGCCAGCGCTGCTACATCCTTGCGTTCCCTTGCCTTTTCAAAGTGATTGCCTGCCCAATGGCCTGCCCACGACTCTCAAGCGCCTCCGCGCCATACATCTGCACCCTTGACTACGCCAAATGCACCTCCGTTTGCGCTCAAAACCCAGGTTAGCTCCTACGGAAAACTTTCGCATGGACACTTCGATGCAGAGACGGGTACAAAAGCATACACTATGGTAATGATCTTACGCACTATGAGGGCATGATACCCCTGAGGCTTCCATACGCACATGCTCATGAAACCAGAAGTGATATTTTGACATTTCCAAGTACAAGGCGCGATGAACCACAGTAGCTTAGAAAGGTGTCCATAGAGTGCATATTAGGACACACATTACAGAACGTCTTCATTTCTTCTGTGGTAATACGTTCTTAATAGTCTGTGCGGTCATATGTGTAACTTTGTGGAGGCCTGCGTTGAAGATGCATGCGCCAAGTTCCAAGTATCGGCTTGATTCGAACCCTCGGAGATAGAGTATGCATGCATGCATACATACATACATTGACATGCATACATACATATATACATACATACACACATATGTACACGGATACACCCACGAACACACCTACTTAAATGCATCGCATATATACATATGCGCTTTTTCAAACAAGTTTACATGAACAGAAATATTGACAAGCTGGTTGAGCAAAAGTTGTAGTCTTTAGCATCATATCATGGATATAGTGCACAGTATGCCTTCTATCATCATCATTGATGACCTACAGGATTACTGATGCAGGTCTTGATGAATTCATCGAGTGAGTTGCATTAAAAAGAGTATGACATACGTATACGCATTCGTTCATACCGAGGCACATGCTTGGACACAAACATGTATGGATGTTTATCGCATAACATAGATAGAAACTCATATATGTACGCAGCAGACGACAAAAGTCTCATTGATGCATTTTCTATGGATATTCAGGCTGCATAATCGCGCATTTCTTACATTTGGAAGCGCTTGATCTGCACTTACACATGCATAATTAGACACTGGGAATGCTTTCAACAATTTGGGCACACAGACCTCCGCTGAACTCAACTCATTAGCTACGCTCTATGCGGTCAAAAATGTAGTACTTCTTCTTTCGTTAACTTTACCGGAAAAATAATATCGATGTGTATATTGCAAACAGAAATATCACAATCTTGCGACAACCAAGGGGCGATTTGTAACGATCCTCGTTTTGTGGGCGGTGATGGTAATCTGTTTTACTTTCATGGAAAGGCGAACGAGGACTTTTGTCTCATAGCTGACGGCAAAGTGCATGTGAATGGCCATTTCATCGGAAAGAGATCATACAGGAGTTCGAGAGACTTCACTTGGGTGCAAGAAATCGGAATAATTTATGGTCCGCACAGAATTAGAATTGCCACAAGAAAGGTAACCGTTTGGGATGACGAGAGGGATCAGATTGATGCCTTCTATGATGCAAGATCAATTCATATCCCTGCAGTCAAAGGAGCTTGTTGGAAATCTCCCTCACAGGAATTCATGGTCTGTAGGAACAGGAATGTTAATTCAATAGATGTAGAAGTAAAATACCTCCTCAAATTATCCATCAATGCCACTTATGTTGATAAAGAAGATAACAGAATTCACCATTATGGCATTGATGACACTAATCACTGCTTTGCCCACTTGAATCTCCATTTCAAATGGCTAAACGTGTCTGATGAAGTTGATGGTGTACTTGGTCAGACGTACAGGAATACATACAAGAGTAGAGTCAAACAGGGAGTCTCCATGCCTATCATGGGCGGATATGAGAAATTTAAGACTTCTTCTCTATTTTCAACAGATTGTCAAGTAGCTCGATTTGATCCTTTGCTATCGTATTTCTAATACCAGAAATGAAAAATTTGCATTCTAGAGTTTGGGCGTTGAAGACCCAGTTTCTTAAGACTCTGATTTGGTCTTTCCACAATAAATGAGGCCTCCAATATTATTGAGTTCCACTGTTATGTTACATTCTGTTTTTCCAATAGAAAAGCTATATATGCGTCAGAATTCTAGAATATTTCACAACATCTCATGTTGTTATTTGCATCTCTGAATGTCTCTTTGCTAACAGACTTGGATAAGAGTTCCTAAACATCTGACTGAATGGGCGTTAAACATTGATCCCTTCTATGTCCTGGGAGTTAAGGACATCTGATGAACAAGCAAAATAAATATATTTTTCTTACACTTTCATATCAATCTCAATCATCACCAAATGATCTCCAACTTTCTATACTACTGTAATAGCTCAAATAAAGGAATCTGAGATTTTATATTTTAAAATGTTAAGCCTAACCTTGACTTGTACTTTAGAATCAAACACTAAGCGGAATATATTGAGAGCTCTTCGATCGAAAATTAGCTGGATAGCATCATCTACCGTATTAGACACTGTTATCTGCTTCATGCATGCGTGTGTATATATGCATGCGTGTGGATACATGCACGTGCATGCGTGTGTACACATGCATGCGTGTGTTGCATGCATTCATGCGTATCACAGTGTCTGTGTGTCTAGTCTGATTAAGTCGACCACATTCATTATACTGCGAATTTCCGTTGTCTTGGTATAGCTGTATTAGCTCATGTTCCATGGAGGTCCTCGTTTATATGTTTTCAATGTCTTTTGCAACGATAATTCGTCTGCAAACACAGATTTATCCTTACATCTGCCTACTCTAATAGATGTTTTGATTGCCTTCTTAATACGGGCTGCCAAGGATAAGGAGTTTCGGACGAAATCTTTTCCAGCGATAATTATTTCTTCAAACACTGATGTATCTACTTACCTGCCTACTCTGTTATCATGCATAGGAGTGGAGGGATGAAATCGTTCCCATTGAATGTGCACATAGGAGCGGTACAGGTTAGTCAACATCCCGTTGTTCCTATGGTTGAGTTTTTGGTCTCTTAAGGCAGAGGTCCAGATTTCAATCCCTGGGCTCCACATGTAATGGCTTTGGCCAGTCTAAACCTGTTGAAACCAATTGTAATGTTGTCTAACCTCTACTTTGTGGGATACAAGGGGTTTGGTGAGGACTATGCCCATTCAGCTGTACAATTGTATTAGAGAGGTAGAGGTTATCAAAGAGGTGGATATACACAATCAAGAGGAAGATTCAATCACCATCAAGGTTACAATAACAACTACAACAACAACTACAATATCAACTACTAAGGAGGCTACAAATCAAGGAAGCATTACAAAAATTACACAGAGGGGCAAGAGGACTCTCTTCTGATTATGAATATAACCTCAAAACTAGGTATAAATGATGGCCATCTCTTCTACATTGACTCAGGATGCTCAAACCATGTGGCAGGCTATATAGCTCTTCTCTCTGACCTTGAGGAACCAAAGGGTAAGCATGAGATACAAACAGGTGATGACACCAAGCACTCAGTGATTAAAGTAGGAAATGTTAAGACCTCTGATGGAAATAAGAATCTATTGAGGAGGGTTCTATATGTACCTAAAATTACCAAGAATTTGATGAGAGTTGGACAAATTGTGGAAAAAGGTTTGCAGGTCAGGTTCAACCAATATGGAGCATTTGTGGAGGATCCCCAACATGGATTCAAGAGAATTTCCAAAGGATAAAAGACACGTAGATTATTCACTTTTGAACTTGAAGATACAAGGAACATTGCACTTTATAGTTACAAAGATCAAACACTATCAGAGCTTGAAATTTGGCATAAAAGATTAGGGCATGTTGGTGAAAGAACCTTAAAATAGATATGTAGAGATCAATGTGTACTTGGGATACCTGATGTATCCAAGCAACATATGATTTATAAATGTGGTGCTTGTCAGTTTGGAAAATCTCATAGGTTACCCTTCTCAAGAAAAGGCTACATGCATGAGGACTACCTAGAGCTTGTCCATACAGATGTATGGGGACCAAGTAAGGATCCCTTGATTTCTGGATCAAGGTATTATGTATCTTTCATTGATGATTTCAGTAGGTGGACTGTCTTATATTTTGTGAAGCACAAAGATGAAGTATTCAGTTGCTTTAAAGAGTATCTTGCAATTGTTGAGAACCAAACAAGAAGAAACCTTAAGAGACTAAGATTAGATGGAGGAGGTGAGTGCTTCTCAAATGAGTTTGATGCATTCTTGCAGGACAGAGGAATTAAGAGAGAAATTAAAACAAGGTATACCCTTGAGCAAAATGGGGTGGCAGAGAGGAGAAATAGATTAATTGTTGAAACAGCTAGGTCAATGTTAAATGAGAAAAAGTTACCTAACTACTTGTGGGCAGAGAGTGTATCTACTGCCACTTATCTTGTAAACAGGTTGCCATCCAAATCTCTTGATGGGATGACCCCATATGAAGCATGGCATGGGAGAAGACCTTCACTTGGTCATTGCAGGATCTTTGGATGTGTTTCTTATGTGCATATCCCTTCTCAAATAAGAGGTAAGCTAGACCCTAAGGCAGAGAAGTGCATCTTCATAGGGTATGACTTGAATTAGAAAGGATACAGGTTCTACAATCCTTCAAACAAAGGATTTATGGTCAATAGAGATGTTGTCTTTGATGAGAATGAATCTTGGTTTGAAAGTGAATGCAAGAAAGTAAAGCTACCTTATGACTTGGAAGAGGAGTTTCGAAGCCTCACTAAGGAGGAGCCTACTCAGAATGGAGACATCAACTCAAATGATGAGGACATCATCAACCTAGAAGAATTCAAGGCAAGGAAATCCAAAGTCAAAGCCAAGCTGAAGAAGCTAGAAGATATACATGAATCATCCAACCAAGCAATCAAAAGATCACAAAGGGAGAGCAAGAAGCCCATCAGATATGGGTATGACACTTCCTTAGTTATTTAGCACTCTGTTTATCTTGCAAAAGACTTGTCATTTGAAGAGCCATCATCATATGAAGAGGCAAAGACCAAGGCAGAATGGAAGGAAGCTATGGATGAGGAAATTGAAGCACTCAAGGAGAGTGATACTTGGGAGCTAGTACCAAAGAAGGAGTCTATGAAGGTAATTGGTTATAGATGGATCTATAAGATCAAAATAAATTCTGACGGATCAATAAGCAGGTACAAAGCTAGACTTGTGGCAAAGGGTTTTGCACAAACCCAAGGAGTTGATTATGAAGAAACCTTCTCACATGTAGCCAAAATGCCAACTATCAGGGTATTGGTAAATGTGGCTGCATCAAAGAATTGGAACATGTATCAATTGGATGTAAAAAATGCATTCCTAAATGGCTCGATTTCAGAGGAGGTGTACATGCCTCAACCTCCTAGCTATGAGGATCCAAGCAAGGTAACATATGTATGGAAATTGAACAAAGCTCTTTATGGATTGAAGCAGGCACCTAGGGCATGGAACCATAAGTTGACTACATACCTTTAGTATCAAGTATTCATCATGAGTAAAGCAGATACTTCTTTGTTTATTAAGGAAAGAGATTCAGAGGTAATATACCTATGTGTATACGTTGATGATATCATACTCACAGGTAATGATGCTAATGGCATCAAATAGATCAAGAATCAGATGATGCAGGAGTTCAAAATTAGTGACCTTAAATCACTAAAATATTTTCTTGGACTTGAGTTAGTCTATACTAACTCTGGAATCTATATTACTCAGAGAAAGTACATACAAGATATGTTGAAGAAGTTTCATTTGTAGGATGCCAAAGTAGCAAGTACTCCAATGGAGGTGATGTGCTTGAAAACATTGGAGGTTACCAAAGCATAGTGGGAAGCTTGAACTATGCTACATTGACAAGGATTGATATTGCTTATGGAGTAAGTGTTTTAAGTCAATTTATGCACAAACCTAGGGCACCTCATTTGGAAGCTGCCAAGAGGATTTTGAAGTACCTTAAGGGCACTCAAAATCAAGGGTTATATTTTCCTTATACTTCAGACTTGGACATTAAGTTTTATTCAGATGCAGATTGGGCAGGTTGCAAAGATGATAGAAGAAGTACCTTAGGTTACATATCCTTTGCAGGTGATAAACCTATATCATGGTCTTCAAAGAAGCAACCTACTGTTGCTTTATGTTCTACAGAGGGAAAGTATAGAGGATTGGCCAATGCTACTCAAGAGGCCATATGGATTAGATTGTTATATACAGATTTGGTTTTGCATACTACATCTCCAATGATTTTTGGAGATAATACAAGCTCACTACATCTTGCAGCAAATGCTATTTATCATGCTAGGACAAAGCATATAGAGGTCCACTATCATTATGTGAGAGAGATGCTATTGAGCAAAGAAATTCAGTTGGCTTATGTATCAACTAACATGCAATGTGCAGATTTATTGACTAAAGCATTAGATGGTACAAAACTTTGCAGGTTTAAGTCTATGATTGGATTGCAGGACATTCAAGGATATTAAAGAAGAAGACCAAGCCAAAATGTTTGGCTTGAGGGGGAGTTGTTGGTGCAAATAACAAGCCTACATATTTGCCTAAAACTTATGTACAATTGAAGCTCCATGGAAACCATTGCTAAGAAGTCTTTCACTTTTACCATTTGTAAAAGTCACTCCTTGACTTGAAAGAATATTTGCAACTACCACTTAATTCGTGGAATTGTTAGTTGGAAAAGACACGACTCTACTTGAGGGAATATCTCCTAGATTGGAGGACTACTTTTTAGCGAGAGCCAATGAAGGTTTAAAATTCAAATTGAAATGGCCTAGCTATAAAAGGTGCTTGAAAAACTTGCGAGTCAGAGCATTTCAATTCTGAGCTATTGCTGATTAGATTTGTAAGAGAGTGAGGCTCACATTATAGCCTACACTACTCATCATCATTAGGCATTGATTATCAAGCCTATGATCTTGTACAACATTGTGTTCTAATACAATATATCAATACTTCTCATCTATGGTCTCTCTGTCATAGTCACTCATAACAGTCAACTTGTACTGCTCATATCACAATCATTTCTTCATCATTTTCAATGTTCTATAGCTTGTTTGAATCAACTACGAGTTTTCTACATGCTCACAAAGATTGAAGATAATCCATTCATCCAATTTGGAGAAAAGCGCGTCGAAGCACTCACTGATCAAACTCTGCAGAGGTCCTAAAAAATCAGGGATAATGATTCAATTGCTAAATTTATTGCTTTGTGTATAATGCTTTGCTTCTTGAGCCATACCCGGCTATTTGGATTGTTTTATCCCAAGGGGGGATCACTATTGTCAGACTTACATGCTTTTTCTGACTCTAAGTGGGTTGGTTGCTATGACACGTGTGTCCACCAATGGTTCTTGCTTCATGCTTGGTAGCTCATGCACATCTTGGTTTAGCAAGAAGCATCCTATTCTGGCCACTTTGAGTTGTGAGGCTAAGAATAGGGCAGTCTTTTAGAATGATTGTTGAGTGTGTGTGTGTGGCTCAGACACCTTATGGTTGATTTAGGTGTTCGTTAGTCTTCTACCACCACCATCTTCACTAATAGTCAAAGTGCATTGGCACTTGCAAGGAACCATCTGTTCCATGTTCACGCTACGTACATTGAGGTGCATTATCATTATCTCATGGCGCGGTCCTCTGTTGGAGAGATTAGCTTAGCATATGTTCCCACGTCGGAGAACATTGCAGACCTTTTCATGAAGGCTCTGCCTAGGGAGAAGTTTGAAGCTTTCCACAGAACTTTGGGCTTACTTCCTTTTGTGGATTGATTCCACATAGCTTGGCACTACCTCATACATGAGTGCCAACTCCTTGTTCACTGCATGACTCCTAGGGGGGATTTGTTGATATATTTAGGTAGTGATGTGTGTGAACACACTAGGATTGTCGGGGCACTTTTTCCCTTGGGCTCCAAGCTTCTTCTTCTTCTTCTTCTTCCTTGTGTTGATCGTGTGCTTCTGTAGACCTCAAACTCCAACACTAGATACAATAATTTTGTAATTAATGTTGATTCATTGAAAAGTGCATATTTAAGCTTCTAAAAAATGATAGATTATGGGTGTGGAGGAGCACTTCAAGTGCCCTTGATAGTTGAAAAATTATGTAGCATAGGATATAAGGCCATTTGGGCCATATTCTCACCCTAGAATCAATATTAGAATGTAAATGGTTCGGATTGTGCTCCCATACACTTTCACCATTTGATGTTTAATGGGAGATGATAATGATGATGCATCAACAAGGTTGAAGGCAAAAAGATTAGAGAACTTGATAGTTATTTTTCGTTGATGTACCATTCCCCAAGGCCATCACATAAAAAAAATTTCCACCTTTGCTATGTCTTTTCATGATCACGTTATATTTATTTGTTATGGCCTAACTTTCTATTGGATGACAATGCCATGAGGGCCAACTTGCATATGTGTAGAAGCCAAAATGTTGTGTGCAATTGAGCTTGGACCAGGAAACATTTGGCTTAGGAACATCTAGATGTTGAACTCATGGACATGTAGAAGTTGACATGATGGGCACATGTAGAGGCCCACCTATTTGGATATAGGTAGGTGACATGTTGGATACATATAGAAGTTGACCCATTGATTGCATTGTAATTCTATTAGAGAGATAGCATGCAATTGAGATCAAATAGTGAATTTAGTGCAGTGGGAATTTGTGAATGCATCCTCTTTAGAGCTAAACTTGTTGAGGACCCTCGACTTTATGATGGATTTCTCTTTGAATAACTAAGCATCTTAAATATTTTTTAGTAAAGCTCAATGACTTTGTGACACCTTATAAGAAAGGAAGAGATTCAAAGGAATGAAAAACATGAAATTTACTACAGTTTTAAGAGAGATTATAATAAAACATTTGCCTAAATTTTTATATTTCAAATGAAAGTTGTCATCGATGTTCGCCAAAATGTTTATAATTATAATATGAGATACTCATATAATTTCGCCCATATTTATATAGTTTAGAGTTAGAGAGGTGCTCTTAATGTTTTCGCTGAAACACACATGTATCTACATACACATACATACATACACACACACATACACATACACATACACACACATATACACATATATACACACACAAAAACACACACACACATATGCACATACATACACACACACATGTATGCACATATGCATACACTACACACATAAATACACATACACATATACACATATACACATATACATACATACACATATACATATATACAAGCATACACACACACATATACATACATACACACACATACACACTTACATAACATGCACACATACACAGAGATGTGCATAGATACACACACATGCACACATACACATACATATAGACACATACACACATACACATACACACACATATAGAAACACACACATACACACAATACACACACACACATATACACACATGCACAAACATACACATACATATACACATATACACACATACACACATACATATAAAAAAACCAAATTTATTACAATAAAACTTTTATTTTGTAGACATGTATATGGATGTGTATGTGTGCATGCACTATGCATGTGTAAATTTATGTATGTATGTGTGGATGTGTATATTGGTGATTGTGTATGTGTATTTATATGTCAAAACGTGTATCTGTGTATATATGAATATGTATGTATGTGTAAATCTGTAGATGTGAATATTTATGTATGTATATAATTATATCATTAATATTTAATACATTTGCTATACAACGAAATTCTGATCGATCATAAGGAACTCCAGGGTCATCTCCTAACCATGCAAAAACTAATTATTGTATGTATATTAAACTTTTAGTTCTAATATTTGATAGATACTTACATGACTAATATAATTTTTTCAATGCTATATTATAATTAGATTTTGATCGATCAAAGGGTACTCCACCACCTCCTATGCATGCAACAGCTTCACATGAATCATCCGATAAGATTTATGATGATTTTTATTATAAGTGCATATTATACATTGGTGTAATCTTTGCTATGGCATGTATCAAAGAACACAATTGGAATGTAATGAACATGAGCCACATTATGGTATTTTGAGCATCTACCACCACCTGATCAATGCAATAATGCTTACGTATGTATTGATTCCATACATTAATGTCATTTTTTTATTTTAAAATCATATATACATAATAAAATTATATTAAATGTACAAGAATAGTTACTCGATGAGGATGATGATGATTCTCCTACTAATAATGTTATTACTCCTCATAGACATCACGGACATTTCATTTATCAATTACAACGTGAGGTTTCTTGAAATCCTCTACCTCTTGGATTACAAACTAAAATAGTTGGAGATTATCCATTACCAACTCCTAATCATCCTCTAGTACAAACATATGATCAAAGAGGATACACACGATGGCATAGAGGTCCACTTTCTTTAGATAGAGAGGTTTTTAATTTTTGAGGTAATCGCTATATGATTGTTCCCTCCACTATCACTAGTGCTCACTACAACATATGACGGGCATACTGACGTTGTTCATACCGAGGATCACACCCCAACATTGGTATGATCCTTGGAAATGCCTGGAAAGATCATGTTATACATACTGATGATCATTTCACCATCGATATGACCATTTGAAATTAATCATCCATATAGATTACGATCGCTAATATAGGTGCTGGTATATGTGTCAGTATGAACATCAATAATTTCCTAGAAATTATCGATCCTCATACCAATGCATATACCGATGCCATCTTTAAAACATACAAAGACTAGAGAGAAAAAATTCCACATTTTGTGCATGTTTTGACATGAGTAGTGCTTTTGTCAAACTTGCACGTGTGATTAGATTGTGACCTACATTGTCTTGTGCACACACACAGATATCTCTCTCTACACACACACTCTCTCTCCCTCTCTCTAGATCTCGCATCTTGGTAAGTGATGCACATACTCTTTCACTCTTTCTCTTTCTTTATGTTTTCTTTTTTCTAATTTCTCTTCTTTTTGGTTTCACATGAATCTTTTGGCATTAATTCTTTGGAATTTGATAAGAGATGACATTCATTAAACTTTGATGATGGCAATCCAAAAGATTGCATCAATGTAAGTGGTTGTTTTGTTCTCCATTGATAGAGAGTGAGAGAGAGAGATGAAAGAGAGAGAGAAAGAGAAAGAGAGGGAGATAAAGAGAGAGAGAGAGAGATCTAGAGAGAGAGAGACGTAAGTAAAGGTTTGCGCATAACTATTCATATAGAGCTAAAAAGAAAAATATATGCCGAATGTGGGATAAGTTTCTGTTCGCGTCTCTTCCTCCGTGTTTTCTCCCATGTTCTCTCCAAAACGGAGTGCATCACATACTTCACAGTGTACTTTTTGCATACACATGCTCTCACGCACAGACATGCCAAAACCTTGGTTTTGGAGTTTTCCACGCAAGCTCAGTGGTCCTTTTTTTTTGGAATGGAAAGTACATCCCATTAAGATATATGTAGCTTCTTTCATTGGAATGGAAAGAACGTCAGCAATTAAGATTGTAGTTTATTTCTCTCAGTTAAACGTTGAGTACATGACATATGGCCCATCGTTTGAACTGCTCTTTTTTATCCTACACGCACGCATGCCCATGTACACATAGATAACCACCATGTGATTATCGAGATAACTTGATTAGTTTCCTTTTGAAGTAAGAAGAAGATAGGGAGTACCATGGACCAAAGGATGAGGTTTGAGTCGTCTTCCATTAAGGCTAATTTTTCATGCCATGCATAAATTGTTTGAAGGCATATGTTGTTCACATCCTTTCATGCATAAACCCATCGTATCTCTTAGCATGTATGTTTAGAATACATGCATGTTTTTCATGCACATATTGGGCACACTAGTAAGTATACAAATGCCCAAGAAGAACTTCAACATCAAAAGAGGTGGAATGGCCCAAGTTGACATCATCACCATAAATGCACTCAAACAAAGTCAAGGGATGGCTTTTTTCCAAGGCAAAGAAGGACAAAGCTTGAAATAAAGCTAAGCACTTTTTAAGTTATTTTTGGTTTTAATATTTTTTTGCCTTAACCATCATCCTTTTATATACACATAATTGAAGCATGAGGTAGGACTTCAATTTTTTAGTGCATATACGAAGATGTAGTCTAATAGGCAAACATATATTTTTTTGAAAAGAAGTTAACCATCCACCTCAAGCACTTGCATGCATTGTTGCAAGGAAGAGAAAGAATGTATGTGCATTCCCTTTTGACAAGGGATGATTTTAATGCACTAAATTCAAAGATAAAAAATTTCTTTTCTGCATGTCTCATGTTTACTCTTCATTACAAATACTTTAAATGCACCAACTGATGTGCATTGGCATGATGATGTATGTAAGAGAAGCACATGTTTGTGCACAAAGAGGAGCACATGAGCATGAAGTTACGGATCACTAATATGCATTTGTATTCATTTCCTATTTACGTGATGGAAATGATAAAGTGAACATGGCTTTGAATAAATAGTTCACTTCTTAATAGAAGTAGGATCTTGTGAAAGAAGAAAATTTACGGTATTTGCAAAATCATTCTACTTAGATTTTGCAACTTAAATACCAAGAAATTCCTTCTTCAAGTAACATTTACACTTAATGTTAAAGTTTACATTAAAGTGATGATTATTTCTTGATCCTTTGAAAGGGAAGAAATGCATTTAGATACATTCTCTTAAGAAAGCACTCAAAAAATGTCTAAGTTCTTCAATGACTTAGATTAATTCTTTGAAAATGCTTTTCAGGAAAAAAACACTTTGACATGGGTGTAATATAATATATATATTAGTGTAGAGAACCTAGCATATTCAATGCTAACTCTAAGCATAATAAATATACTTAGAGATGGTTCAAAAACAAGCTTTTGAATGAGATGCCTTAAGTAGATGGCACGAGAATACATCCAATGTTTTAAAGACATAGAAAAAGTTCTTCAAGGCACATTCTTACATTACTTTAAAGAACCTCCAATACTACTACCCTAAGTATAAAGATACTTAGGGGCAGTTAATTGGAAAAGTTTCCAAATATGTTTTTGATGAGTCATCCTAAATAGGATGAAAAGCCTTAATAAAATGGCACCCCAAAATGGTTCTAGAAGCCTCATGATAAAAATCTCTTATTTTGATCCATGCAAGACAAGGATGGATTTACAATATGAGTAATTGAACTTATCAGTTCAACTAAAGGCTTTCACCAACATGAAGGGTGTAAAATATTCGCATTATCATGAAACCTTCTAAAAACCTTCCTCTTATAAGAGTTTTCAAGCTAATTTAAGGCTTTATTCATTCTAGAATTTAGTATCTCAAGATGAAAACCAAGAAAGGTTTTCTTAAGGAGATGCAGTAGTTCCTAATGGAAGGAACTTAAAGCTCTCTCGGTACAATAATGAAAAGGAAATATTTTTCTTATTTCATAGTACCTTCAAAGCTCATATTCTTTGATTAAGCCTTGAAAATTAAAGCCACCTCTCCTAACATAGATAGACATGAACTTGCATTGTTAGGAAACATGAGAATTCATGAATAAGTTCATGAGTACGTTAGCATAGGTGGTCGTCAAGATAGCTCTAGAAGATGTTTTAATAAATACCAACACTAGAATTCCTTTCTAGAACATGTTTCTAGAAAATTTCAAGGCCTTCACAAGCCTTTAATAGTCCAATAATTGGAAGATTCATAGTAGTGGCTCTCTGGTTGTGAATGAAGCCATAGTTTACACAGTTTTCGAGGACGAAAACTCTTCAAAAGGGGGGAAGAAAGTACCAAATCACATCAAATTTGGTACAATTGATTGGATGAAACATAAAATCTTGGAGATACATTATAGATAGAAGAACATCTTTTAGGATATAAGATGTTTGGTGAAGAAAGATTTGCTCAGAAAGCAACTTCATAGCATGCTAAACATAAGTATTGGAAACTGTCAATGGTAGAAACGATTAAGATAAGATAGGTTGCAACCACCATAACCATGAAAAATAGTACTTAAACCAATGGAAGGTGAAACTTGTATTCACCTATCCCTAAAGGTATTTTTGAAAGAAACCCAAAAGCATGAGAATACTCTCATACTTAATCAGTAATGAGATTCCTTAAAAACCCTAGGGTAGCTTTTTGAAAGATTTGGATAAATAAAGGAAAACCTCATAGCAAATTAGTTGGAATGTTTTAGAATCCACCTACTTCATATGCTATGCTATGGATGCACAGTTTGCACATAACAAAACATTGAATTAGGAGGGATGTTTCTAATGCACCCTTATCATTCTTTTCCATACTTAGCACTCGACCTAGTGTTTCACATGAAAAGTTAAGTAATATCAGAATGATTTGGGGAGGGATTAGGCCACAAGAGGATTCCCTTCTTTTCAGATCCAGTATGGGATAGAATCCCATTCTAACAAAGAGGCGAATCAGAGAGATGAAGACCATGATCTATGGGAAATAATCATCGGGCACGGGGGAATATTCCACATATTATACCTACACACATTTTCGAGGACGAAAATGTTAAAGGGGGGAAGAATGTTGTATAACTATGGGTCAAAGTCCAAAGACATAGGTTTTGAGGGTCCAAAATCAATCGAAGAACCCTTGAAATCTATTGGGAAACCCTTGGGAAAGTGTCTCCAAGAGTGTGGTTTGAACCCTTGAATTATTTGGATTTATTTACTCCCAATTGAAGGGTTTTGACCCTTAGGATTGATATTTCCTAAGGGTATGGTATTTAACCCTTAGGGAGACCTCTCAAGCCTTGAGATTTGTACGTACAAGCTTGGGAGAATTCCTTTTAGAATCCATGTGAGAGCCATGTGATTCCATGTGATTTCCAAGGATAGAAGGCCTTGGATTAGCATCCATGTGGAGAGGACACTTGGCAAGCTCTCCTCACATTTCCCCCCTTGGCCTTGAGGTATATATATGGGTGGAGTTGGTTGGGTGGAGACGTGCATCTCTCACCCCTTGTGGGCTACGCTACTTATTTTGTGTTGTCCTTAGTCATGTTGTGTAGATTCACAATAGTTTACCTCAGCATGTACCTGAATTGCTCAGTGATAGTCAGAGCGCCATTGCTTTGGCTAAGAATCCGATATATAATGCAAAGACCAAGCACATTGAGGTGAGGTATCACTTCATTAGAGATTGCTTAGCAACTAATCACATCATTCTTGAGAAGGTTCACACTCGAGATAATGCTCGATATGCTTTGACTAAAGCTCTACCACATGATAGATTTCGACACTACTGTCACTTGATGGGGGTTACTTGATTCATGATCTTACACAGTGACTTGTATACTGTGTAACATGCCCATCATGTGGGAGGTATAGTTTGTATACTTATACTCACATATTCTTTCTCATTCTTTATTTTTCGCCCATAGTTACTTTGGCCATAATGGCCTTTAGTCGCCACTTCTTTGTATATGTTCTTCAATAAAACATATAGTAGCCAGGTCAGCCACACACTGAAAGTTCAACTGTATTTGTAACACCTAAGAACTCTCTCTTCATTCTCCTTGTGTACTGTGTTTCTCTTGTGTATTCTGCAGCCTCTGTTCGGAGTACTGTGTGCAGCCCTAGGAGCTCCGTTTTGCACTCCAAGGATATCGTTGTGTAGCTCTCGAGAAGGAGAGCGCACTATGGTGCATCACCATCGAATTACTTCATATACATATACATATACATATACATATACATATACATATACATATACATATACATATACATATACATATACATATACATATACATATACATATACATATACATATACATATACAAATACATATACATATACATATACATATACATATACATATACATATACATATACATGTACATGAACATGTACATGTACATATACATGTACATGTACATATACATATACATGTATATGTACATGTACATGTACATATACATGTATATGTACATAAACATATACATGTAGATATAGATATACATATACATATACATATACATATAGATATACATATACATATATATATACATATACATATACATATACATATACATATACATATACATATACATATACATATACATATACATATACATATACATATATATATACATATACATATACATATACATATACATATACATATACTTATACATATACATATACATATACATATACATATACATATACATATACATATACATATACATATACATATACATATACATATACATATACATATACATATAGTTATACATATACATATACATATACATATGAATATACATATACAAATGCATATGCATATCCATATACATATACATATGCATATGCATATGCATATACATATCCATATACATATACATATGCAAATGCATATGCATATACATATACATATACATATGCATATGCAAATGCATATGCATATACATATGCATATGCATATGCATATGCATATGCATATACATATACATATACATATACATATACATATACATATACATATACATATACATATACATATACATATACATATACATATACATATACATATACATATACATATACATATACATATACATATACATATACATATACATATACATATACATATACATATACATATACATATACATATGCATATACATATACACATACATATGCATATACATATACATATGCATATACATATACATATGCATATACATATACATATGCATATACATATACATATGCATATACATATA
Source organism: Ceratopteris richardii (assembly GCA_020310875.1). Classification (NCBI taxonomy): domain Eukaryota; kingdom Viridiplantae; phylum Streptophyta; class Polypodiopsida; order Polypodiales; family Pteridaceae; genus Ceratopteris; species Ceratopteris richardii. Next base: position 106,284,914 of record CM035414.1, read on the forward strand.
CATATGAATATACATATACATACGCATATACATATACATATGCATATACATATACATATGCATATACATATACATATACATTTACATATGCATATACATATACATATACATATACATATCCATATGCATATGCATATAAATATCCATATACCTATACATATACATATCCATATACATATCCATATTTATATAACACTGAGTCACAACAAAGGAGAACAAAGACATGTTCTCTATTCTTTTTTACCTAAAGACCATGATATCAAGCAATAAAGTGGGCATTTTACAATATCTAGAAAGCATCACTTGTTCTTGCTTGTAAATATTGTCACTAGAAGCTTGATCTTATATCCCAAGTAGTCAAGATAGATATAATAAAATACTTGTTGCCATGAAAACTAGTTGTTCAACATGATCAAGAATCCCACATCATGATCTTTGACAAGAGATTAGAGTTGAAGGTACAAGTAAGAGTTCGGGAAGCTCCTTCATTACATCTATAACCTCAACAAGCACAGATTATAGCTGATTAAAAGCTACTCGAAAATCAGAGTACATGTGTTGCAAAAATCGGAACATTTTAACAAGGCAATTAAGATCATCCCCTTTGTATAGTTAAGATCGTCATTGAATGCTGGGCCATATTCACAGAATATGAAATACATTTCACAAAAGCATTCCCAAGAGAAGATTATAATCAACAAAATTATACTAAGAAACATTGACACATGATCAGAGAAATGCTCAAGATAAATCAAGTTGAACACAAAGTGGAAGCAGAACTCGACATTATATTTCTATTAAAATGATGTTTTACATTTCATGTGTTTTACAAGAGTAATATGAATCTACAATAGAAGCTGATCATAGCTTTCCTCAGGCTCAAGCATAATGGGATCCTCTGGAACATTAGAACACATATCCTGCCTCTCTTGCTCCAAGATTGGCTCTTCAAGGTCAGCCATGTCCCCCGGTTCATCTGCAAGTGGGGGAACAGGCTCCCTTGAAGCCGGTTGGAATCTCTCAGTGTCTGCAATGTGCTTCCTTCCAACCTCTTGGTATTCATCTTGGCATTCATTCAGCCCATTGATTCTCATTCTAATGAAGCTCACTTGAGCATCATCCTTCTCCACAGCTATGCAGTGCCTGAACATCTTTAAGGAGCAAGCCAGAGTCGTTCCTGAAACAGCAGAAAACCACTTAGAGGCCTCAATCAACATGATGACTAATGAAAATTGTTAAAATTGAAATTACTTGTGCTCGAAAAAAGGTCTAGGACCCAGTCATCATCATTGGAGAATAGTTGAAGAAATCTCATTATGAGCTTTTGTGGCTTCTGATAGGGGTTAACCAATGTCATGTCCCCAGCTACATGACGAAGTTTCTTGGTAACGGCTGGGAACATGAGCACATTTGAGATCCCATTCTCATTGCAATGCTCCCTGACTCTCCTTTTGCTTACTTCATCATAATAGCCAACTGTAATGCATTCAGTGGAGCTCACAAACCTATGCAAAGGAGTGTGATTGACGTTTGTCTTCACCCTGCCAACAAGAACTATAAGTCACAGAGAGCATCATTAAAGCCATGGAGATAGAAAGAAGATTACTTACCACGTGAGGCACTCCATAGCATGACATCTTGCCTTCAGAGCAGTTGAAACAGAGTGTCTACTATGGAAAATTACTATCCTCAAAAGAGGAGACATAGTCAAGTCTGCAAAATCAGTGACCATCTTCCAAATATGAGGGTGTTTGAAGGGTTCATCGTCATTAACTGATCCCAACATCCTAAATCCATAGGGTATGTCTGCTATGAGAAGGGAGAAATGCTTTCTAGGCACAACAGAACAAATGTTATTTACATCACTACAGAATACATTGTAATATACAGGCCTAAGGGGGTCTAGGGGATTGGAGAAACATTTCAGATCAGGTTCATCATCAAAATCCATCTCCTTGGCTTTCATTCTAGATTTCTCATGCCTTGCTCTTTGAATGTGAGCCAGGAATGTAGGGGGGCAATCATCTAGTAGCTCTGCAGACTTACTTTTCTTTGGTTTCTGCAGACTAAAGTGGAAAGACAGTTAAATGAGCTCTTCAATACAGCAAACAAAACATAAGGAATCGATGCATGGCATCGATTTCGTGTGTGGGTAGATGCCAAGCATCGACTTTCTACTGAAAGTCGATGCCTGGCATCGACTTTGGGACATAAGTCGATGCCTGGCATCGACTTATGCCACGAGGTCGATGCCAATCATCGACTTATGCCCCCAAGTCGATGCCAGGCATCGACTTATGCCAGGAGGTGGATGCCAGCCATCGACTTTTGGCAGCAGGTCGATGCCAGGCATCGAATTTAGCAGTAAGTCGATGCCAGGCATCGAATTCCTACTAAAAGCCTAGCATCAAATTGGTTAGGTGAATCAAGGCATCTAACCTTATAGCAAACCAGGCATGACCTCTGAAAGAGAACCTACCCAATCACAAAACAGGATAAAATATTCTGATAAAGCTTTGTAGGATGATGTGGTTGGATAGTCTGCTTGGACCTCTGTCCAAGAAAAGCAACTCAGCCTCTTCATCATCACCTCCTGAATCTTCATGTATACTTTATGACTACAGTCACAGAAATCAAAAAGAGACTAGGTTAGACCAAAAACATGGGAGGAGGGAAAAAGGATCTGAGAATAGCATACATACTTATTGAGCTCAGTCACCATCTCCTCCAGGCTTAACTCCTTGGAGATTACCCTTGACAAAGTTGATATAATCAATGTATCATCCTTGATTCCTTGAAGGGCCCTCCATGGTGTCAGCTTCATGTCCTCAGGAGCCTCTTCAATTGAGAGCTCAACTTTCCTTCCCTTTCCCTTCAGATCAACCTGTGGGTCTGGCCTCGACTTCCGTTGCTTCTCGCCCTTGACCTCCTTGTTCTCCCACATTGTGAAAATTTTATCCTGCAGATCCTAGATCTCACCTGTTCTGAATGCCAGTTGAAACCATGGATCATATTTCCTCAAAGCATCAGACTTTCTATTCTCATCGAGTGCAATTCCAACCTCAATAAGGCATTGCTTTCGTAGATTGGGATGTATTCTTCCAGGTTCCTTCAAGAAACAATCTTCATATTCATGGTGGAAGAACCAAATTCTCTCTATGGAGGACATGTTTTGCCTGTAGTCATTGTCATTGTTGTTATCCCAAGCAAGAAGCTTGGCTTCCTCAGTTGTAAGACCAACATATATCTTGCACTCTGCATACCTAAAGAAGAATGTGGTAGGGTGCTCCTTCACTAGCTGTCTGTGGGCCTCTACAGAGTGTGAACCTCCAATCACATAATAAGTATAATCCTCAAACAAACCCTCATTGAACTCCTCCACAGAGCTGCACTCATTCGGATCCACCATGACAAGGAATGGCACAACAGTAGCATGAGGATTTATTTTCATTTTCTTCTTATTCTGCACGTGCAAATTGTGTGGCTCCCTGATCTCAAGGGGCCTCCTCCCTATGACTGGATCTATTGGTGGCCTATGGATGATATTGATTGGTAGGTGGAACAACTGCCCCTTCTTCACAACTTTTTTTCTAGCTATGTCCTCCCTCATCTTGTTCTGCTCAGTACCAAGAACACCCGAGGCAAGCTCTCCACCAAGTGCAACTATTATATCCTCAAAGCTAGAGCTTGAGTCAGAAGACTCCTCTTCTGCAATTCTCTTCTTTTTCTTCTGGAACTTTTTTTGCACGCTCTGCTTACCCCTTGCCTTTATAGGGGTTGTCATCTTCTGTTGTGTTGGTATCATGTTGCCCTAGATCCATGGCATCAAGTCCTTGATAAGATTCACTGAGTCCCTGCATATCTCTGCAAGCCCATCTGGAACACAGCACTCTAGGCACAAGAAATCCATCTTGCATATAACATTTCTTAAACCTTTCGATGTCTCTACCAGGAAAAGGAGGTTGTCAGAATCCTCATCTTCATAATCGAGTTTGTACACAAGGCCATACTGAAAACCCTGTGTTGTCGTGATCTTTCCTCTCCCATATGCCCTTGCGAACATAAGAAGGACTGCATTCTTTTCTTCAACATACTGAAGGCACCACTCGAGATTTGTCATGTCTCGCAGTGGACAATCTGTCCTTAAGACCTCTGCGTCCCTCGACCTATCCTTCATAGTTGTATCATCCTCAGGAATTTTGATGTTACTCTGTCCACCAGAGGATATTCCAACCGGGTTGCTGGCCTTCTCAGAGGATAAGGATGCAATAATTTTCTTTGGTTTTGCTTGGTGACCAATGCCGTTGTCACCTTGCTGATCATCAGAGCTCATGGTCACTCTCAGCTTCTTGAAGGGCCTCTCACTCTTGGACTCCGCATCCCTGAAGGCGCTTGGAAATATAAGCTCATACATTATTGTGTTTTTCAAAGGTCCAAGTCGATGCCAAGCATCGACTTGCACCTAAAAGTTGATGCCTGGCATCGACTTGAACCTAAAAGTCGATGCCTGGCATCAACTTTGCACCCTAAAGTCGATGTCTGGCATCGACTTTCAGGCCAAATTCGATGCCAGGCAAGTCGATGCCAGGCATCGACTTGAGGGTGCAAATCGATGCCAGGCATCGACTTTTAGGTGCAAGTCGATGCCAGGCATCGACTTGAGGGTGCAAGTTGATGCCAGGCATCAACTTGAGGGTGTAAGTTGATGCCTAGCATCGACTTGCATCGAGTTGTACCCTCAAGTCGATGCCTGGCATCGACTTGCACCCTCAAGTCAATGCCTGGCATCGACTTGCACCTAAAAGTCGATGCGTGGCATCGACTTGAGGGTGCAAGTCGATGCCAGGCATCGAGTTGTACCCTCATTGGATCTATATTTTAGGAGCTAAGAAAAATAAAAACCTAGAAAGCAGACTATTTACTCAAACATACAAAAGGAATCTTTTAGGAATCTTTTTTTGTGGTATGATTTTGTCTACCTCTTGGTACTCTTGCCAACATTCTTCTTCTCCATGAGAGTTGCATTGCTGGTGTCCTGAGCTCTGTGCTCCATGGTTGTCTGTGCTCTGTTGCTCTCTCTTGCTCGTGGATTTTGAAAATGAGAATGATCTCCTCCTCTGCTATTTATAGGCAATTGGGTAACTTGAACCAGAGACTAACTGGATCTAACTGAATGAATCCAGTTGCTAACTATATATGTCAACTTATCTAACCAAGAAATGCCACTCACACAAATAGGCTGTTTCACCTCGACTTTAATGAAATATTCATAGAACCTTGCAACTATTTATATACATTTGCATGGAATTTACACTTCAATGGCAAGAGTATGGTATGTACATGATGAAGTCTAATCTCATGTATAAATTGTTTCTTAGAATCTCTTGCTTGGGAAAACATCAAGTCTAAGTTGTGTTGAATATGGGAGATTAATGACATCTTTATAGTGTTATCCTTCTCACTTCAGTTCATATTCACATTTATCTTGTAACACATTGTTGAAAAGGAAAATCAATGTATGAATAAACGTTCAACAAAGAACTTTGGGGTAATTTCGACAAAATAGGATGGTAATTTCAACAAAATAGCTTGGTAATTTCAAACGTCACTCATTGTCTTTGCATCCAACGTTCAGAGAAATCGTAGATTCAAAATTCATTTGAAAATCTTTTGTAACAAGCATATACTTAATTCTTACATATAATTCTTGCATATAGTTTTCCATATACTTCTTACATATACTTTTCCGTGTACCTCTTTTACACATAATTCTTTTTTAATATACTTTCATCTACCTCTTTGAGATCTAGACAAGACCACAATAAAACCTAACCCTTGAAATCTTAACCAAAGGTAAAATTTCTTCTTGTATAGTCTTCAATGGCACTACTCCAAAACAATTTTAATATCTAATCCAGTTGGAACTCAACTTGGATATATTTTGATTCACTCATAATGCTAAGACTCAATGACTCATATCTAGTTAGAAATCAACTATGTATCTCATCTTTAAAAAGTGAATCAAATTTTTGGTTCCCTTATTAGTGTATATTTGAGTAATTAAGTAATTCGATGTAATTTGATGTTTAATGTAATTTAATTACTTTAATGAACTTTTGATTTCATATCTTCTTGGTGTGACATTTGATGTGACATTTTCACTTGATCTCGGATTTCTACTTATTTAAAAAGGTCATTCATCTTCAGTCTTCTGTGAACTGAGTGAAGATGAGCTCAATCTTTTCTGTGGATGCTTGGGCATCAGCTTCCTCTGCTCATATTGATACAGTTTCGGATTCATTGTTCTCAGTTGACCCTTTCCACAGAAGTGATGATCCCTATGGTTTAGAACGTGCTGATGATTCTATGTTTTCTGTTGAGTCATTTAAGTTATCCAATTCACAGTGCAATGCTGCTCAACCAAATGCACCTCTTGATCTCCCATATGATCCAACCATTGATCTCCCTTCTGACTCAAGTGCATGTGGAGCAACGGAAAAGCAAAGCAAGCTCAATCTACGATTTAAAAGAAGGCCTCGTGAAGTAGGTCAAAAAAGATTTAAATTTCTTACTTCAGATAGACAGATTGCATTGGATATTGTGAAGCATTGTTGTGGTTTGAAATGTTTGTACAATTTAGGAATGAAGAAACTAAAGCACCTAAGAGAAAAATTCTTCCATTTAGATAGTGAAAGGCAGGATATATACCTTGTTTCTCGCATGCAAATGATTGAGGATAACATGTCAGTAACATGTGTTGCTTTTGAAAATTTCTTTAGTCAAGGGATGCGATGTTGTAGGGCTACATTTAAAATTGCAATGGGTGTGGGAAATTTTAGAATACATAGGGTTCAACAGGGGCTTTTGAATGGGGATCTCATTTTGGATACGTTCCATGTTGGGACCAAAGGATCTGTTGGACGGCATGCAATGAATTGGATGATGAACTATTTTAGCTTGCATTGTGAGGTTATGCCTACAACTGGAAGGTTGCACTTGTCAGATAACTTTACTCGTCAAGAGGTATTTCAAATATATAGAGAAGACATGGAAAATAGAAATGAGAAGTATGTGTTGTATCGTCAATTTACTCGATTATGGAAGGAAGAGTTTAACAATGTGTCTATTCCTCGTAAAGTTAGAATGGGTGAATGTTCAGTTTGCGCCACTTTGAAAAACATGGCAAAAGGGGCTACAACACCACAGGAAAAGAATAATTTTAAAAACCTTCTTAACAACCATCGTGAGAGTCAAGCTTTAGAGAGAAAGAAAGCAATTCATCATCAAAGTAAAGCACTCAGAAATCCGGAGTGTTATATGTGTTTGTTGATCGATGGTATGGATAAAAAAAAAACTTGTTTGCCACATTTTTATCGCATCCCTAAGGACATTGGAGATTAAGTCCTTGTGCAAATGCATTTGGTTGGTGCTTTGGTATACAATGGAACTGTAATGTCCAAGGTTTTCTTCACATATCCGAATGTGCATAATGATCCAAACCTTACAGTTACTGTCATTCATCATGTTTTGCAATCATGGAAGGGTCTTTTGCCACCAACTCTATATTTGCAACTTGATAATACTACAAGAGAGAATAAAAATTCTACAATCTTTGGATATTTAAGCATGCTTGTTGAAAAACAGGTATTTCAGAAGGTTAAGGTAAATTTCCTTCTGGTTGGCCACACTCATGATCACATTGATCAAATGTTCAGTACTTTCTCTAAGAAGTTGGCACATAACAATGCTTTTACTCTTCCGATTTTATCTGAGCTGATTTCAGAAGCATATACTCCAAAACCAGAAGTTCAACACCTCACACAGATTTATAACTTTAAGCACTTTTGCTCAATGGGCCTTGATAACAGTGCTAAGGTTTTGGCTCCATTGCACAATATTAGTTTCAACCATGTATTCTTGATGAGGAGGGTTGATGAAATAACCCTTTTATTTGCAAAGCAGTATTCATCTTCTCTTGGGTGGGAGCCTAAAGAGGGATGCAGATTCTTATTGCAGGTGCCTAATTTGTCTACAGTGTATGGTGCAGAACAATCACCATATGAAGATAAAAACAATACAGAAAGATGTGGAAATGTGGTTGATCAAAGTAAAAGCTGGATGCATGCACTCATTGAAAAGAAGAGACATATTGAGCGTGCAAAAAAATATGCTGGAGATCAAGATGTATCTTGGTGGGAGGACTTTTTCAATCATCAAGAAGAGATTATACAGTATACAATTGCAGGTCACTGGCCAGTTGATGTTCCATTCACATGGGATTTTTGTACACAAAGATCCGTGAATGTGGCCCAAGCATGTAATGCAGATGCACTTCAAAGTTTTATACATCCACCAGAAAGAAATATTTATGTAGGCCCAAGGATGACAAAACAGGCAGAAGCAAGATGGCAAGGAAATTTAATAGAGATAAATGTTGGAACACTTATTGGAGTACTTGCTCATGGTGATGAGGCTACCAGACCATTTTGGATTGCAAAGGTTTTAGAGATAACTAAAGATATTGATCAGAGAAGAATAGAGGCTTTGATGGTGCATTGGTATTACACTAAAAGTAGTAATGCATTCACAGGTAAATATAACTTAGAAATGGTGTGTGATACTAAACGAATAGGTTCAAAAAAGAAAAAGAATATTCGAAGCACATCCACTCTTAAAATGGATGATGTAGATATTCTTTTTTATGATTTTTCCTTGACAAAAACAGGTCACTTGAGGAAAGCAACCATCAATATAATAAAACAAAAGCTTCCAAATGTATGTGGTACAGGAAATCATAGGCAAACAAGAAGATTTGTGCATGATCCTACAGAATTTGGTATGAATGTGGATGAAGATAGAGCTCTTGTGGATATAGAAGAAGAAGAAGAGAGCTCTCAACAGTATGAGACTGAATCAAGTGCATCAGATGATGAGGGTGTAGACATAGATCGACATAGTTGTGAGTTGCATTGAAGCTCTCTAACATTTTTAGTGCTTATGTAAATGCCTCG